>WBND01000672.1:37755-51132 GCA_013398595.1 Tychaedon coryphoeus
ATATAAATATAAATATATTTTATATATATATATATATATATATATATATATAAAATAAAAATTAACATTTAAACATCAGAAGAGGACCAAATTATGAGACTTGAAGAGAGCTGGAGCATTAACTACTCCAGCACAGGTGAATTTAATATCAGGGAAACCAATTGCAGAGTGTTGCATGATAACTGCCCTCTCTTTGTGTTTGTTACTTTAATGACCAAATGCAGTAATGTGCATTCAATCTCTAGCTGTGTCAGCACGTTTCTAACCTGTATTTAAATTCAGGTGGGTGCTTGGAGTAATCAGCTGTCTGTGGGATGGTTTATGGTGGTGAACATGCTTTAAGCTACATTTTAAGCAGTAAATCAAAAATAATGAACAGCACTTTCTAAATACTTTCCTTTGGGAAGTTCTGAGCTGGTTTTAGGCTTCAGTGGAGTTAAAAAAAAAAAATCACAGAGTTTAATTTTTAAGAAAACTAACAAAGATTACAAGATGGATGCTCGTGGGAGCTGGGAGAGTGAGACATGACATTTTCCCCTCTGGAGCCCATGAAAGCCACACTAATTTAACATCAAAGGCAGAGGAACATTCCTGTCTCACAGTTCCTTGCATCAGTTTTTGGGAAAGACTCAACCTGAAACACAGGTTCTATACCTGTAGGTTTATTTTTTTTTTTCAGTGCTGCTATTTCTACTTAGCCATGGATTAAATTGCAATTTCTTGGGGTGGTCTGGCAGCACATCAGCTTTGTGTATAGCTATGAATTGCTTGCATGCATGCAGAGATACTCTTGGAACAACAGGGGTGTAATTTAGTGCAGACAAAATTATCAGCATTTAGGAAGGGAAAAAAACCCATATGTTCTGTTGCCTCATATTGACTTGATATTCTGTTTAGAAAAAGCTTGGCTCCTGAAGGAGTTTGTGCAGATAAAAATATATATTGCAGAGCTCTATATTAAGTGGTACATAAAAAATACTGGCAAGTCCCATCCCATTTATTTTAATTCAGCGCTTTCTCCTCAGAAAGGTTAGTCCCATATTTCTCCAGGATCATTACATTTCATCTGCTGTGCAGAAATAAGCCTGACTTTCTCTGATATGCAGCCTGAGAAACCATAAACAAATAAAACATGGTGTTCCATATGCAGAAGCCTCCTTTCTGTTGCAGTGGCAAATTTAAGAGACATGAAACGTGACTTAAGTGCAGCAAAGAACTTATCAACAGCTTAAAGGCATTTTCAGTGCCCAGTAAAACATTATTTGTCTTATTTTTGACCTAATTTTATTTTTTTTTCAGAAAAGCCAACATACATATAAAGCCATACAACATATAAAAATAAAAGGATGCTATTCCTACAGTATTAAAATATATTTGAGGGAGCACTGATGTGTATAATAAATAACATATCACCTGCATGCTTCAGTGAGGATGTAGCTGAGACAAGGTTTGCAGAGAAAATGGATATTCCTTATGAGGCCAGCTGACAGGCTTGCTGCCATCAACAGGAAGATCATATCCTTAATTTCCCCTTCTTTCAGGGATTACTGAAATATTCCTGGTTGCCAGTGGGGTAGTGCAGGCCTACAGAAGTAAACATCAACTTCAGACTAAATAAAGATCATGTAAATAAAAGGTTAGATATTTCCCATGGAGTTTTTTTGAAAACTATGAGGGAATTTATATCGTCCAATATGTCCTTGGCACCAAAATAAAAGTTCTCAAGTTGTGGGTGTGAGCTCTTTGTTATAGATGCCTCAGATAAAACAGCCACAGCATCCCCCACAATTTTATTTTCATCTTTTAATTATATCACCTGCATTGCATCTCCTGGTCTTTGATTTCCTCTACTCCAAGAATTCAACTTTTCCTGCTTGGATTCAGCAATGTCTTTCTTTTTGAAATTTGCTTCTAATTCCACCTCATTGCAGTTGAATTTATTGAAAATATTTTTATACTCCTCTACAGAGCACAAAAATCCCTATATATTTCTTTCAGGCATGGGGGAACAGAGTGCTCTGGTAAGGTCTGGTCTCAGTGTACAAATAATTTAGAATTTTAAAGTAGAATAAAATTAAGAAGCGTTTTGGGGAGAATGCACCTGTAAACTCAAGAGCAACTTGACAGATCAGGAAAACCATTAGGCAAATTTACCTGTATTTTAATTATGTATTTCTGAATATGTGTAAGTATATATTCCTCTGTGTGTGTGTGTGTGTGTGTGTGTGCACATCTATAGATGATGTAGAAATAGATGATATAGAAATAGGTAATATAGATATAAATGATAGAAAGAGAGATTATACAGATGAGATAGAGATTATGATGATAGAGATAGAGAGATGAGATAGAGATAGAGATAGATAGATAGATAAGATAGAGATAGAGAGAGAGATAAAAATAGAGATAATGGCAGAAATAGAGACAGAGATAGGTGATACAGATTAGAAATAAGCATGAATATTTCTATAATAAAATATTTTTTGATCACAAAGAGCTCCCAGAACACAAAGGAGAACCCTCCAAATGTACTGAAATAGCTCCCTCATTCAAATCTGCCATTTTCCTACAAAACTTAGTGCTAGAATTTCTGTCTGGGTTTTCCATCCACTCTGCTTGAGTCATCTGTGTAGCACCAGGGGTGGGTTGTGTTCCTTGGTACCCTGCAAACCTGTGATGCTCCACCCTGCCCTGCTGAGCTGCAGCCACTTGAAGAGTCTCCACAGGGTGTTCCTCCCACCTGCTGTCCAGAGCTGGTGCCACCTGGCAGGGTTCTGGAATAAAAAGCTCTTTCAGGACCCTGCAGGTGTTCAGACTCCAGGTGGATCCCAGGCAGTGGAAATACAGCCAGGCTGCTGCCTGCAGATAATTTCATTGCCATCCCCAGACAGTGGGGCTTTCTGTGAGGCATCCCAGGAAAGTGGAGGGGATTGTGTGGGGTTTTTTTCTTTTTTGTTGTTGTTGTTGTTTGTTTGATTGATTTCTGAAAAAAAAAATTATATCAAATGTGTGTTGCTTGGACAAGTAAAATGCATCTGCTTTAAGATTCTCTTTGGCAGTTGGATGTGAAATCAAAAAAATGAAAGGAATGCAGGACAGAAAACTTTAAAAGCATGAATGCTGGTCTCTCTTTTAGCCTCTTATGCTCTTGTGCACCAGCAGGACACAGAATCATGGAATTGTTTGGATTGGAAAGGACCCCAAAGCCCATCCAGTGCCTCCCCTGACATGGCAGGGACACCTCCCCTGTCCTCAGTGTCCAACCTTGGGCACTGCAGGGATCCAGGGGCAGCCACAGCTGCTCTGGGAATTCCATCCCAGCCCCTGCCCACCCTGCCAGGGAACAATTCCTGCCCAAAATCCCACCCAGCCCTGCCCTCTGGCACTGGGAGCCATTCCCTGTGTGCTGGCACTTCTGATCCTTGCAAAAATTTCCTTTCCTGCCCCCCAGGTAACTCTTTCAAATCAAAGTTTGTAATTTGCAGCCATCATATATGATCATCATCTCAGCCTTAAAACAAATTACTGGATGTAAAAGATAATGTCAGCATCCATGCAGCTTGATTGCATTTGTAATTCTGGAAATGCTGGTAAAATATTGTCATGTTTATGCTTGTTGTGAATTCAGGAATTATTTACCTGAGCCACAGTACCTCAAGTAAACCCCACTTATCTCCTACTAAGAAAATCAATGTTTTTCTGTAGCAGATTTTTTTTTTCCCAGTCTGCCCTGTTGCTCTTGCTCATAATACGGATAATTTTCCATGGAGAGGCACAAGGTACTTCTAAATCAGGGTAGCCCTTAAGTGTTTGTAGAATCAGGGAATCACTTAAGTTGGAAAAAAGCTCTAAGATCATTGATTCCAACTGTTCCCCCAGCACTGCCAAGGCCACCTCTTGTCCATGTCCCCAAAAGACACATCCCAATGGCTTTTAAATCCCTCCAGGGGTGGGGGGTCCAGCAGGGCAGCCCTTCCAGTGAAGAAATTTGTCCTTATATCCAATACAAACCTCCCCAGTGGCTTTGTAGTTTAAAGGGGCTGGAATATCTCAAATAGAAGTCTTGGGGTGAGACTTGTGGTATGAGAAGGTCAAGTTCACTGAGCTGGTAACTCCTTGTGCACTCAGGATCTCTGGTGGCTGCACCTGTTAAAGCCAAGTTTGATTGTTGGGATATTTTTTTATTTTGTTATTTTTTGTGTGGGTTTTTTTTATTATTATTATTTTTGTGGAGTTTTTTTGTTTATTTGGGATTTTTGACTTTTTTTGTTGTTTTTATTTTGGAGGGCTTTGTGGTTTTTTGTTGTTGTTTTTGGGGTTTTTTGTGGATTTTTTGGTTTGTTTTTGGTGGTTTTGTTTTGTTTTGTTTGTTTATTTTGGTTTTGGGGTGGCTTTTTTTTGCTGTTGTTATTGTTTTTTGTTTTTGTTTTTGCTTTTTCTGGAGCTTGTGGGAATAACCCCACTGGTGCTTGTCCAGGAGGTTAATCATCCCCTTTCTGTGTGTGTTTTTTGTGGCTAAAAAGAAGGCACTTTAATCCCATCTGAAATGCAGGCTCTGAACAGAATATTCTCACTCAGTTCCACAAAGCCTTTAAGTCTGGTTAGTTTAATGGGACATTTGGGGGAAACACAGCAGTTTTATTCCCCATGGGTGTACCCTGGGCAGGTGGTTAAAGGCAAGGCTGGTGGCAAGGCATTTCTGCAAAAACTTGCTGGGAATCAATCAGTGAGGAAAAATGTTAAAGTTTACATTGCTCAAAATACATAAATTTTATATTATCCCCCGTGCTTTTTGGTTTTTTGTTTTTTGCTTTTTTTTTTTTTTAAATGCGGGTGTTTTTATGAGAAAAGCAAACATTTTCACTATTGGATACCACAGCAAATTTGAAAAATGTGTTCTTTCACTGAGTCATCTGACATAAGCACAATAATCTGCAGCAAGACACAAATTACTGCTGATTTGTGTTATAGGGGTATATTTTCTGCTGGCTACAGAGCAAATCCTTAGGGAGCAGTCCACTCCATGGAGCTGCAATGCACGAGTGAGAAACATCTACTTACAGGCAGTGGAGAAAATACAACTTTTTATTTGAGTTCTTGATGGGAAGTGCATCTGCAAAAAGAAACCAAAGATATTTTATTTCTGTCTGCCTGACAATGCAGTTTCTTGCTTTCTGGTAGAAGTTAATTTACATTGACACATGGTTTTATATAGAATTTTTGCTGCAACATGCAATTGGTAGATAGTCAAGTTTATTTCTACGATTTGTACACCTAAAACTATTTTTTAACCCCCGTAGTAAGACAGTGGATGTGTCACAGCACCTCCCACGTGCTCAGTGTTGACTGAAAATTTCTGGGTTTCAAAACTCTGGTTGACTGAAAAATTTACTTTCCAAAACAGTGCAGATACTCTGATGGTAAACACTGAATTTTGGTTAAACCAGACTTACACCCACCTGACAGAGCAAGGTCTGCAGGAGCTATTTAAAAGATTAATCTTTGTTAAAGGAACACAAGGGAAAAACAAAACAAAACAAAACAAAAAAAGCAAGAAATATCTGATGGATCTACAAGGAAAACACAGAGCTGAAAATATATTATTTTTCAGATTTCTTAGTGCTGTGATTTCACAGACTTCTCTGTGTGTGCTGGCATTCAAAACTTTTAAGATTTCTACCTTGTTAATAATTTATCACCTCCTCTCTCTGTGCTGTTTCTTGGCACAACAGAGTTCCCTCTCTGTGCACTTCTTTGTTGGCTGCACCAGATGTCAGCAGGGGTTGTGTGGGTATATGCAAATATAGAATTTGCAAATATTTTGCTTCAGATATTACTTTCTTTGGGATCCAGCCTTGTTGACTGTAAGAAGCAGTTATGTCTGTTTTACACTTTTCCAACCATAGCTGTACATTCCTCTTTCACTTTGGTTCAGGAAAACCCTGTTATTTCCTCTTTTAAAAAAAAAAATTGGTTGCAATTAGTTGTGGCCTCAATACTCCTAATGAATTCTGCAATATATGTTTAAAAAAAAACATTTTTACTTACCTGCTCAGGGAGAAAATGTCCAATAATTTGTTTCTATCTAAATCTTTATTAAAGTCAATTGCAGAAAGCAGCAAGTGTGATGATGGCAGCCTATGTATAGTTACTTATACTGGAAATAGGGGTATTATTTAATACTTTTAAGCTATCCACAACAGGACTTTTAAATATCAACTCAAAGATTTGGCTTTTAACAGTTATTGAGTCCATTCTGTGTGTTCCAGGAGGGCTTATAGAGATTTTATGTGCAGGAACCTACTCTAGGTTGCGTTTGAGTTGTGAAAAACACAACCTCTCTTTCCTTTTTTTTTTTTTTTCCCTATTTTCTATAACCCAGGAAGTGGTTAGACCAGTGTTCCTTTGGGGGAAACCATCACTTTTGACATTTTTTCAGCCTCATCCTACCTTTCTTTGTAAGAAAATTTTTATGACTGTGTTGAATGAAAGGCTGAGATGGGTATATTTATGTGTGTGCTTTCTTTTCATGCCTCCACATGGGTTAAGATGCAGAATGAGCTGATTTCTTAAGACTGAAGAAAAAGTATTTTTTAAAAATTACTGTTGAGTGATGATATGAGTTTTAGGGGTCATTCACAGAAATTCTGTCATTTCCCTACTGAGACATAGGGAGAAATCCTTAATTCTAAAATAGACATAATTTCAACCAGCACTCCCTGCCCACCTCCAGTCAATGTCTTTTTCAGGCTTGGAAGTGTACAGATAAGCCTGGGAAATAATTTGTCTGCATTGATTTACCTTGATGCTTATGCAGTAAAACATCAGAGTTCCTTTGATTAATTATTTAACAATACAAAGTAGGGAATAGCTGTCATTTTTTATTTAAAAAAATCTTGTAATAATTGAGGTGCTCTTCTTATCTATAAGAAAAGACATGGAAAACATCCTAGGTGAAAATCCAGCATTTTCAAATTTTCTACTAAATTTAAAACACTTTGACTGTCATATTTTTACTTTTATCATTCATATTTCAACTTTCAGACCTGTTCTTCTGAAAATAAAAGAACTTCACATATAATTTTGAAATCTCTTCTATATAAATTGATTCCACTACTAAAGGGGTCAAACTTTTAATTACATGAAAAGTGACATTCACATTGCAGAGACAAACCAATTTTGTTATGACTTCTGAATACCAAAGATCTGGTTGCAGAGCAGCTTTATTTAATATCTAATTTAATATAGTGCAATTTGAATTGGCTGCTATTGCATCTGTGGATTCTAGTTCAGGTTTGAACTCTTTAAAAGTTGATTAAATCTAGGTTGCATGTTAAAAATTTTTATGATATGTCCCAGTCAACCAGTTTTTGTGGAATTTCAGTCGTGCAGGCTTTACAATGGAATACATATATATTAAAAATGGTAAAAGTTACTCAATTGATATTTTTCTCTGGAATTTGGAAACCCATTCTCATAGCTCTTCTTTTCAATACCTGGAATGTGAGCCTGATCCAAGCAGACCTAATGGACAAGATGTAGATCAGCTCTTTCACAAGCAAATACTTTTTGTCTCTCACAATATTTATGTTTTTTTTAATGTCTGGGGGTCTTTGTTTGTGTTGGGAGGAATTGGTTAGTTTTGTTGGTTTTTGTTTGGCTGGTTTGTTTGTTGCATTTTTGGTTTTGTTTTGGGTTTTTTTTCTCTTCTGACAGCAGGTAGAGATTTGTTTATTTCTTTTTTAACTCTGGGGAACAGGAAAATATTTTCCCAGCTAGCTCCAGGTCTAAACAAACAAAAACAACAGCCAGGTAAATAATGAACTTCCATATTTCCACCATTACTTTTCATGTTAAAAACAAAATGAGCTGCTTGTGTATCAGATGAGCCCATTTATGATCCCAACACTTTTTACAAATATATTTATCAGTCTTGCCATAAAAAGTGTTGTATCATCCTCTCTGCTGAAAGGAAAGCAGAAGCTGTGATATTTCATTTGTAGGGAAGGATTTTTGTCTTCCCAGGTGTTGCATCACCCACCTTTGATTTCTGTTTAAAACTCAAAACATGCCAAAAACCCAAGGAAATGCAAGTAAAGACACCTACATTTCTCCTGGCTGCCTTTGGAAGTGATGCTATGCCATGTTAACTTCCCAGCTCTTCACATTCCTATCAAGTTCTGAAATTTATGGTTAAATCCACCTTTATTCCTGGTTAGAGCTTTCAGCAGAGCATTAATCCCTAAAATCAGCCGTGCTGATAACACCATGGGCAGTTTGGGAAGCCAAGAAAATAAATCTGTGCCAGATCAAAGGCAGAGCTGAGTCCCAGGGTTGGGTCTGTCCTGCCAGGAGCCCAGGCTTGTTTTGACCAGAGGTGTATTTACCAGGCTCTGCAACAGGGGCTCCAGGGTGTCCTTTTGGCTAATAACACATAATCTTTCTTGTGTCCTGCAGAATGAAAATTATTAGACCATTTAATTGCATTCAAGAAAGTATATTATGAGATTATTGCCTTGAAGTGACAAGACATTCAGTCTAAAAGGGAAAAGAAATTTGATTTCTTATGTAAACCTGGAAAAATACTTTTCTGGCTAAGAAAGCCAAAGCTGTTTTTTAGACTATAGTGCACTCATTTGATATTTTTGTGCTGGGGAAATAAAGCTTACACTAACATTTCAGAGGGTAGCACACACACATATACACACATAAAAAAAAAACTAAAATTTTTTCAGAAATATTTTTTTTTAAAAAAAGGAAAAACAAATTTTAAAAAAGGATAAACCAACAAAACAAAACAAAACAAAACCAAAACAAAACAAAACAAGAAACCCAGCTTGCTGCTGTTTCCAAAGTCTAGTATCACAGTTTTGACATTTTTAGTTTATACCTACAGCAGCATACTGTATGGAACAGGTTATGCATAATAATCCCTGCTGACAGATGGGCAAAGTCATTCTTAGAAACAATGGCTGAGTGATGCTGTCTTGGCTACATTTCCTTTGAAAATAAGAATTATGCAGCCAGAGCTTTTGAACACAAGGAGAAACTTCCAGCCTTAACCCCACTTATCTTCTAGGCAGACTTAACTTTGCTTACAGGCAGGTTTTCCTTATTGTTTCAACAGCTCAGTAGTTATATTAATTATTAGTCAATTTGCAGTATCTGGTGTGCAAGCTTATCTTCACCCTGCTCGTCGATCTGTGGCCCAGATACTCATACATTATTGAGACATTTTTATGTGCAGAAAATGCTTGCAACATTATTAATTACCCAAGGAGGAAAAAAAAAAGCAGCCAGGTAAATAATGAACTTCCATATTAGCACCATTACTTTTTATTTTAAGAACAAAATGATGTGCTCATGAGTAGATGAGCCCGTTTATGATCCCAGCAGTTTTTACAAATATATTTATCAGTCCTGCCATAAAAAGTGTTGTCTTATCCTCCCTGCTGAAAGCCAAGCAGAAGTTGTGATATTTCATCTGTAGGGAAGGGTTTTTGTCTTTCCAAGCATGGCATCACCAGGAATGATTTCTGTTTAAAACCCATAATGGGCCAAAAACCCAATGAAAATGAAGAAAAGACACATTTCTCCTGGCTGCCTTTGGAAGTTTTGCTGTGCAATGTCAACTTTCCCAGGCCTCACATTTCTATCAAGTTCTGAAATTTATGGTTAAATGCACCCTTCTCCCTCTGCTTACATTTCAAATTCTCTTCTCTGTATTTTGGCCAGTTCTTTGCTGCTATTTTACCTAGTCCAGCACCTGAGATTCCCAGTAATGCTCTTCAACAGAAAACCAGAGCACTGCCATGCAGGAAATCTTACTGATGCATTTCCTTATCAAGTTGAGATATATTTTAGTAAAATAAAGAGAGGCCTTACTCCTCTCCATATCTGAAGAGAGTGGAACAATCATCTCATCTCACCATGATTTGTTCTTTACTTATAAGTTAAAAGCAAGACAAGCAGAAATGCAGATAGTCAATATTTAAATTTTTTTAACTTTGTAATTGTTCTTTTCTGTGCTATGTTTTTATCCCTAGCCATAGCCAACAAATCTGATCAAAAGTTCTCAGTATCATTTTTGTAAGCTCAGCAAGAACTACTTCAGATTATGTCTTCCAGAAATAAAGCCATTATTGTTGTCACACAGGATGATGAATTTTTGTGCAATTTTTGCCTTTTTGGCTATTGTATAAAGAACTGAATGTAAATTAAATTTCTTTTCTCATTTCCTTGTCTATTTCTGCCCATAAACAGCTAAGCACTAGTGTTCAGCTGAGGAATTTCAGAGAAAAGCAGCATAACACACAGTCAGTTGTGCCACGATCATGTTAATATTTTTATTCTCTCTGCTTTATTTTAATGGCTAATTTTTTTATTCTGCCCTTGGCTTCCCCACAAGAATTCCAAGTGATTGACCTCACACAGGACAGTGCCCCAGATTTTATCAGCTCTTGGAGTGCACTAAAGCAGCTCAAAGGCTTCTCCAAGCTCCACCAGATGTCTAAGCCTGCTTAATCACTGGTAATTTAATGGGCTATTTTTAAATCTCCTGGCATCCTCAAGGTCTGACAGGCTCTGAGTGCTCCACAGCAGAGGGACAGACGTTTTATTAGTGGTTTCTTGGCTGTTGGTAACCAGTGCAGCCAACTGTGTCATCTCTGCAGAAATCCTCTAATCACGATTACGGCGAGAATATCTCGTGCACAGATGTGAGATACCCAGAGGCAGGAGAAAAGGTTATGGATTTAATCATCACTGCTGTTATCATCTCAAAACTCTAAATTTTCTTTTGCTTCAGACCTCGAAATACCTGGTACTAACATTTCCCTTGTGAGTACTCCCTGATAAGTTGTGAGAGTTACCCAGATCAGTGGAATTCATTCTTTTGGTTTGCAGGACCAGGAGGAAAATAGCATTACTGTGTGTGCCTTAAAGGTCCAGGAGAAAATGGGTAACAAACTCCCTCTGGTGCTTTTGAAAATCCAGAACTTAAGGCAAAAATTTCATTCCTTTTTTTCTTTTTTTTTTTTTTTAATTTAACTTTTTAAATACCAGAGAAATGAGATTATTCACAACTTAGTGAAGTGTGGTTATGAAAAGCTGGTCTGCAATAAACAGATACTGCTCTGAAAATGGCCATGCAGTTGATCATATACATCTCTTTTATCTGAATTTCTACAAAAACGCTGAATAAATATTATAGTAATTTAGCTGGGTTTTTTTCCTCCTCTTCCAGTTATATAACAGGGATTATTCAGTATGTAAATTAGGAAGGATTCACACAATCTGGACTGTTTAAGAAGTAAAGGCTACTTAAGAAGTTGATTCTGGAAATAAAGTCACTTTTCAGCCTGGTTGTGTGTTTCACTCCAAAATTTTCAACACAATGCCCTGAGAGGTGTTTTTGATGGCCCATGGAGATTTCAAACAACAGACTTCAACCTCCAATTTATCACTTTTAAATTGCACTGGAGACAGCTGATGGTACAGGGAATTCTTCCTAACCTGTTTCTTTAGTGCAGTTACTGCAGCCATAAAGTCATTCAGAGGGAAAAGCAATTAAGAGTAATAAGAAAATAAGACTAGTATTTATTATCCTAGCCTAGAGGACTACAGGCTTTAAAAATATAGTGACACGGTGTTAAAATCATGTTGAAGGTCTAAGCTTAAGTGGAAAAGAAGCCAGCAAAAAATAATCCACATTTTTAAAGGAGAAAAAGAGTGATTCTCCAGTCTTATTTTATTTGAAAGCAGCTCATCTCTATCTTGGTTTGAGAAGAAGTTTAATCTTAAACATATGACAGCTGATATAGTTAATACCATAGAACCAAATAAAATGAAAACTCTTTTTATTTCATTTTATTTTACCTAGGAAGCATGAAAATCCTGGACAATGGAATATTGATCAAAATGCTAAAAAATGCTTCTATCAAGTTAGTATGTCTTTTCCTAGAGCAATTAATTTTCTGTCATAACTTACTTTAAGTTTTTTCAGGTTGTATTATTAGACATTTACCCTAATAATATATATTTAAGGGACTAAACAATAAAAACCCTCTCCTATGTAAAGTGCTGTGATGAAAACTAAATTTCTCTACAAAGATCATCCAGTTGCTCAGCTGGCTTTTTTCCCCATAAAAGTTTTTAGATCCAATTGGTCATGATGGATTATAGTTTGGGGTTGGTTTGGGGTTTGGATTTTTGGGGGGTTTAATATGAGCCATTAGGAAAAAAAAGCCTGAAATGCTGAGTTTCAGTTTACAAAAGAGAACTGCTGGTGAAATGTTGTTAGAAACATACAGATGCTGCACATCTGCAGCAAGCATATTGTACCAGCACTAATTTTCCTTTATATCCAGATTTTGGGCGTGGAGGAGAGTGCAAAGAACCTTAATCTGATGCAATAAGATAAGGAAAGCACATTTCTGCCTCTCTGCTGTGGACTCTGCAATCCTGTCCCTTCTTTTCTTAGGGTAGAGGCTACAGCTCTGACTCTGCCAGTTTTCCCTGGGAAAAATCAAGGCAATCATGATGCCCTAAATGAAGAGTAAATAACTTGCTTAGGACAGGTTATTTACCTGGAAAGGACATTAGTCTCTCTTGGTGGGGTTTGGTCTTCAGCTGTGAGTTCCAGCCATTATCTTAGGCTGGAAAATAATAATAATAATAATAAAATAAAATAATAATAATTATTTTCCAAGAAATAATGGCTCCTAAAAGAATCTGGGACCTCACTGCAGTTTCAGGGTATTTAATAGGCAGGTCTGCACTTCAGTGAATTAGCAGCTGGAGTGAATTTTGGCCTTCTTTCTTCAGTCTCTTAAGGGTAAGGACTGTCCCCACCTTGGCAGTGCTTCCCCCTTATTGTCATATGCTGGGTCCAAGTTTCTTTATTTTTGTCCTGGTACTTTTGTAGTTGCCAAGTGGATTAAGATTGCCCAGTATTCATCTGATGAGTGATTAAAAACAAAAAACAAAACAACAACGACAAAAAACATAGTCTACAGGATCATAAAGGTAAATAAAAGAAAACCTGTGGGGAAAAAAAATGACATATTTGAATTACAAGAAAAGCTAAACATAGGATTGGCTATACTGGGAACAGAACCATAATGTTTGTATAAATGCAGGACTAAACTGAACATTTTAAATACTCCTGAAATGTGCTGCAAGAGTTGATCCAGGGTATCTGGAAGTGGAAACCCTGCAGCACAGCTGTGCAGGCACCCTGTTCTGTGGGGTTAGCCTTGCAGATGTGCTCCCACTTCCCTGTGGTGTCTGTCAGTGGGATTGCAGAATAACTGTGCCTGTTTCTGTCTCTGACATTTTGGGCAGCATGGTTGGGGTTTGCCATTGCAATGGTTTTGA
>WBND01000672.1:51510-90860 GCA_013398595.1 Tychaedon coryphoeus
AAGATGATTGCCCCAGCTGGTTTAAAGCTGGCCCATGAGCAGAGGATATCTCCCACAGAGATAAGAACCACTGCCCCAGCTGGTTTAACAGATGGTGACAGAATACATCCTTTTGGGCATATTGCAACCTGGGACAGCCATGTGTTGGAAAAGCAGGGAATGCTGAGGTTGCAAGGAACCTCTGGTGATCATCCCATGAGCTGCACACCCACACCAAGCTCCTGCTGCACGCCCAAGCAAGTGACTCTTTAGAAATGGTTCACACTCAGGTGTATTCATCTCGGTGCTTTCCCTAAATTAATTCTCCTCCAAACCACCCTGAATTGTCTGTAACGTCTGAAACAAGGTGGGAAAAGGGAGAAGGGGATAGAAACAGCCCAAGAGAGTTCTTTCAGACACAAGATGTTAAACTGTCTTTTGATCAGCTGCTTGTAGAAATGTACATTAACTGCAGACCATGGTTCTCCTTGTAACCAGCTAATGATCCTATCAGTTGCAGACTAATTGCCTCTACCTCCTTCTAAATTCTGCTGCACTGAAAAAGCCACAGTCACATTCTAATCCTGTTAATCACATTCAGCTTTGAAGGGTACACACTGGTTGTGTGTTAATTCAACTTCTCTCCCTGGTAATTTGTTTGATTGCCTGTTACTTGCAAACTGCACTAACTGAATAAAAGTGTTCTGTATCCTGATGGGAAGTTATGACTTTCATTTAAGCTACTTCAGTGCAGATGTTTTACCTAGAAAGTGGTGTAAATTCTCCCCAACTTTCTGCTTCAATACAAAGAATGGAATGCAAGGTAGAAGGTAGTGAGGCTACAAAGTAAAAGCTGTATTTCTTTAATTTAAATAACCATCCTTATTGCCTGAAGATTTCTCATCTGCTTATGAATAAATAAGTAAATAAGGTGCTAAAATATGAGATGAAAATGCTGTTGCTATATCCTGTATTCTTTCCCTTCATCTCCAGCAATATGTGTTGTCTGTATTGTCAACACCTGGAAGAGAGTCTATTTATTCATAATTTCTTTTTTCACTTTTTTTTTTTTTTTTAAACCTACACATCCATATTCTACACAGTCCTATATAAGTCTTACTGAAAAAAAANTATAAGTCTTACTGAAAAAAAAGCCTGAGCATATGCCAAATTACCTTCCAGCTTCCCACATCATTTCTCAAACAAGAGCACAAGGCCACTGGATATGTCCTATAAGCACAAAACAATCATTACTAGGACATTTTTATTAACACTGGATCTATGTGATAATAAAGATTTATTGTGATTCTACCTTTGGAATCCCCTGAATCTTAATGAGAAATTTTTTTCTCCCTGTTCTGAATTTCAATGAGGAGTACTCTGAGTGTCATGGCCATGTTAAATATTTGTGAAATCCTCTCAGCTCACTTTCAACATTTTAAAAGCAAACAGCTGGTTTTGTGGAGGCATTTTTTCAAGTTAACAGGAGAGACATTGACTTCTAGTATAAGAAGCATTCTCTGCCAAAAAGGGGTTGCACTTGTAAAATGCTAATGTCAAAATTATTTATAAAGAGAATCTGAAGTTGACTCTGAAATATTTAGTTCAAAAGCTGCCTGAAAGTGTGGACCAATTAGTGATTCCTTACCAGATCCGTTTTTTTTGAAAAACAGACTACTCATTTAGAGTCCAAAATATTTGGAAGCAAAGTCTGGAGACCTGGTGTTTATTAATTCATGAAAGACTTATACTAATTAGCAGTGCTCATTTCCCAGGGGCCCACTTAGGAACCCAGCTCCCTTCACTCCTTACAGAAGAAAAAAGTCCCTTCAAGCCATCCATGAAAGCTTCCAAAGTCCTGCTCTGACTGAGTCCCTCTCTCTCCCAGAACACAGAAAGGATTTTGCCTCCCAGGAACATTTCCTTCATATCCTGGAGTGCCCCAGCATTGCTACTGGCAGTAAATGATGGCAATAAATTAGCTCATTCTGGTAAAACCAAAATTCTTGAACCATCTACAGGCCCTGACATTTCCCCTTGCTATCTCAGTATGCAACATTTTAAGTTGTATCTTTCCTTAAAAGGATTTAAAGGATTTACTACTCCTTATTTGCTCCAATGTTGGGACATCCAGGTTTCCTTGCTCTAAACAGTGAATTTTTCCTCTTCTATTCTTATAAATGCACTCTCACACTTTTCTGTGTTTCCTTCTTTATGTTGTCACAGAATCCCAGGATGGTCTGAAGGGTTGGAAGGGACCTTAAATCCCATGGGCAGGGGCACCTCCCACTGTCCCAGGGTGCTCCAAGCCCCAATGTCCAACCTGGGACACAAATCCAAACCCCACTGTCCATCTTCCAAAGGCACTCTCTAGGGCCAGCTGACTTCTCAAGCTCATTTTTTTGTTGTTGTTTCTCTTCTCCTGATTATTTTTTTTTATGCTCCACATCATATCTGTTCTTCTGCCCAGCCTCATATTCTGTTCAACATGAGTTTGGTCAGCTTTCCAAAAATCCAACACTGGGTCTTCAGCATTTGGTTAGCCAGAGATTCTTTATTTCTTGACTTCCTAATTTTATTTTTTTTCTGTAAAAACATGCCATTCATCTGCTTGGGGATTTCAGCACTCCTTTCACTTTACTGTAATATTTTTTACTCTGAGTCTCTCTTGCCTGATTTAACAGACAGTATTAAAAATACCAACTGCTTCACAGCCATTTATTGTTTGAAATAAATCCACCTTTTTTTATTTCTTTTTCACTAACTTGCCACATTGCTGGAGGACACAGAACCAAACCTCAGTTTTACTCTCAAATTTCAAGAAAATATCAGTTTTGATAGGGAGTTCAACTCCTTCATTCTGCCTCTAAAATTACATTATTAGGTCAATTTACTTTTGTTATTGCATTCTCTTTCTTGATCATTTTAATCCAAGGCATCTGGCCCAAATCTGTTACATTCAGTGTTGGGTTCTGGTTCAAAAAGAAATGATCACAGACATGCTGACTCACGTGGAAACCACTTGAAAGCTCAGATTTTATTAGGCTTTAAGACTCCTGCCTTGCATTTTTAAAAAGCATGATAAGATTATAAAATAGAAAACTCAAAAAAAAAAAAATTCAAGAAATGAGAAACTTTGAGCTTTTGAGGTAGAAAAAGAAAGAAAGGCATAAAGTCAGAAGGAATTTCAGGGGTGAAAGAAGAATGATAACAAATGTTGTAAGAGAGTAAATCATGGGCTCATGAACTGAAAGGCAGTTGGGGAATCTGCCATGTATTCTGATTATTAGGAGCACATGGGGACACTTTTTAGCTGCAGATCATTCCCAGTGTAGATTAACTGGTTTTTTGGGGGCCACTTGTGACACTCAGCACAATGGGGAAAGGTGTGGGGGAAGGTTGCCATTAGGTGGTATAAAAAAAAATAAATTAAAAATTTAAGAAAGAAAAAAAATAAAGGCAAATTGCTTTACTTAGAGCTTGGAGAAGTAAAATTATTGTCCATGGCTCCAGCACACTGTGGGAGGACCAAAGCTGAACCATTTTGCTTTGGTGTGTTGCAAAACCGGACTGGAAACAGAAAGTGTTCTAATTATGTTCTCCTCTATTTGTTTTTTATTTCTTTATTTATTTCTTTATGGTTTTTTTTTTTGTTTGGTGTTTTCTTTCTTGGGGGAGGGGAGGTGGTGTTTGGTTTGGTTGGGTTTGGTTTGGTTTGGTTTGGTTTTTTGGTTGGTCGGTCGGTTGTTTTTGGTTTGTTTGTTTTTGGTTTTTTTTTAATTTTAAACTGTTCTGTTTAGGTTGACCTGCTCATCCCTACAAAGATCACTGGGATAATCACCCAAGGAGCTAAGGATTTTGGCCATGTCCAGTTTGTGGGGTCCTACAAGCTTGCTTACAGCAACGATGGGGAGCACTGGAAAATATACCAGGATGAAAAACAGAA
Organism: Tychaedon coryphoeus; assembly: GCA_013398595.1. Classification (NCBI taxonomy): domain Eukaryota; kingdom Metazoa; phylum Chordata; class Aves; order Passeriformes; family Muscicapidae; genus Tychaedon; species Tychaedon coryphoeus. The sequence goes on from WBND01000672.1 coordinate 55,436, forward strand.
GAAGGACAAGGTAAAGCAAAGAGAAAAAAAACAGTATTTTGGTTGTGGTGCCACCACTGATGAGAATCTGCAGATTATTTCATTGGGTTCCATATGCATGGGATCCCACAGGCTGGAGTCAGGGTGAATAAGAGAGTCACATAACACAATGGCATTCACAGTGCAGTGATATCACACCCACCAGTGCCATGCACCTGATTTACTGCTTTGAATTCAGGGCATAAAACTTTACAGTTCTCCATTAATCAGAGCTATTTCTTCATTTAACCCTAGAGCAGAAGCTGCATAAATAGTAGCATATTTTTATATTTAAAAAAAAAAAAAAAGTGTTACAGTGCATTTTTTGGTAAGTATGGACTACTTTCAATGATTTCCTGTGAAGCACATCCTTGTTACCCAGCCATTCTGGACAGATTTTTTTTTTTTCCTGGAAGTTAATGGCTAGAGTTTCAAATACCCCCTGAAAATATTATTTTTATTATGCTGTAAAATGAATAATAAACATTAAAAAGTTTCACAACTTCCTCTGCAAATGTTTAATGAGAGGCATAGGGAAAGTATAGGTTTACTGAATGATTTACCTGTAAGCATTTAACTTTTCTCTCAGTATTCATCATACCTTCCCTTTAAACTGTGTAACAGTTTTATACTCCAGATACCTGAATTTCATAATAACATCTGTTAAGAAAAATATTACAGCATATGTGTCGCTTGGGGAAATGTTAACCAAGATGACAAAATGTGAATTATTTATTAAATGTGTTAGTGGGGTTATGTCTGATTGAAACAAAAGATAAATTTATTGAAATACCAGATGGCTGATGCAACTGATAACATCTCAAATCTGGGTATTCAGGGTGATAAATGTTCAGACTTCCACTTATATTTCTAAGTATAAATAAAAATTCCTTATGAAATAAACCGACATATTCTTCACATAAGTCAATTAAATTAATTTTCTTTCGAACAGTGATAAAACTTTTCATATGCATCAAAATGTGTTGTGTGAGGACAGGGAGCCACAATGATGAGGGGTTAGACAGCTGCATCTCCCACATTGCACAGATTTTTAACTGATTGATTAAATGTCATTGATTAGGGGAACATGTCCTAAATTAGTGGATTCCTGTGTCTGTGTCTGCATTGTCAAGCCCTGCCATCCATGACACTGTGAATTCTCCCTCCTGAAACCCAAATGTCACCTCACTGTGGCTTTCACCCAAACTGAGATTTTTTTAATTTTTTTTTTCCCTAAAGGATTTTAGATAGGGAAAGCAGAATCAGTTGGTTTAGCCACCTGGCTCAGAAGGTTCTGACACCAATATTGTGAATGTGCCTGGTATAATTGGTTGCCGGATAAAAAATGGAAATAAACAGCTCACCTTTCTCAGGCATACCACAAAAGCATTCAATTTGAGTGACAGACACTTTGCACACATCCTACCTTAAATCCCTGGCATTAAAAATAAGAGAGGGGAAAGTTCTGCTGTGAAAGAAATGTCTCTTCTAAGCCAAACTTGTGCTGTGAATGCTTTCATTAATTTTACTGTAAAGGAGAACATGGGTTGGAGTCCCTGGTGATAACACAGTCACAGCAAATCTAAAAGAAGATGCACTCTGACTTAAAGTACTGTTCCAGTCTACATTTGTTTGTACCATTGGTCAAAGCAATTAAATTGTTTGTGCCTTCTTCATCAGATGGACTGTTAATTGCTACACACATATTCCATTAGGAACAATGGAAAACTCTTAATCGTTGTCTCATTTAAACACATCACTCCCTGCATTAATTAACATTTCTGAGAATAAAATAGATGTATACTATTATGATTCTTTAGCAAGTCAAGCTCAATTAAAAGCACAACAAGATCAAATGCTCTTCACTGAAAATTAGAAGTTAGGATTTCTGAATGTAAATTTGTATAAAATAAACAAGTTCACTTGATTTGAGTCAAGACCTCAGCCTTTGATACACAAACATCAAACTAAAATATCTGTTTTGGGGGTGTTTCTTATCTATATCACAAACATCCAAAAAAGTTAAAGGCTTGAAAACGGAGTCTGACTTTCCAGAAGCCACTGAAATTGGCAAAACTTTATAGAATGTGGGACTGGAAAGGGTCTCAGGACAGCACTTAGGTGTGCATCTTTTGTCCTTCAGAGCACTGTGGTTCTCTCCTCCCATGCCCTCAGCAAAAAAATGGGCTTCAAGAACCCCCAAGCCCCTTCCTGTCACCTTGGAGTCGGTGCAGACAGTCAAATTTCATTCACCTGTCCTTCAGCTCAGACAAGGCTGTTCCATCCTTTATCAGATTATTATTAGGAATGTTCCAAGAGACAGGTCATGATGGAAATTCTGTAAACAGTCAGCTCCAGTGTTTAAACACCCACTGAAGTGGAAAGGTGTTTTATCCCCCTTGCTGTCATGCACCCACCCTGTCCTCAGAGGACACAAAAACCTGATTTTGTCTTCATTTTTTTAAGTTTGTTTCAATTGGGGTACTTCAGCCTACTTCTTCTCAGTTTCCATTTTCCATTTCATGGCTAAGAATATATAAATGTCTTCAGCCAGAGGAATGGAGTGTCACCCAGTAAACCCTTTTTTTGTCACCAAACCCCTCCTCACCACTCCAGCTGGGTGGATGCAGTGCTCCTAAGGGATTTTCCCACTGGATAGAAATCCTGGCTGTGTGCACTGGGACAGAAATAGAAATAAAAACTAATCCTCTCACAAGGAGAAAAAGCAATGCTATACTTCATCCATGAGGAGCATAAAGGGACAGCACCACTTGTTCTGTCTGACATTACCACCTTTGCACAGGATCCACTACAATTTCTTTATCTTAAGTTAAGGCACAAGAATTGCTCCCAAATGCAAGAAAACTGTGAAAGAAACCAAGTTTTCATTGCAAAGTGAAAATTTTGTGATATGTTACATCTGTTTCCAGGAGATACAGAAGGGAGGTAGAAGGCAGGTATCAACAACTATCAACAGCAGCAAGCATAAAGTATTCCTATTTTACCCTCATTAGTTTATTTATTAACTGAATGTCTTGATTTATTCTATGAAGAGCACATAGATTTCTTACTTCTCCTTCTGGTGATTTAGTCACCCTGTACTCATCCTGTGATCCTTGTTTAATCATAAAAAAAGTTTAGGGGAAAGGTGGCTCCAAAACATTTCAGGGAAAGGAAGACAGTATGGAAGGGAAAAAAAAATTACTTTTAATGTCTGTATCTTTTAAATTTACAGACACAACAATTCTGGAGATATTGGTAGGCTGTTAATAATGATTTGTGGGTGAATATTGTGACTTTATAATGAAATTGTGAGTTTATAATTTAGACAAGAGCTGAGAACTTAATCCCAGCTGGTGCTGATGTGTTTGCAGGATGAGTCCTAACATATCAGCAGATCTCACTGAATTCCTGGGGCTGTTCACTTATCCCTCATCATCATTTTTTGAAGTTCATTTATGAGGGAGAAAATGACTGGTCTCTTGTATAATGTTGTACACAATACATTGTATTTTATTTAAATATTTGTATAAATACATAAAATATCATCACTTACACACTGTGTGCAGCCTGTAAATTGGGTCAATCCTTAACAAAACAGTGGTTTAGAGGAGAAGGATGTTCAGTTTTTTTGCACTATTTCACATGGAAAAGCTGTTCCAAGAACAGTGTATCCTGCCTGGCTTCTGCTATTTTAATGGCCAGTCATTTCATTTCACATCTGTGCTGAATTCCTGTGAGTGCAGACAAAAAAGTTACTGGGAGAAAAAAAAAATAGAAGAAATAAAAAGCAAACGGAGCCCTTTTCATTCATTTTAAATAGTTTGAATGAGTTGCCTGGAAAAAATATGAAAGCTTTGCCTGTTGCTGTCAAGAAGGAAAATAAATTACATTGCAGGCTGTCACATAGGAAGAAAATATATTTTAGAAACAGGACCAGAGCTAATAGCTATCTTGTTCTTCTCAACTAGAGGTCAGTAGCTCACTGTGCCTGCAGAGCTGAGGATGTCCAAACCAAATCTGACCTTTTCCTTTTTTTTTTTTCCCTTTTCTTTTTTTTTTTTTTTTAATCACATTCCACATGTGATTTATAAATTGCACAGCCTGCTGTAGGTAACTCAAGGCCAGCTGCAGTGTCAAAAGGCATTTCAGAGAATGTTTTTTTACAGGAAGATGAGAACATTTGAAAGTAGCCTAAAGGAGTCTGGCAGTCTGCAGCACTGCCAGTCATCATCAGCCATCAGCAGTGCAATTAACAGCAGGTAGACAATAGCCAGTATGCAAATGACCACTGGGTTTGTGCACAAAATTATGAACTAGTTATAATTTACACATTTCTGAATGTACAGTCCATTGCCAGGACAAGAGGAGACAGGAGCCTGCTTATTAAAGAAAAGTTAGATCATGTCAGGTTAAAAATCTTTCTGCTAGATTTGCTAATATTCTTCTTCTAATGATTTTTAATTGTTATAATACCTGGTTTACACTGATAGATTCAATTCCTGCATATAATCTACATGCTTGGCACAGGTAATGATTTTTTTAGTAATATTACTTAAATTATTACTATTTGATAGTATTATCTGCAGTAATACTTGTAATTTCTAATCTAAGTGACTTTTTTATCTGTACTGTTTTAAATTATGGGTGACTTCCACTACTTTGAGCTGAATTATCATGATTTGTGTCAGGTGAGGATTTAGCTATGTTCTACACCGAAGCAAACTCCAAACAGGAGCCATGACTGGATATTCTTTATACAACATTCATCCTCTTATATGAGCAGGATTGACTGCTCCATGAAATAACATTTTTAAAATATTCTGCTCGGTGTGAAAGATGTTGTTAAGGTACAGCAGACAACATTCCTTTCCCCAAGCTGCTAATCCTCAGGTATTTCTCCTAAATTATTCTGTCTTAGAACAGTTTTCTTTTTAAAATTCTAATCAATTTACATTGTCATTATCTGGATTTTCTGCTAATGCCATAAAACACTTTGTTTATGTAGAAAAACCTCAGTGAATGTTTGAAACCAAGACATTCAAATTGCTTGCTGGACACAAATATAAAGAAGAATTGTTTATATTTCAGATTTTCAGCAGGGAATACCAGAACCTATTTTCCTGGCTTTCACTCTTTTTTTTTTTTTCCACAAAGTAATCATGAATAAAGTAATCATATTTAAAATCACAGCAGCATGCATTTTCTGGATTTTTTTTTTAACAGCAGCTGCAAGAGACTGAGTTACAGAAGAGCTGCACATGGGTGTGGATGATCTGTGTGTGTAAAACTGCAAGAGCTGCTGAGTAAATATTCCTGCAATATTTTGCAGACTGACATAAATAGATGCAGACACTGTAAAATCTGAAACATTCTAAAACAGGTTCACCAAAAAGCAGGAGCTTTTTGATCCACTTGTACAGAAAAAAAAGTCACCTTTTAACGTGGCAGCCACTGTTTTTGGGGAGGGTGAAGCTCTGTCCAAAAGCAAGGAGCATCCTGTAGTAGATGACCAGAAAATTGGAATGATGCCTTAGGATTTTAGCTTTTATATTTTCCTACATTTATAATCCTGCAATTCTTTGGTGTATAATTCCAAACTCCACATCCAGTGTGAGCTGCTGCTCTCCCATTTTGGGCAGACACAGCAATTCCTCTCCAGGCTGGGAATCAAGGACACCTCACTGCCCCAGGGCCCCAGAGATGGAAACAAAAGTGATTGAGGGGAGCAAACTTGGGATAAATTACCTCATTACCTGGAGCTGTAATTGGAAGATTAACCCCAATGTGCAAATGGACCAAACTTATTAAAGTGTGAAAACTTGTGACCCATTATCCATTTTGGGTGCAGCCCCTGCGGAGCTTTGTTTGCCCAAAATGTACCTGAAGGCCCTTCAGTAAACAGAACTGGTTTTTATTCCCTTAATTTTGTCTGGCCGCTGCTTTTAGGTAGCCCCAAAAAGGCACCAGGAAAAGTAAAGTTGTTATTCTTCCCTAGTGCCCTTTCCCAGCTCTGATTTTATTTTTCTATCCCTGTCCTTAATAGCCCCAGCTGTTTCTCCCCCTCTCAATTTATCTGATCTTTAGCAGTGGTTAAAGGCTCTGGAAGCTGTGCCAGGGTTTAATTATGTGTTGAAAGGGGAGCTGTGACCTTTAGATGGCTGCAGACAACCCTGCTCTCATTGCCTGTCCCCTCCTGGCCATGCTGAGGGGACACTGCAATATTGCCTGCTATCGATTTTCCCCACACCACTTATGGTTTTATAGACATCCACAGTATCTCCTCTCAGGCTGGAGAGACTTATCTGTTTAATAACTCCCCAAAAACCCACTTCTTTTTGCTGCTTCTTTCTCTGTGCTTGCTGTTTTGGGTGAGGCAGGAGCAGACCAGCACTCACCCAGAGCTGAAAAGGAAGGTGTGCACTGACACATTGATAATTTACATTCTGGTCTTTATTTCTTGAGCACAAATCACCCTTATTTATTTTGTTATTGGGATTTTACTCCTTTTTTTACATGGAGCATTGTATTGTAATTCCAACAACAGCCTCTGACATCTTAAAAAAAATCACGTCAGTCTTCAGAGCTATCCTGGAAAAAACTGCTCAGAAACAAATGTGAGGAATGGTCATTGAGAGGCATCAGCTTTCCAAGGGTTTTAATTGCTTTGGTTGTTTATTTAGTATTGACTGCCTGGGCGTAAAGCAACAGGTAGGTAAAGAAACTTTTAGCTACAGAAATAGCTTTTTTTTTCCCTACTGATAAGTCATGTTTTGTCCTTTGTGCTCCCTGTTCCTTCCAAATTCCTTTACTCCATTAGTGAATTGAGGCTAAAGGAATATGAAGAGTGAGAAAGGATGTAGCTTTTCTCAAAAGAAATTTGCCATGGGGCCAGAAAAAAAGCAGAAAATTTCTGTTAGAATGTTATATTTCATGCAGGTCACATTTGTGGATGCTGACAATGCTTCCCTTACTTTCTGATAAATTTATTTCCCTAAAATCTTTCTTCTGATCTAGCATATTTACCTAACTCCTTGAAACTAGATCTTGAATTTTGAGGGAAGGTGTATTTTGTGTTTGCATAAAATAACCTCTGAGACAGATGAGTTAGACTTCAGTGATAATGAAATTATGCTTGAGTTAAAAATAAAATTTAATTGTTTTCCTGCAGTAAGTAAATGACATAATACCCCCTCCTCCAACTGTATTTGTTGCTGGTGTTGCATCACATAGTTTTATTTATCTGGTGTATCTACATGCAGATATGAGCACTGGGCCTGTAGGAAGGCTCCTTTGTTGTCTAGCCTGGCAAAAGATACCAACAGATATTTCACATGCATGTGCAAGAAATAAAACTAAAAAACAAAAACAAAAGCAAAACAAAAACACAAAAAATCCACAAAAACCCCCAAAAACCCACAAAAAAACCAAAAACAACAACAACACAACAACAAAAACAACAACAACAAAACAAAAAAACCCAAACAAAACAAACAAACAAACAAACAAACAAAAAAAAACACTTTAAAGTTTTCCTAACTGCATTTTGGGTTTCTTGAAGTGCTAGTGTAATTTCAATTATGAACTTAGTGCTTGTTGTTTTTTGCTGCAAATTAAACTAGACTTGAGGTGCAAAACTTGTTAGCCCAAGCTCCTGCTGATTTGTGTATCAGCACTGTACTTGAGCAGCAAACAATTTTCCCTGTGCTAAATAATTTGGGTTTCTTGGGGTTTTTTTTTCCTTAGACTCACAAAACTAATATTTCTGTGATCATTTTCTCTGCTACTCTATCCATCTATCAGAACTCCCACATCCTTTCATGCTCCCACCTCTGTGATGGCAGACAAGAAGGGGAAATTCATCATTTGTAAAAGAGCATCACCTGGGGAGGGGACAGATTTTGTTTGATGTCCTGAAAGGACAGCATTGGAGAGAAGCTTCCAAAATCCAAAGAGGAGCAGCGTGGAGACCAAGCAGCTTTGTGAATATGCCCAAAGGAACCAGAGTCAGGGCTAAAATGTTAGATCAACCACCTTGTACTTCAAACTCTGATATTTTCCAAAGAACTTCTAGGAAACCTGTAATCCTGCATTAATTCAGTCATATAAGCACTTCTCCAGGAGGTCCATATTCTTCTCTGCATGATGCAAACGACAGTCATTCATTTCAAGTGGAAAAGCCATCAGGTTCAGTTTTTACAAATGAGAAGTGAATTGGCTGACATTTTAAGAGAATGAACATTTCCCATAAAAACTGAAAATAACCCAAGGGGATAATCTGATCATTTTGCCAAAAATTGGTGCTGTGGCCTTTGAATTTAAATAGTGGCTGGCAGGGGAAAAATCTGGCACTGATTTATCGCAGATAGAAGTTTTATAACTCACTTTTGTGTGAGTTAACCAATACAGGTGGAAATAGGATCATAACATGCACTGCACTGTGCTAGGATGCTTTACTTTTATCACAGCTTGATGCCCTTAATTCGTCTGCTGGCTTTTGTCTGGCATGAAAAGATAATATCCTTGATAATCACCAATTTTACAAGGATTTACATAGTTGCACCCCGGCTACGTTCATAACTGACACAATAAAAATTCTTAACTTTAATTATTAATGTTATTTCCTCAGAAACAGTAAAAGGATCTCCTGGGATTAATTTGAGATGGTACAAATGCCAAGTAAAAAGACATTTAATTTTTTAAATGTTAATGATTTTTTGTGTAACTTTCAGAGCGTGGCGGAACCGTGGGTGAAGCTTTGAGTGGAAGGCTCTACCTGCACCAGGGCTGAGTGTGAATGAATCACAAGGTCTTAGGAGAGGCAGGAATCACAGATTTGGGTTGGAAGGGACCTTAAAGCTCATCCAGTGGGCAGGGACACCTTCCATTGTCCGAGGCTGCTCCAAACTCCAACGTCCAACCTGGCCTTGGGCACTGCCAGGGATCCAGGAGCAGCCACAGCCGGGCCTGCCCACCCTCAGAGCGTCCCAAAACCTAATCCAAGCCTTCTCTTTGCCACTTTAAACCTTAAGTTTAAACAGCGTTAAAAGTTGCGATACAAAGTTGCGATAAAAAGATGCAATAAAAATTCACCGCGGATCCAGGCGCGTCGCTTTCACCACAGGCTGAGCGGCCTTCAAAACCCTCCCTGCTGCTTCCCCACGGGTATTCCAGGGGGAAACTTCCACTAAAAACCCTCCTTTCCCCGCAGGTGTTCCAGGGGAACTTCGACAACGACACGCACCGCAAGAACGTCATCGAGCCGCCGATCTACGCGCGGCACGTGCGCATCCTGCCCTGGTCGTGGTACGGCCGCATCACCCTGCGGTCCGAGCTGCTGGGCTGTGCAGCCGAGGACTGAGCCCTGCTCCTGCTGTAGAACAAGCCTGTAGGATGCTGAGTGGGGTTTTCTTTTCCATGAACCAGTGCTCGCTCATTTTTATGGTAGGCCGCTAGCTGTCTTTCGCCTGGAGGTCTAAGCCTGCCCTTTTAAAACGATCCGACGCAAGTTTGGTTTGTTGGGTTTGGTTTTTTTTTTTTTTCTTGCCCTTGAAATCTTGTTGGTGTTGTCCCTTTTGCTGTGGAATTATCCTCCTAGCTCTCCTTTGAGTTGTTCACCACCGGTTGAAATGTGTTGAGGGAAAAGAGAAAAAAACCACAAAACAGCAGCATCCTTTTTACAAGGGGAAGTGAAATAGTGTGACGAAGCTCATTTGCAGCTTCAGGAACATTGGGCTGACGAGTTCTCCATAAATCATACCGTCATCTTACTTGCAAAAAGTGATACTGCAGCTTTTAGCAATAAGTTTACTTGGGGATGACTGCATTATAGTAATTGTGCCTATCAAACACTGTCAGTTCTTATGAGATATATTTTGGGAAATTCTCCGTGGTACTGTGAAACACAGTACCTGTGATGTTACAAGCTACCTTTCACCACTTTCATCCAGACAGCAGAGTCCAAGCACCTGGAGGTTTTTCCTAAATGCCCCATTTTCCTTCTCTAATTTTGCATGCTGTAGAACACGGCCTCCATCTTTTCTGTTTAGTATCACACTGCTGGTGTTGTTTTCCTTGGAAGATGTCACCTGTTTGCATATGTAACCAAATCAGTGTATTATGAAGCTAATGAATTTGCCAAAGTTTATGCATTTGCAAAGTTTCTGTGCTTTTTTCACGGAGACTAAGGTGAGGCACCAGGGTACCTGTGGTGTCTCACCTTGGCCCACACAGTGCATCAGAAATCCCATTCCAGGATTATTTGTCTCCAGGGGTGAGCACACAGCCCTAGACTGTGATCTGCCCACCCCATTACTGCTTTCAGAAATGCTCTGAATTCCTTTGAGGAGGAAAATGTGGGGTGAAGGAACCAGGTGCTAATAGACACACAGGAGGAACAACTCCCTTACTGCCAGGAAACCCTCTCTCTCTTTAGGCTCCTCCTAAAGTCACAGCTTTCCTCTCCAGGAGGTAAGAGGTGATGTAGGAGCACACCAAAGCCTGGCCTTTGTCATCCTCTGCTCCTAAAAAAAAAAAAGATTTTTCAGGCACACACCAGTGAGCCACGAGGAGACTGTTTCCTGTCACACCCCATCTACAGGAATGCTTCACACACAGCATGATAGCACCCCCAGTTTAAAAACTAGTTTATAGGAGGAAAAGTGGAGTAGTAAGACGGGACATTCTCCCCCGTGCCTCAGTTTCCCCTGCTGATTGAGATACCAGTACCAACCTTTGAAGAGCAATCCAAGTTCCCTTGGAGTAAAGTGCTCTGTGACCACCTTAGAGCAGCATCTCAGCCTAAAAAAGATCCTGGGACAGGGAGTGAGGGGGCATTTTATGTTACCTGAAACAACAGCACTTGGGATTACTGCCAACCTTTTCATTTCACAACATGCTGACATGGAGAGAAAGAGAGAATGAGAGAGAGAGAGATGCAGCTGCATGTTTTAGAAAATGTCACTGAACTTATACTTTCTGTCACTGTTCCATTCTCACCAAAACTCTGAAGTATGAACTTGGGCACTGCTTCCCAGGCCAGCAGCTAGCTGGCCTACAATCTGCAAAGGGCAAAGTTTACCTTGGAAACAGAATGGTTTTGATTTCAAAAAAACCTGCATTTAATCACACATTCTCCACCACAGACTAAATATATATTATCCATTGAACTGTGAAAGACTCTAGAATAGCAGCCAGGAATTTTACATACAAGAATTGGGGATATAATGGTGGCGGTTTTCTGATAGTGTCACTTAAACTGTCACATTTTAGCAAACAGAACACCCTGCCTCTACAAAATGACTTAATCCTTAAACTGTATTTATACAAGTATTTATTTTATAAGGCTTAGACATTTAAAGACTTCTAAAGAAGAGTCCTGTAAAGGTAAAAGTATGTGTAAGAAATGTTGAGGTCCTGTGCAACACTGCTAAGTTTGTTCTTTATTTTTTACTTTGTGCTGCATAACAAAAGCCACTAGACTGTTACTGTCTTGTCTGTAACTGTGTTAACAGCATTCCTTAATGATGTATATATGGAGTGGTCTTCAAGCAAAAGGAGCAATTTTAAAGAGAAAGTCAATCACTTTGGTGGTACTTCTAATGAGAAAAAAAAAAAACCTGAATAATGGAGGACAAGTTTATCCCTACATTATCTACTGCCTATATTTTGCAATTTAGGCTTTAGGTTAAAAAAAATTAAAAAACTAGTAACATTTATCTCTTTAGGGTAAACACAATATATTAATAGGTTTAAATACATTTTCCTATTATGGGAGAGCAGTTGACCCTAAAATTAATTACAGATATGAAGAATAGCACGTAGATATTTCTAACAGTCTGTATCCAAAAAACCAGAAGGCTATTTCATAAAATTAGACTTCCTAGTTTAAAAACTTGTGCTAATGTTCTTTTGAAATATTTGGTTTGTGTTCTTAATGTTGGGGGGGGTTCATGTTTTTAATCTGTTGCGACGTCAGTGTTGCTTTTGAAGTAATATTTCTTGGTTAGTGAATTAATTGTAATCCCTTCATCTGCATCTAGAGTTTTCATGTAACGTAGGACAGTAATTTTAATTTGGTATTAATTTTGTGTTGAGCATTTTCACCCTTGTGTCCTGTGTCAGCTGCCAGCAGTCTTCACAGCCTGCTGGAATAGCTCCATGTCTTGTGATAACTCCATGAAAATTCATTTTAAAAGTCACATATCTGATGCCCTTACCATTTCAACCTGTGTGCTAGGAGTTTTTCCAATGGCATTACTCATCAGATGCCAAAAAGTCTTCTTGGGATGGCATTTCCAGCACCAAATTCTGCTCCCAGTATCAGCAGCAGTTTGAAATGGCTCTTGGTTTGGATGGAATCCTTCCAATTTAACAAAGCAGATGGGAATCAGACTAGGGGATAGAATCAAACCTTTCCCCTTCGATTCTGTTTTGTTGTCTAGATGCATACCATTGCCATAAGGGGCAAATTATAAATTACCACAACTGTTCTCTCCCAGTGAAAGCAACCAGCCCAAGAAAACAGAAGTGCAGCATAGGAAATGTCCCTTTAAGAGTGGACAGAGAAAAACTCGGAAGTGATCCTCGACTTCTGTATTAATTGTTAGCAATGACATTGAACAAGGCCAAAAGTGTTCTCCTAATTAAATTTCACCCTGAACCAGTTAAGTATTTGTAGGCAGGCTTCACCTTTATGTTGCTGGGTAATGTGCTACATTTATAGCCTGGGAAATAAAGCACTGGCACGAGGCTCCTTTTTATCGGCGTTAAGGGCCCGTCGCCTCAGCTGGCTCTGGATCTGAGGTTGACTTTCTCTTTTGGAATGGCTGCATACAAATTAAGTGTCAGTTTTGAAGACTAAGGATACTAACTGAGTGTATCTTTGCTATACAACCAATGTGAACTATAATATTCAGTGCTGGCTTCTGATGTGTCAGTAAGTACAGAAGTATCTCGGACACAAACGACCTTTGCAACCTTTCAAGCTGTGTGATATTCAAATGGTTTTGTATATACCTAAATCATGTAGAGCGATGTAAAACCAGTACGACCTTGTCTAGTCTTCAAACTTAACAATAAAACTTTTGAAAAATGAGGTGGCTTTCTTGAAGCTGTTATATTGCAACACCTTGAAGGAGACGCAACCGATCCCGCTGGCGGCAAATGTGGAGCAGAGATATGACGTGGCGTTTTCCTGGATTCATCCATGAGGTCTTTGTGGTAGGTAACTTTGTTTCTAGAAAAATCAGCAGTTTGTGCTGTGCTCCCCTCAATGTGCTTCCTTTGCTCTTTCAGATTAATATTAAAAAAAAAAATTACCTTTATAGGTTTGAACGAGTCTAAAAATATTTTTTCCCCCTATCACGGTGCTCTCTGAATGAGCACCAGAAATGGAAAATGACAATTTCATTCCCTGTAAGTCAAATTTCCTGGGATATTTATCAGTCCTTATCCTCTCTCCTCCACTCCTGCATAGGCAAATTAATTTCTGAGAAGATAAGAAGTGGCTGCAGCCTAGACCTGCTATGAGATGCCTCAGCAGAGCTGGTGTTTGCTCACGTTCTTGCCCCTTTTCTCTTTTATTTGCTGTGCAGCTTGCTTCCCAAAATGTCTTATATTGGTTAACTCCATAATTTCAATTCCTGAAGAAGTTTCAAAATTCAAGTAGCACATTAAAAGCCATTTAATTGCTCCCAAACAATTTAAATAATTAAACTACATTAAAATATTCTGAAGAGTCATGAAGCTTCAGTGGTTTACACCTTGAATGAGTCCATAAATACACGTCCTTTTGTTTTATAATGGTTTCAGCTTGTGTCCCTTCTCCAAAAATCATCTTTTAGAGACAAAAACCATCCACAAGCACTCACTGGTGGCAATCTCTGCCCAACATGCAATCTCAACACTCAACATCCACTACAGCATGTTGTAATTCAGCAGAAAAGTCACAAAATTGCAATTTCTCCGTATTACATATCTCTATCAGTCACAAAAAAAATGAGAATACAATGCTACACACAAGGAGAGGAGTACTTTTGGAGAATGATGGCTGAATATTAGCACTTAAGTCATAAATTTCTGCATCTTGAAGTTTTCTGACTTTCGGTTATAAATTGCAACTGTTTCACTATGCAATGGAGAATTTTCCTGAAGAACTGGAAAGTGGGCTTTCCTCACATTCTTCTTAACATATATCCCCAGAATTCCCCAGGAATTCTGGTGAAGACAATGAGAGAAAATAATGAGTAAATCTCTTCAGAATAACAACTATTTATCAATGTCCATCCTCCTATATCTGTTGCTAATGAGTATCCACACTTGACATCATCATGAAATAAGTAATCTCTGTGGTAAACACAATTCCACTTATTTTATATCTTAGATTTAAAAGCAGGTGGTCAATCTGTTCACTTAGTGATTACTAAGAGACCTGTGATCATTTCTTAGTCTTAGAAATCAAATAGGACAAATTAGGAGATAATTTTTAAAAAAGACTAAATAAAGATAATTTTACTGATCCCAAAGTATTTTCTTCTTTTATATAATTTGCATACTTTTCTTAATAGAGGGATACACTTTATAATGCACAAGACTGCCTGAGATTAAGGATCTAAAATATAAAAGGCAGAATTTCACAAAACTGTTGTGCAGATTTATGATTGCAATTACTGCAAATTAGCATTCAGTGATACATATATCACCGTAAATATATACTTTTAAATTCCTCTGAGTGGGAGAATATAGAAACACACCTTGTTCTCACACTTGAGCTTGCTAGGAGTGCAGCAAAATGTATTTCATCAGTGTATGTGAGCAAGAATAATTGGGGTTTTATGTAGTTTATATAAAACTGGAATTAGGCTGCACATGTGTGGGAGTGTACAGGAAGTATGAACCACCTGTTGAAACACAGGTGAGGCACAGGAGGTGGGGAGGACAGCCAGAACACAACCTCTTTGTCACAATAGTATTTCTTTCTCTGGTTTGCCAGCTGGTGGGCTGTGGTCACACATCAGATGATGTGTCATCAGGCACACTTCTCACTAGATGGAGGAAATCAACCCTCAAAATACACTAGGAAAGATCACTGATCATTTGCATCAGACTGGAAAATCAAAAGCAGACTAAATGAATGTGTTTGTTTCCTGGGATGCTGTGAGAGGTCAGTAGGAGATGTGAAGAAATGTGTTGCGCTGCCTTGGCCACAATAAATGCAATCAAGTACAACAGACTGCATAAAAAATACATGTGATGCATCGAGGCGAGATCAAAGGGCCCCTAAAAAGTGATACATGCTATTTTCTGATGAAAATGTCAGACAATAGCTGCTATGGTCTGACATACTGCAGGCTTGATGGGATGGATTTGCCCTTCTAAAGTTTCTGGAGGAGGGGAGCCTCAGTCACAGGAAGGAATGGGAAGGGAAGGAAGTCTTTAAGAAGGGCAGGCAGGGGACACAAGGAGGGGGTGTCACCTCTCATCAAAGACCAGCTGGAGTTCATGGAGCTCTGCTGGGATGGGTGAGGAGATGACAAAGAGCTCCCAGGGAGGGCAGAGACAGGTGAGATTGTAGCAGGGGTGTGCCACAGGGCAGGGACAGGTGATAGGGTGGCAGGGATGTGCCACAGACTGCAGTAAGAGTTGATGAGCCCCTCTAGGGACAGATTGGAGCAGCATTGTGTTTACAAGCCCTGGTCCACAAGAAGCACTTCAACCACCCCAAATGAGAATTGTGGGTTGGGTTGGGTTGGGTTGGGTTGCATTGGGGTGGGTTGAATTGGGTTGGGTTGGGTTGGGTTGGGTTGGGTTGGGTTGCATTGGGGTGGGTTGAGTTGGGTTGGGTTGGGTTGTGTTGTGTTGGTGTGGGTTGAGTTGGGTTGGGTTGGGTTGGGTTGGGTTGCATTGGGGTGGGTTGAGTTGGGTTGGGTTGGGTTGGGTTGGGTTGTGTTGGTGTGGGTTGAGTTGGGTTGGGTTGGGTCGGGTTGGATTTGGGTTGGGTTGGGTTGGGTTGAATTGGGTTGGGTTGAATTGGGTTGGAAGAAAGTGTAAAGATTATTTAATTCAAAGATTTTTTAATCCCTGCCATGACAAGGACATCTTCCACTGTCCCAGGCTGCTCCCAGCCCCAGTGTCCAGCCTGGCCTTGGGCACTCCCAGGGATCCAGGGGCAGCCACAGCTGCTCTGGGCACCCTGTGCCAGCCCTGCCCACCCTCACAGGGAACAATTCCTGCCCGATAAATAACTAAACCCATTACCTTTTCTTCCTGACTTTCCAAAAACTAAACCTTCTGAGAGGGGCTGTGGGGATGGTGGAATTCAAGATCCTTTGGGTGGTAAGGAAGGCACACAAGTTCAATGGCCTGGATTTCAGGAGAGAATAATTTGGCCTCTTCAGGGATCTGCTTGGTCAAGTATGATGGGTTTAATCCCAGGAGGGAATTGGGGCCCAATAAAGCTGATTAATATTCAGGGATCACCTCCTCCAAACTCAGGAGCAAAGCATCCCAACAAAGAGAAAATCAGACAAAGATGCCAGAAGTCCTGTGTGGATGAACAAGGAGCTCCTGGACAAATAGAAAATAAAAAAAAAGGAAATCTCTAGAGCATGGAATCAACCACAGCCACCCTGGGATGCATACAGAGAAATTGTCCAGGATCAGATTAGGAAAGAGTTAAAGGATAGAGTTAAATGCTACTATTGCAGGTTCACAGTTTCTCTGAAGTGTGTGTTCACAGCTTCTTTCTAAGAGTGAAATGGCACTAATGGGGTATTTTTGATTATGCAATTAAAGCATGGCTTGTTGGTGTAAATATGGAGTGTACATTTGCACACATATTTATATATTTATGTGTATATATCTGTATTTTCTACAGATTGTGCCATATATGTCATATTTCGTCTGAGAACAAAGAGAGAAAAGTAGAAGTAGTATTACAAAGATGTTCATTAAGCTCATCAACCTAATTTATCTGTTCTGATGTATGCTGGTATAACTTTCTTCCATTCAAGAAACATTGATGAGGATGTGGAGAGCACTGCATCTGTGTGTTTTATTTATGCCCCCAATTTGCTACCACAGGATGGTTTGGGTAGGAGGGGACATTTAAAGGCCAAATAGTCCAAATCCAATCCCCTGCCATGGGTAGGGATGCTCTGAACCAGACCACATCTCTCAGAGCCCCATCCAACCTGGCCTTCAGTGTTTCACTGCCCTCACTGTAAAAAATTTCTTCTTTATATCTAATCTAAATCAACCCTCTTTTAGTTTAAACCCTTTCTCCTTTGCCCAGTCACAAATGGTCCTGCTAAAAGTTTGTCCCCAGCCACCTTTCCTTAGAAGCTCACATGGAAATGGGCAGCATTACTTGAAAGCCAGAAGTGCTTCTTTGTTTTAAAGCCATTTTTGCCTTTACAGAGGGATTTGCAAGTGTTTCAATTTCATATTTTTCAGGAGCCATCGCTGACCAGTGACCAGAATGAGCGGGGAGGTTTTCTGGCTCACAAAGACAGAGTCAGAGTGGCTTCCAGAAGAATCTGACCCAATATTTATATAATGTACATATATAGCACATGCCACTCACCACCTGCACTGGCTGCTCCACCTCCCTGTTCCTTTCCAGCCCCTGAGCCCTGACAGAAAGTGTTGTTCAGCCGTGAGACCAGCTATTCACAAGCAGCTTTTTTTTTTTTTTCACTCAGTAACCGTCACATTCCCCAAATATTTCTGGGAGTCCAGAGCCAGGCTTCCAAACCAGAGCAGCCCAGGGGCTGGGTGTGATGTGGTGAAGGAGAGCTGGCCCCAGGTCCCAGTGCAGCAGCTGAGCTGGCTGAATGGCACGCACAGTTTGCATCTGCCAGCACGGAGTGGGCAGCAGGAATGGCTCAGCAAACATGTCCCAGTTAATCCCTCCGTGGCATAAAAGGCTGCACTTCAACTGGAGCAGTTTGGGTATTTTTAAAAACGTTTAGCAGTCTTTTTCCCTCGCCTCTGCCACAAGCAAAAAAAAAAAAAAAACACATTTGTGGTTGGTTTCTTCTCCAGTGGATTACTTTCTATTTGGATTCATGTCTGTCGTGCATTTAGACTGCCTGAATGGATGAATATTCTCCTGAAGTCAGAAAATGGAGTGCTAAATGAGGTGTGGGGTAGTGGTGTAGCATCTTCATCACACCCAAAGGAAGGGCTGCCTTGATGCTACCAGAAAATAGTCAGGTGAGCAGACATCTTGATGCCAAGCAAGCACTTCCCAGAGCTAAGGGCCCTATTTAGGTTAAGGAGGATGGAATGTGTCCCTGATGCCCCAATGAGAGTGGTGGTGGGATGTCTAATGGGTGCTGTGCTCCTTCCAGGCACTCACCCAGCAGCTCAGTACCACCAGGGCTCGAAGGAACACTCCCTGATTCTCACTGGTATCTTTCACAAGTAATGCTGAAGTCATCTTGCACCATCTTGTGATAATCTCCATTGGCACAATTCGTTGGTGAATTACTGAGGGCCCTCTCAGAGCTGCCTTTTTTCCCTTTATCCTGAGCCCTCTGTACATATGGATGATCCTTTTGGTTGTATTCCCATGTCACAGCGAGTCAACTGTGAATGTATTGACAGGTTTGCAGCCCAGATCATCTCCTGAGCTGCAGCAAGGAGTGTTTTGATGGAACAGGCACAGGCTCATTAGCATTCCCTCACTGCCTCAGGACAGTCTGGGCTGGCTCTCCCTGCCCAGTGTAGCAGACTTCAAACCAGGGAACATCAGCCTGTGCTGGGGAGAGGCACCTTGGTAACCTTCCCTTTTCCTATTTATCATCTTCCCCAGGGGCCTTTCCTCCAGCTCAGCAGTGAAAATATTGATTGTACCAAGGTCCCAGAGGACCTCACACAGATCCTTGTGCTTGCACTTCAGCAAGGGGAAGGAGAGCTGGAGTTCCAGGAGCCCTTCCCTGGCTGCCCAGCAGTGACTGAGCTCCTGCAGAGATTTTAGCAGCAGATAATAATGCTGGTAGAGTCACACTGAAGGTGACTCCAGCTCCCATCCTGCCTCAGAATCTCTGAGCCTCCCCATGGTGCTGGCTGGGCATCCTCTCCGTGGTCCAGAGCACACAGAGAACAAAGGGGGCAGGACTGGGCTGGTCCCTGCATCAGCTATTCCTGCCTCTGAGAGCACCACTGCCAAAAACAGCATGGGCAGAGTCAGCACCTCCCATTCCAAAGGGCTCTCCCAGCCCTGTGCAGCACAGAATTCAGTTTTATTGCTTTTTGTCCAGTTTATTCAGATTGAATATTCATGGTGGAGGGACGGGAGGGGGAAAAGAGTTGATCTTCATCTGAACTTAATCCCCCAGCAGTCCTGTGACTCTCCAGGTCTCCCAGTTTCCAAGAAGTGTGGTCTGGCTCTGAGCAGTAGAGTTACCCCTACCTAAATTAACTTAATTTTATAGCCAGCCTGCTTGAAAGACTCATTCATACGACACAGTTCTGGCTAAAGTTATTTCAAATGTCAATGTTGTCTTAATGCACATGTTAACCATTTCACAGGGGTCTCCTCTTTATCTGTTTTCATCTTGACTGCATGCAGGAGAATTAGTCACTCTGAGAAAAGGAAATAGGAAAGATCATTCCTATTCATGAATACTAATCCACAGTCTTTATTAAGCTGGAGTTAAGGGGCAGTGGTGAGGGTAGGTGAGAGAAGAAGGTTGGGAAAGCAGTGCAAGCTGGAATTTGAGATGAATTTGCAGAAGCAAGAGGAGCAAATCTGTAGGAGGCACCTCTTCCCTGCCCTGCTGAGGGCAGCACAGCCCACACAGGTGTGTGCAGGTGTGGTGGGTTTTATCGTGGGTAGGTGCTCAGGTTTGCCTGGGACTGCTTCACAGACTGCAAAACGCAGCAGCAGGCACAGCAGCATGAATGGCATCTCTCCTGCCTCTTCACCACGACCTTTTTTTTCCATTCCTGTTACACTGAAGTCTCTTAACTAATTATGCAGGATCTCAGCCTGCTATGTGATCCTGTTAGCTCCGGGCATAATTGCAAATGAGACAAGAGATTTCAGCTGTGCTGCTCCTTACAGTGGCACTCGTTCTTTGTCCGATAGTAATTATTCCTTGCAGCTGACAATGAAACAAAGACCAAAGAGTTAATTCTCAGCACAATGGAAAAATCAGCGCTTGCTAAGACGTTCTGTGTTACTCTGCTTATTTACCTAGAAAACACTGTTTGGTTTTGCCGTGTGAATACTTGAAAAGCAGGAGCTAGATGAAAGGTGAGAAACACGAGACAGGAAGGAAAAACATAGAATTTATGTGCAAGCCTGAGAGGAGGATGTGCCACAGGTTCTGAGGGAAGGTAGCAACTGAGGCACAAACTTTGCAGGGGTTTTTCTCCCTTGCAACTCATCATCTGAAACCCATCTGACTCTGAAATATATATAAACAGATATATATATATATATGTGCATTTTGCACATCTCTAGGTGTCCCTTATGCTTGGACTTCACCACCAAACTCAAAGACAACAATATTCAGCCTTTCTGTACTTCCACACTGTTTAGGTAGGGCTTTTAGCCAGATCTAGAAGTCCCCCAGAGACACAGAGGTTTTTTTCAGTGTTTTGTTTCATGCCCCTTTGTTTTCCTGATTCCATCAGCCTGCATCTCAAAGTCAGTATGTACTGGAGGATTTCAATATATTGTGGTCCCTGAAAGGTGTTTGTCGAACTTAATCCAAATTAAATTGGAAGTAAGGGAGTGGGAATATTAGATATCCCCTTAGAGCAGCTTTCCAGTACCTAAGGGGGCTCTGGAGAGAGATTTTTTACAAGGACATGCAGGTACTGGACAAGGGGGAATTTGCCTTAAGGTAAGGTGAGTAGATTTGGATTAGGTATTAGGGAGAAATTACTCTCTGTAAGGGTGGCTGCCCCTGGATCCCTGGCAGTGCCCAAGGCCAGGTTGGACATTGGGGCTTGGAAAAGCCTGGGGCAGTGGAAAGTGTCCCTGCCATGGCAGGGGGTGGGATGAGATAATCTTGAGGTTCCCTTTCCACCCAAACCATTCTGTGAGTCTATAAACATATTTTTGTGATAATATTGCCTAGAACGGCATCATGCAAATGTACTAATAAAAAATTAAATGTGCATCTAATTCAGGTCTTCCTTTTACTTTCAGTGATGCAGTTTTAAATTCATAAAGTGTAGCATTTTCTAGTCAAATATTATGCAGCCAGCCAACGCTATTAATGCAGAGGATTACAGTTTTGTGGAATGCTATGTAATATTTGAGGATAAGGCTTGCTCAATCCCTCTTGCTGGGGCCACTCCTATTCTTCCATCCTTCTTCAGCTATATTTTGAGAGGGGGGGGAAATGAATGTGATAAATGCAGCAAACAATTACCATCAGGAGAGAGGTTATGCCTTATCCTTGCAGCCTGAAGGAAGATAATGAATGCTGAACACTTATATCTTTTTGCAGCTCAAGCCTCTCTCTAATTGAGGCAGTATTTTGTTCTTTATAAGATATGTGAAATGCATGTCATAAAATTATGCTCATTATTTGCAAAAGAAAA
This sequence comes from Tychaedon coryphoeus, assembly GCA_013398595.1. Lineage (NCBI taxonomy): Eukaryota > Metazoa > Chordata > Aves > Passeriformes > Muscicapidae > Tychaedon > Tychaedon coryphoeus. The sequence goes on from WBND01000672.1 coordinate 77,018, forward strand.
GAAAGAAATAGCCTGTGTGTGATGAAAACTCGAGGGTGTCCTCAAGGTTTATTTCTGTAGGTGAAGTTCCACATCATTATTAATAAAAACTGGGGAGGGAGGAATGAATTCAGATTATTATTTTCTGATTCTAGTCGTAATTCTTAATCACATGCATTTTGAGAAGTGTCTGATTCTGGATATTTAATCCAAAAATATTGAAGGTTCTTTTGAAGAAAGTATATGTTCAACATGAACACATTTCCCCTTGTTTCAGATATGTTTTTAATATAACCAAGTGCAACTCTGTTTCAGTAAATTCAAGTAATAATGGAGTGTATATTTTATTTTTGACTAGTTACCATCTTTACACAATTTATTGTTCTGAAGTCACAAGGAACAAACCTACTCAGAGGAGAAGCTTAACCCAGAAACTGTCAGTATGTGTTAATCTTCATTATTTCAAATACTATACACTTTTTAAAAATTAAATATTGAGGAATTCCCTGGATGTCTGGATGGAAACATTTCCCTTCAAAGTGTAGAAAACGTCTAGCACCATTTGTTTAACATTTTCATGCAGAGCTGCACTTTCACAAATATAGAAATTAATTCAAGGGGATGCAGGGCCAGAAACCCAACTGTTATAAAATGGACAATTTGTGAAGGCTGTGGGACTCTCAGGAAAATAGGGATGTATGAAAGAAAATAAACTGAAGCTGATTTTTAGGAAAATATTCCCAGCACCCAGACTGGTTGGACCACGTGGGAACGACGAGTTCCAGGTGTGGGGCTCGGTGCATGTAACCAAAAATTGGGGAATTTATCAGCTGTTGGGCTGGGGTTTGGGCAGGACACAGATGCCACTACAAGAGGAAGGCAGAAACTCCTTTGTTCTGCCAAGGGCTCGGTTTGGCAAGGAAAATGTCATAGATGGATGGATGGATGGATTCAGGCAGCAGGGGTAATTACCAACCAAAGGCAGCCAGGCTGCTTCACTTCAGAGGATTTCATTCCAAGGCAAATCCAGCTGCATCCCAGGGGACTGCCACTCCATCCCTGAGAGTGCATGACACAAAAAAGTGTGTTTTATTTTCCCCAGGTGCAGGGACTGCCGGGCTCTCTGAAGCACAAGGCAGGATGCTCTGGTGCTGAGCCTGGGCTGGCAGCAGAGTGACCCAGGTTTTCTCAGAGTCACTGCAGCTTGAGAGACTCAGCTTTACCTCCCCTGACCTTCTCCACAGCTGCCAGACTGAATGAGCACCATGGGATTAAAAGCAAAAATTAACTCAGAGACTCTTTGGAGCAGCATTGATTCAGGAAGCGCAGCAGTGGACAACTCAAAACCTCAAGTTGTCAAATAAATGGGTAGGAGACCTTTAATTCAGTGGGTTTTAAAAGATAGTTTAGCTAATATGATAGAGACACGAGCTAGGCTATTCCAAACACATGCAATCCAGTATGAAAGTGAGCATTTAAAAAAAAAAAGTAACACAAAATCAAGTTTCATCATCAACGAGAGGGAGTGAATAAACTGTGAAGTCAAAAGGCCATTCAAAACAGACAGCAATTCACAGTTGTCTGTAAGATCTGTGCTTTCTAAACTTGCAAACAGTTGGGACTGATAGATACCTGTCACTCCTGATGCACAACCATAAAATCCTTCTATAAAAAAGTGTTAAGGTTTAATTGATGGCTCTGGCCAACACACCTGTTTTAGACAATGTAGTCCCACTTTCAGACTTTTCCCAAGTAATGGAGTTTTTTGAAATATGTAGCTAAAATGCACTTTGCACCCATAATATTGCTCACATATATAGCCACCCATAAAGAGTGAGACCATAAATCTTTTTCCAAACAGGCTGTTTAAAAAAAAAAAATAGAGCAGCTCAAGGTTAGCCCTGCAAAACAACAAACTGTGTTTGCTCTTTACGAGACCTTCCTTCAAAAACATCCACACCAACATCTAAATTCACCACTTCTGCCCTCCTGCACGCCTTGAGAGCCCTCAAGAGGATGAGTTTGGGAGAAAATTGTCAGGTTGCTGACAGCACTGTCACTCTGGAGCTGGTGGCAAACCCCCCACCAAAGTCAGCAGGATTTCTCTAGCAAGGGTTGATTTACCAAAATAAGAATATTGGTCTAATAATGATACTCAACTGTGACAGACAAAAGACTCTCTAACAGTTCAAAGTTAGAAAGTGTATGTTTATTCAGTGCTGGGCAGCAGTGTGAGGTCATCATCTAATACACACTGCAAAAATTACAGGTGATCACAAAGTCTATTTATTAGCAAAGGATTCAAACAAATACATATTCATAATAACAACCCCTCCCATCCCTGCTTCCCATGGTAATTAGCTTGAATAGCTATTAAGCATGCATGATTAACTTCTTAAATTAACTCTGGGGTTGTTTTCATGGGGAGGGGTCTTAAAAGGAGGAAGTAAGGCGAGTCTTCCTCATCCTAAACTCCTGACCTTTTCTATCAGTGACAATACAAATGATTTCTGGGGATAGCCCAGTTTTTCAAAGAATGGGTTTCTGGTTGCATTGTCCATGTTCTTTTGGACCTGCTCACCAGTTTCATCTTTTCCCATTGCAAGCACAGCTGAGCAAACATGAAATGACAGACAATCAATTATTTAAGTTTCAGATAACTACTCCCTTCTAACTTTTAATTATTTTCAGCAAGGTAACTAAAACCCTAATTTTCTAAGATTAGTGTTTCAGGGTGAAAACCTCCGTGCATGATGCAGGATCCTGACCCATCCTGCTGCCCACCAGGCTGGACACTGTGCAGTTTTGGAGGCGTCAGGAAACTCTGCAGGCTCAGCAGGGAGGTGATGCTGTGATTGAGCTGCTGTGGGAGGCTGGTGTGTACCTGTCAAAGTGACATCAGGGTGGGGGAAGCAGAAAACTCCTTCCAGAGTTGTCAAAGTATTGATTTTGATGGTTTGGCTTGGGCCAGTTCTACATCAGGCTTTGATTGCGTGGCTTTGATGTTCTGCTGACATGAGAAACCTTCTGATATTTCCCTTTTCTCGACAGGAACATCTAGATGGAAAATGGGCCATGAGGATGGTATTGGGGAGAATAAAAGCAGGCTTCTCCTGTTTTCTTTTTTGTGCTAGTGAGATTGAATCTCTGATTTGGAAAAATTGATTAGTTTTGCTTGATCTTTCCCGTATAACGCCGAGGATAATTGCTAAATATATTTTTCTTGAAATCTTTGTGGTATCAGAGTTCACTGTGCTTTACAGTCCCCACTCCCTAAAGACAAGGAGCTCAGAGGGCACATGATGCTTTTCTCACTCTTTGACAAAGAAATAATGTAGCACATCTTGAACAAGACTCCTAGAAGAGATGCATTTCAAGGGATCCTTTCGATTGTCACTATGATCTCTCTTTATATGAATATGTTATGCTTTTAAAACCTTTTTGGGAGATAAGCATGCAATTTAGAATTATAGGCAAGTAGAGGCAGAGAAAAATAAAGAGAATGAGGGGAAAGCTGGAATTCCAACCAAGTGGGATTTTGAACAGTAGTAATTATATGGATATAACAGCAATTATATGGGTTCATTAGATATAGGGTTTTACCACTAAGTTGTTACAGAGATGATCAGGAAGTCTAAGAGAAGTGAAAAAAACTGCTCTCCAGTTCATTAATTTCCTTAGTTTACATATCATTTACATCTTTTTATTCTCTTTCACATGCTTTTTATTTTCCACTATCAAAGGGAGGAATTTTCAGAATTTTTTTTCCCCCTCCATTCTGGACAAGACACAAAAATGCCAGTGTGTATTTAACCAGAGCAATAAGAGAGAGGGTCCTGCATGCACAAAGCAATTGTGATTACACACTGAATTTACTTCAATCCTGTGTCTTTCAAGGGTGGGAAGGATGAGCAGGATGGGTTCTGTTTCCTGCTGGGGCTCATCCTAGCAAGTGGCATCACTTTTGGAGGGCTGGGGGAGGTGAAAACCTCGTGGGTCCTGCCCACAGTTCCACTTCCCAGGTGTGCCTATCAAACCCCTGCAGAACTCCTGCAATGCTGTAAAAATTCTGTGCCATTCTCTAAAACCCTTCTCATCTCATGGTGGTGATGAACTGGACATTTAACAGCATTCCTCTCCTAGAAATAGTCCCTGCCTTTGATGAACCCTCCCCTTTGCCCCTTGCCCAGGTGCTTAAAATTAAAATTATTTTCCACTGCAGACTCTGCTAGAAGTTTCACTACCAGGCCAGCACAGAATCTGGCATTCAGCTCCTCTGTCACCCTGTTGCAGCAGAACAATAAAAACATTGCTGTCCATCATTATTTTCTTCAGCCTGAATACCTGGTGCTACAAATCCAGAGAAGGGTGCTGACAGCTCCTCAGGATGAGAAATAACCCTACTTCACTAAAATTACTCTTACATTTAATCTTAAAATTACTCTCTAATTCCTGGCAATGAGGGCAGAATAAAAAACAGAGATTAACAAAACTGGTTACATAAGAAATCTGAGATGGAAAGAGAAATGAGCACTGAATTATGGAGTGATTCACAAGCAGCAGGATGAGTGCAGAGGGGAGAGAGTTTCCATGTCAGTCACACAGCATGAGAAATTATTCACTCCATTTTTTTTTTTTTTCTCTAATTAGAAAGACTGAGCCTATGTACCTTACACTCATGTAAATCACCCGTCTGTCCATCTGTCTGAATATCCATCCAGCTCCAACATCTCCTGCCTTTGTTAGAACTCACAGCTGTCCCCAAGGGTACCATTGGAGCAGATAATTCCTGAGTAAATCAATATATTTTAGGGATGAGCTTTCATGCAAGTGACACTAATTATCACAAAATAACAAAACTGTATCATTAAACCACCTGACCATATATACTGTGCTGTTTTATGTTCCATCATCCCCTGAGTGCTTCTGCTGGTTCCAGTAGGTGGGTTGTTTTTCTTTCCATCACTTTTTCCCAACAGATAAAATTAAACTGTCTCAGCCTGAGAAAAATTATGAAATCTGCAGCAGTGAATAATCAGCCCTTTCAGACAGAAGCAGCCGTGGGGACATTTTAAAACTTTGAAAAAATTGTCACTTGCCAACTGTGGTGACTTCTTGTTTCACTCAGGGAGGAACCAGCAGAGTGTACCTGCTCTGCTTTCACATGTAATCCCAAGAGATGGGTTTTTGTTGGAAGCAGATAATTATTTTTAGCTTTATTGTCAGAGCCAAACACAAGATTTCCATATTACAAAGGAGAGGGTAGTCTTCAGTGATGGCACTGTGCTAATTGCTGTCAAAATCTGGTTCTTGGCAGACAGAAGTAGCTTGAGAAAGAAAATAAGCGTGGACCCAGTTTTATTGACAAATTGCTGATAAGCCCAAAAGTTTACCTTGTTTGGACAGCACCCTCCAGACACTGGGAGGGCTTCTAATGCTCTTTATCACAGAAATATTTGCTGTATAAAGATAGAAGAAAAAACAATTGCCTGGAAGCTTGTAAGGGAACAGAGCTCATGCTGTTGAGTGTTTGACAGGGGGTGTTAATCCTTTTGATTTCCCAACAGCAACCTCCTAGCACTGTTTATCATTACTGTTTGTCATGGCACTTTTTAATGATCTTCTGGTAATTTTCTCTTCATGCTTTTCCCAACTGACCTGAGATATACTTTCCAGGGCAAATTTCATAGTGAAGCCATCATAATAAATGCTTCACTAGAATCTTTACATGCAATTATATTATACCCTTCTTTGTGTTATTGCATTCCATACTTGCTAATGCACATATTTTTGGGATTGTTTTATTTTTTTTCCATGCCAATTGTTCATCTGTGACTAATCATCCACTTCCAGCTAGAGATTAAAAAAAAACACACTGTCTTGATAAATTTCAAAAACAGCTAAAAAGAACAGAATAAGTCAAGTGAAAGCAGATAATTTCTTTTCCTTAAAGACTGAATACATGAAGTAATTCTCATCTGTGGTTGCCCCTGGATCCCTGGCAGTGCCCAAGGCCAGGCTGGACACTGGGGACAGTGGAAGTTGTCCCTGCCATGGCAGTGGTGGAATCAGATGATTTTTTCGTGGTGTCTGGCATTAATAATGAGCATTAGATTTCAAAACAAATCAGAGATATTAAAATAAAATAGAATTACTAGTGACTTCCTGCATGCAAAGTAAGGTGATGGAGAACCTTTCAAAGGAAATTACACCTGGCATCTTCAGGGCTTGATGTCTCAAACCTGGGCTGGCCAGGGCACAGGGCAGTGCTCAGTGGGGAACAGATGTGGAGAAGGAGAGGAATGAACTGAAAATTCACAAAATATATGCTTTGTTTTTTAAGCCTGTAAGTCTTTGGGGTTTTTTCCTCATTATCCAAGTGATTGCTTTTATCTGTATATCTGAACAGAAACAAATGGGAAATTCTTGCAGATAGTTTGCTGATTTGTTTCCCTGAGCATTTCCAGAGAGTGTTTTACTGAATGCACTGAGCACCCAGAGAGTGACCAATGTTTTCTAGAGTGCCACGTGCTGCTCTGAGCTCCTGGGCTCCCTGGAGGTAATTCATCACTAGCAGTGTCTCACTGCAATGTGCCCGAAATCCAGGTGAATTTATCACCAAGGTGATATTGCTGTTCTGAAAACATCCCCAAAGATACTGCATAAATGCATTTTTAGAATTCCAATGGGAATGAATGTATGTGACACACAGCTCAGGTGACTAGAAGTTTAAAAGCTATTACTTTCCATCATTAATAATCCCCAGGGCTGGAGCATTCAGCTGTGAAGAAAGTTTTGTGCTGGCACTGACACAAGGTCATCATAAAGAGATTATTTTCTGTGGTGCTTAGCTGGAGTTTCTTTTCTCAAATGACTTCCATGCCTATAGGTGTTTTATCGCCAAGAAAACAAGTGGAAAACAAATATAAAACAAACAAAATTATCCAGGCCCTAACTCATATGTCTTCTCAGAGCACTGAATGCCAAGAATTTAAATTTCTCCAGAAGTATAGATTTCTGAATTTGTATTCTTCAGAAGCCACTTACAAATATTCAGTATAATGTATTTATTAGAGTGGGTGAAATACTTCAGCAGATACAAAGAAATTGTCTATTATGTACCAATTTATTAGTTCATTTTACATTAATCTGTGTTTTATAGTACGTAGCTTCAAAGGGATGACAGAATGGAAAGAATAAAATGATGACATTTAAGCTTCAAAACGTATTATGAAATGGACCAAAATAATAGTAGTTAAAAGATTACTTTAAAAATATCTCCCAATGCCTGTGCAAAGAAAATTGAAAGACAAAAAGAAGGATAATTGTGGTATCTCATTTTAAACATGATTTCCCCTGTTTGCATTCTCCTCCAAAACCAACACGATCACTATTTATTCTCATGGCATCCAACAGTAAAAGGACTGGAAAGGTGATATTATTATTGGTCATTGCTCAGATAACTGCAGTTCAGAGCATTGCAGGATTTCAGCTTTTCCTTCTTTTTTTTTTCTTTTGTAACGCAGAAGTTGTGGAAAGCAACACTTTTGTTGTCCTGGTGAATTCTGAGGGTGCACAGCTGAAAATCATAATGAAAATACTCTTAAAAGCAGCAGCCTGGGTCCTCCCATGTATGGACATCATTAATGTGTTCACCCAGCCTGTGAGGCAGAAGCAGAAATAATAAATGTTAATAAAAGTAGAGTTTTACACGATTTCACGGGGACACCGGCGGGTAATGGAGCACCTGCACAATCCAGATTGGAAACCTTGATAACTCAGGAGCTCAGCTCATTCAAGCTGCTGTGCTGGCAGAGAATCCTTATTTCCTGGAGAATAATTAGTGGTTAGACAGCTCTTGTGGGATGGGACCCACATGGGATACAGGGGAATATCCACATGGGTACCTGTGGTGCCGACGCGACTCCCATGAGGAAAAACATCCCAAGAAGAGCACAAGGAGGACAAGGAAACCTCCAGAGAGGGAAAAAAACAGACATTTCTTCTTCCAGTTGCTCTCCGTGAGATCCTTCTTGGCCTTGACCAGCCCCATGAGGCTTGTCCTTCTTGGCACACCATGATTTTGCACAAGGATAACGCAGCGATCCGCTCGCGCGCATAAACGCGATTAACAATTTCTTCCGAAATCACGTTTTCCCCAGATATTTTGTCCTTTGCAAATTTGTCCACAGCTGGATCCCAGAAGCCTGGGATTTTTGAGCTTTCTGTGCTTTCTGACACCGACCCCCAGGAGAACACTGCTTTTGACTTGGGGTCTTGGAGAAGCTTCCAAATCTGAGTGAGGAAGTTAAAATCATGGGTGTGTAGTTAAATAGAAGTGCGTGCTTCTACATGGTGAAGGGCTTGGAATCTGAGATTTTCATAATGTAGCAATAGGAATGGGGCAAGATGGAGGTTTTTAAGCATTGTCTCTCTCTCCTTTTAATTCCTTCTTCTTCCTTCTTCATAGTTTCAGGTAGTAGTTTTCAGTTAGATAATTAGTGCTACACTACGGCTCTCAGGGGTTTCATTATTGGGTCAAAAGTATAAACAACTCTTCTTTAGTTCTTTATTGAACTGTTTGGCTTTAAAAGACCTTGTAGCTAGCTAGATTCACCTCCATTTTGCTCACTTTTTAGCTGGTAGCTAAAAGTGTTGTAAAACACTCTGTTCTATAAATAAAATTTAATAAACAACCAAGTCCAAATGAGAAATTAATCTCCTTTATATTTTAATCCTGACTCTGATAAAGGAAAAAATAAATAATAAAGACAGGCCACTAACTAGGTTATGCACCTAACCCATTACAGTCAACCACAGGAAGTTGCCCAGGACACAATCCATGACACTCCAAGTTAATTCTGGGTTTTACCACTTTGGTGTACAATATTTTGACTCCTACACACTCAGCAGTTGTGCTACACTTTGTGTTAATCCTGCTAAACTGCTACATCAACTGTGGCAAAAAACAAACAAACAAACAAACAAACAAAAAAACCACAAACAAACAAGCAAACAAACCCCAAAAAACCAAACCAAAACAAAAAAACCCACTAAACCAAAAAGTCTTAACAGCCACCATTTATGAAATTTGAAACTATAAAATACAAGTGTGTGCACACATATGAAAAAGTAAATGTATTGTGAAATATTTCAGTTGGAATATTTCAGTCAGGAATAAACATTTGTCTTGCTGTATTTGGGTACTGATAAAACACTAGGAAAAGCAAGGAATTTTAAATATTAATAGGTATTTCCTGCTGTTACTTTCTCCTGCCCTGACCTTCTGTATTATCTGTTTCTCTTTGGCTGGAAATATAAAGTTTTCAGACTGAAGTGATACAGGATATAATTTTAAATGCCTAAGCCCAAACCAGTGGATATGGATTTCAGTCTGTTTTCTACTGAAACACAATAAGAAATATAAGGTGAAATTGTTTGTAAGCATTTGGAATAGCTGATGCCTTATTCACAACATCCATCCTCTGGAAACAAATTTCAGGACTGACAAATGCCTGGGTTTTTTGGTGGTCAATGGCAAGGGAATGAAAACCACTCAACTCATGTGCACAGAATATCCTTCATTTTCAGGTGCTCATTGGAGCACTCAAAATCCTTAGGAATAAAAGCTGCCCCTTATAAAATATATTCCATCATTTTTCCTTAAGGAGGAATATGGAGGAAAAGATCTCTCCCATGGGGTCATTGAAAAAAAAACATACATGGCCTGTGTTATACAAATTACAATAATCAAAATTTGCAGTAGCAATTTTGAGTTGTTAACAAAGATTGTTGTTAGGACCTGATAATAAAGTAGGGAGCATGGCACTAAAAAGTTGCTTGAAGGCAAAAGTATTTTCCATTTTGCAGCCAATCATGGCAAAAATTAATTTTAATTTTTTTTTTTTAATAAAGGAAGAACAGAAAGAGCAGCAAGGGGTTTGGAATGAGGTGTTCTTTAAGGGACCTTCCAACCCAAACCACTCTGTGGCTCCACAATTCTGTAGGAAACAAAGCTGCTGGGCTTTCTGCCAGCTAACTCCATTCTTCTACTGAACTAAAGGAGACAAATTTGCATGATGGGGCATTTTTTCCAAGTTTAGGAATCACAAGTTTGGTTTCTGAGCAAGATCTGGATGTTCAGAACCTTCCCAGGATCCATCTCAGACAAATTGTGCAGAAAATTCTCTAAGTCCAGCTTAGGGAGGTAAAGTTTGAGTTGGATATAATTGTGCCCCTCTAGGCACAGAAGTGTCAGCTGTGACTTCCTGAGGCAATAATTAAATTAATGCATAATGAAAATTCATTTGTATTAATGATTAGTACATTAAGCAGGCATTAATATTACATTAATTTTAGATTTTGAAAAGCAGATATTATGAAACTTAAGAATATGGCCTGTACTTTATTCCTTTGTGAAGGTCTGTGTGACTTTAGACAAAAAAACCCATGTTTGATGAAAAGGCATGATTGTGCTCTGAGGAGATCTTGGAATTGACCATTCAAAAAGAAAAAAACAGGGTAGACTGACACCTCATAGAATCATGGGTAGAAACTGAAAGAATAGCTGTGTAGATAATGAGAACCAACTTTTTTCTTTTTTACTAACAAGCAGATTTTGCCAAATCTAGTTTCCTTTATGAGAAAATCAAAATATCCTTCAACACTACCAGGTTTGCTGTATAGCAATGGGCAATAATAAGATTGAAAAAAAAATAAAAAAACAACAAAACAATTCACTATTAAGATAGTTCAAAGGGTTAATGACAGAGCTCAGCAGTCACTTTTAAAACAAAATTGTTGATTTATCCCCCCTGGAAGAATAAAATGTGGCTCAACAGGGTTGTGTGTTGGCTCATTGATGGCTGTTTTTTGGAGCAGGGCATCCAGCTGCCTGATCAATAAGGGCCATGAAAAGAGACAAAAAGGAAACCTGAAAGTGTAAAATGCACCCAGCATCTTCAGCAGTGGTTGTGAAACGAGCAAAATAAATAAATAAAAAGAGGAAAAAATAAAATAAAAGATAAAGCAAAAATAAAAAACAATATCAAAACAAGCAGGAGCCACTGTGAAGCAGCAAACAGCATCCTGATGAATTCAGGTCACCTGGTGTTTTACACAATGTGAATTATGTCTCATCCAAAGGCAGGAAACTGCCTCCAGCAGCAAAATGACCCCACAGCAGACCTGTGGATTGTGTCACCTGCAGAGCACAGCTACAGCCTTTATCCTCCAAGCCCAGAGGGGCAAACTTGTGCCCAGACTGAGGAAGAAGCAAGGACAAAAAATTGTACAAGCAGGAAAAAAAATAATCTTTTAGCTCTGTGTGTGACTGTGTGTTGAGACCAGCCCCATTGCAAGAAGATATGATTGGGGGGGACAAAAAATACTGAATAGTTTGGAAAAGATTCAAGTAATTAAGAAATGCAAACTTTGGAAAGCTCAGTTTGAATAGGTTTGCTGTGAAATGAAGTTTAAATGAAGGCTTAAAAGAAGTGTGGTGATGGTTTGTATAAAAAACAAGTGGCACTTGCTCTGGAAGTGAAGTACCTAGAAACATACTGCAGAAGAATGTTATACTGGTGAAATATATTCTCACTAATATATGTGGGTGAAAGGGGACAATATACAGATATAAGAAGGAGAGAGGGACAGTGATGAATTCACAGCATTTAACTGCTAGAGAATATAGAAATGTTGCCACTCTTTCACCAACATCTATATTCAGGACATTTCTGTGGACTTCTGGAATGCTGACTGGAGTGCAAATAACAAATATGTGTAATTAAGGATGCCCAACCTGCTCTTAGCTCTGCAAAGAAACACCTGGGCCATTAAGGGTGGCCATTTGGCAAGGCAATAAATATAACCTGGAATAAGGGTTCCAAATGTGGGGTTTTCCATACCATTATTGAGAAACAAACCAACATTTTAAACCCTTGGAGAGCTGCAGTTGAAAGCTCTTTGTAGCCATGAATAAAAGTTTTTGGAGCCATGAATGGGTTAGGAGCTCCTCTGACTTTTGTGAGATTTAACCTTTGAAATATATATAATTTTAAAACCAGGGCAAGGTACTTCTGCTTGCTCATAAATTATTCCAAAGTGCTCTGCCTGAGCTCTGTTTGACAGCTGCAAAACACCAAATATGTTTGACTGAGACAAAATTTGCCCTGTGTGACTTCTGTAACAAAGCTGAGGAGGTCCTTACAGAACGGTTTGAGTGCAGTCAACCAAAAGAAATACACTTGGCTTGTAAATAACTCTTTTTTTATGAGCTATTTCATGACATGGCCAGGCTGTGTCCCCATCACATGTAGCAGAATTTGCAGCTCACAGGACCCAAGGTACATGTCAGTTTTTGGCTGCAGCATCTCACAGTTCACCTCATCCACCTGATTTTCAAATGCAATTTTGTGTTTGTTTATTACAGCAGGTGACTCTAGTTCTTAAAAAAAGAGAAAACAGACTTGAAAAACAAAAATATTTGAGCAGTATGAGTGCTGACATCAATCAGCATCCACTGAAGTCAATAATTGCACTGAGCAATCTGAGGTCAGTGCTCTGTGCTTTCCAAAGCTTTCTTCTTATGTCTTTTCCCTTTTATTTTTTGTTTGTTTGCTTGTAAATTGCCAGATATTTAGCTGTGTCCTGTGCAGGTTTTTGTTTTTCTTCTACAAAAGTCAATACAGTAAAGGGACAGAAAAAATTGCACTGTGTTCCAAAATATATTTCATACCTCAGCATCCCAGCTGGGATTTTTAAGCTTAGCCAAAAAAAGAGAAGGCAAGAAAGCAGACCTTTTCCTTGCAACTATTAATTTCATGGAATAAATAAGCTCTAAAAAAAAAAATAATTTAAGCTACTAGAAAACAACCTTAATATATAACTCATCCTATAATAAACCATTCATTTAACTGAGATGTTTTAATACATTTTATGTAAATAAAATATATTGGGGTATTTGTCTATATTTGCAGTTAAACCTCATGCTCACAACAGCCACATGAGTAATCAGAACAAAAATTGCAGGGAATATATTGAATGGCATGAAGGCAATAAAGTGTTCCTTTATGACAGGGGAATTTATTTCTTACCATCCCCACCTCCCCACCACCCAAAAAAAAACCAAAACCATAAAACAATGAGAAAAAAAAATACCACAAAAACAAAACAACAAAAATAATATTTATTACTTGAGCTGACAGTGTTATAAATGACTACAGATTGTGTGGATTCCACTCCCCACTCCAGCATGCCCAGTATATTTAAAAGCAGGACTCATGTGAGTATTTAAGAAGCAAAAAATGAAAAATGAATAAATCAACACTTTTATTTAATACCAAGACATACAAAGAAGCAATTTCCACTACTGGGATATCTCACTAGAAATTCTTCTCCTGGGAACTAAGGCAATATCTTCAGCAAACAAATATTGAAATAATATTGAGGGGTTTCTCTTAGTGATTGAGAAAAAAATACACAGAAATAAAAAACCCTGTTGAACATGAATGAAACTTCACTAAGGATTTCTTGGAGATGTGATTTTTCCTTGGAGTTTTTTGGAGATAAGCCATAAAACACAAAATCAGTGAATATTTTTTGCATGACAAAGTACATGTGAGACCTCATCTGAGAACAGGTACACTTCAGTGTTTTCATTTTCATAGGTGTATTTTCTTACAGGAAAAATAACAGCCCAGGACACCTGAGGCTGCCTCAATCTAATTACCCTAATTGGAGAGAGTCAAAAGTGCTGCTGAAAAGCACAAAACCAGCTGAAAATGATGTTAGAACCCAATTCTGGCTGACACTGGGGAATGACTTCAGAATCACTCTGATGGAAATGTTTTCAGAAATTACTTAA
>WBND01000672.1:92460-105371 GCA_013398595.1 Tychaedon coryphoeus
GTTGCAGCTCCTTGCTAGGATATAAGTCCTTCCTGAAAGACAAAAAGTAATTTTGTCAGAGGCAGATGAAATTTTTTCAGCACAGGGAAGTTTTCAAGTCAACAAAGTTATTTCACAAGCAGGTGAGTAAGGAATAAAAAGTTTCAGGGAGATGGGAAACCTCCTAAGGATTTGACTTTCCTGATTTAGCATGAACTGTGAGGAAAACATGAATTACAGCCAAGTCTCCAGCATTGGCTCTCCCACAGGTGTGACTTTTGTCCTGACCATGGGCATGTAACCACTCATAGCAATTTTGAACAAAAACCACCAAAAGTGTCCATCAAAAAAGTGCTTTTGAGACAAGGCAGACCTGACTTTTTATTTTTCTTTTTTCTTTTTTTTTTCTTTTTTCTTTTTTCTTTTTTCTTTTTTCTTTTTTTGTTTTTTTTTCTTTTTGCTTTTTTTTTCTTTTTTGTTTTCTTTTTTAACTGAAGTTTTGGCAGAGGTTGCACTGTATCACCTGGGGGCCCACAGGATGGCACTGTGCCACAGGAGATGCACTCACCCTGAAGATGCTAAAATGAATATTGGATGGCACAATATAGACTCACCACAGCACTACAGCTCTTTTTTATGGAGAGAAAAATCCCCAGAGTAAAGAATTTGCTTGAGTGATAATGCTTTTCTCTTATATTTGGTGTTAATACATATTGAATGTAGTAAATTTTCTGGTATCTTCTGTGATAAAAATGTAATTTTCACTCTTTATCCATTTTTCTTGGCAAATAATATTTCAAACAATACAAGAAGAACTTAAGGTGGTGAGAGAAATACACATACAATTTTTTTTTTTTCAAGTCACAAGACAAAACTCTGGAGTGAGTTTTGAACCCTCCTTGAGAAAGTCCTCATGAAACAAACATATAATAATCTCTCACAAATGTGCTTCTGCTTCCACGAAGACAAAGCACTCCAGGAAATGCTGGGGATGCTGCTGTTCAATGTTTATGCCTGGCCCACATCAAGGTTCTTCTCCTTGAAACTTGTAGAGCAGGCTCTTCTTCTTTTTACACACCATTCATATGGGTCATTTGAAATAAAATTCTAGTCACTTCTAGTCAAAATTTAGTTGGGCCTGTAGAGAGAACTACCAGGAGGATAACAGTGGTGTGTAACTATCCTTGTGGGGATAAAAAAGTGCACTTGAAGCCTAGAAAATAAGATTTAAAGAGAATATTATTAATCACTGAATAATTGCAGAAAGTAGATATAACCTGAGAACAAATATCCTAACCAAAACCTTGTTGATTTGGGCTTTCTCTATTGACCTGTCTTTATCTCAACCTTAATTTTTTATCACTTTTGCCTTTCCAGGTTCCTCCCCAGCAAGGGGATTTGTGGAGCTGAGTTGCCTTCCAAAACAACAACAAACAGAAGAGAAATGCAAAAAAATTGGATACAGATCTTAAAAAGGAGATCAGGAAACCTGCACTGTAGCAAAATGGTTTAATATATTCATTTGCTGAAGTGACAGCAGCAAAGACATTCTGCACATTTAAACATTTAATACCTTAGTCATAAGGTATTTACCATTAAATATTCATCTTTCCAAGCTTCTGACAACTGACTTGAGGATTATGGAACAATTTTCCCTTTACACTTGCAAATTCTAGGTATTTTTTTACTGCCAAGTCCTTACCTAGGCTTTGGGTATATCTTTTCTTGGGCTGCTGCAAATTGCCAGCTTGGAAAACTTTTCTTTCCCCTCACAGCTTTGCAACATGGGATCAGGAAAAATTTCCTGATATTAGAACAAACCATTTTGATATTTTGGGGTGTTTTTTTCCCTTGTTCTCCACTTTGCTTCCTCTCTACCTCCCTCCTTGTGTTGCTCTGAAATTTTTGAGCCCATCAGACTTCATGAATTGCTGATTTCATACAGCTTAGTGGTTTGAAGATGTTTGTGGTGGAAAGGATGTTCTTTAGAAATGCTGAAATTTTATTTTTTACTTTATTATCAATGAGTTATATCCTGGAGTAATGAAGGGCAATGTCTGTTTATCTGTGAATACCAGCAAAAATTTGAAGAAGACAGTTACAAATCATTGATACCATTCAGCCATAAATCTCCACCACGTGTAGGAGAACAATTCCCCTTCCACTCAACAAATTCTCCTTCCAAAAAATACCAAGAGATGAAATTTCCACAGATAGAAATGCAAAAGTCCAGATCATGTCTGTGTGGGGACTTGTCAGGTCATTCTCAGACACCTCATGTCTTTGGTAAAGAGAATTCTTTATGCAGAAGGAACAATAATGTCTCTCCCACTAACCTGAATCCAAAGTTGATGTTGCTTACTGAGCCCTAATTAATTAATAAATTAATAAATTAATGGATTAATAAATTAATTAATTTAGTGAATATTTATGGACAAAGAGGTTAAAAAAATTACAAGTACAAAGCAAACTACTGCAAAAAACAAAAAAAACCCAAACAGCTGAATTTTATAATTTTTTAACTTCTGGGGAGCTTTTTAACTTCTTCCACTTCTATGTGTTTTCCTTTCTTCATCACCTGCAAGAAATCTCCTCTTTTTCCCCATTTTCTTTTATTCTATTAAGCAAAAATTGCAAGTCCTTATAGTTAATAAGATCCCATGCCACAGAGTACAGCCACATTTCCTTTATGGTTGGTTGGTTGGTTGGTTGGTGGGTTGGATTTTTATCTCGTGTACTTTCAGAGTGAGTTCCTCAAAATCTTCCATACTTTTCCAGTCTTCAGTCCCCACCTTGT
Organism: Tychaedon coryphoeus; assembly: GCA_013398595.1. Taxonomy (NCBI): domain Eukaryota; kingdom Metazoa; phylum Chordata; class Aves; order Passeriformes; family Muscicapidae; genus Tychaedon; species Tychaedon coryphoeus. Next base: position 95,237 of record WBND01000672.1, read on the forward strand.
TTTTTCTCAGCTTTCCTTTCCTTTGAGCTAGTTGTCTGTCCCAAATTTTAAAGCTATGAGCACCAGGTTATATTTTAATGTCTTCATCATGGGGAAAACCAAGAAAAATAAGTTTCTGTTGACTCTTTGACTTCTTTCCCAAAGACAAATTGCATCTTCAGAGCCTTGCTTTTGTTACAGCATGATCACACCCCTGTTTTACAATATCTCATGACTCTTCATTCCCTATCTCCCATCCACAGTGACCAGGCTTGAAGTGAAATTATCCCTCTTCGTGTTGCTGATTAAATGGGATGGGCAAGAAAACAAAGAATGCAGTGCATGATCTCTTTATCTGAGTAAAATGGAGGTGATAAATACAGAATGCTAACATTTAGATTATTCCCAGAATTCCCAAGTTGCCTGTTATTTTATCAGAGCAATCCCAATGCTCCTCCTTCCCTCTGCAGTGCTGCTCTCAAGGATAACAGCCTTGGTTGGTACAGCTCTGAAAAACAGGAAAGAACTAGGCAAGAGAAATAGAACCTCCACAGAACAAAACTGACTATTTTCAATCTATTTCCATTCATGTTTCAATTATTATAAAACAAGTGGTAACTATATCTGCATAGAAATCCAAAGGCCATCACAAGGGGCAGGATTTGCTTACCCTCCCTGTGAAAACAGCCCAGTTGTGATGTGGGAAGTCTAATCAAGATTATATCCCTGATTACAGGTCTATGAGAGTCACACTCAAATTTTGCCACGGCCAAGAACAGAAATTCAGTAATATGCTAAATCAAGAATTTAGTATCAGGATAAATAAAACTATAATAGCTTAATCAAAGAGCTGTTATTTGAATGAAAAGAATTAAAAGTGTTACAAAAAACAAAAAAAAACCCAAAACAATACTTAAACCAAAACCAAAACCAAACAAACAAAATCCCAAATCCCTCAATAATCACAATACAGTTAATACTGTAAACACACTTCTAGATTTTAACAATTTTCCTAGCTGTTTGCTTGTATTTTCACCACAGTAGATTGTCAGCACCCCAAGTTCTTCATTTGGAGGAGCTTGATGATGGTGGGAGTTTCTCCTTCTTTACTCCAGGACTTGCTTGTGGGTTATTTTATATTCATTAATGTGCTTTACACTTTGGTCTTTCTTCATCACTGTAAACCACATTCCATCCAAATTCACAATATACACAAGGACCTTCTCACATTATACACTTGTTCTTGGCTCTCTTTTTTGTACCCCAAAAAGCTGACTTTACCCAGTTTTCATTTATTTAACTGATTAATGATGAGCTGTCTATAGGCACAAGGTCTCCTGTGCTGCCTGTCTTATCACCCCGTGGCTGCTCCTCTCCTTCACACCCCACACCTCCATTTCTCAAGAGCCCTGCTACCACCCCAGGACTCCATTCCTCTACACCACGTCACCATCTCATTCAAAAACATTTCATTTTGCAGAAGAATAATGGCTTGTTGCACCTATCTACTCAAAAACCCTGGTTGTATCACACAAAGACAAGCAGAAGTAAAATAAATTAGGTACAGCATCTGTTCTTTAGAAAAATTACTGATGTGGTTACACCATGAAAAAAACAGAGCTGCAGGCAGTCCAGGAGAGTTTCAGGCAAAATTATCCTGAAAGCCTCAGTCTTGAGGCCTTGCAGTGGTTGAAACACTTCATTTTTCAGGGCTGCCAACCTTGCACTGCCTCGAGCACTGCACCAATTCCTCTGAAAAAGGAGCACACCACTGCAAGGTTTGTGAATGTGCAAATAAGGACAAGCTTATCTTGTGAATTCTTGCTGTTTGTAGGGAAAACATATGCTGGAAGAAGCAACATTTACTTGGGAAAAGTAGTTAGTTCATTGCACTGCAAAGAAACACCTCTACATTTTGACTGGGGGTGTAGAGCAAGGGATAAGACACAGTCACAGTAAGGAATTAATTGTTAATTAATTGATTGCCAGAGCTCAAAAAGTATTTGGACAACACAGGGACAAGATGGGATTCTGGGGATTGTCCTGTGCAGGGCCAGGAGCTGAACTCAGTGATCTTTTCCAGCTCAGGATATTCTCTGATTCTATGAGACATAAATGTGCCACAAGCAGGAATCTTGGTGCATTTGGGGTTGCTTATCAAAGTAAAAATCATTCAGTAAACCTGGTCTTAGGTCCTTTGGCACTGGTACAAAAGCAAAGGCAAAAACTCCCACTTATTCCAAGTCTGAAAGATTAAATACAGAGCAGTGAGAGAATCCCTGTTGCCCTGGGCAAGATTCACACAAATGACACCAAAAGAAAATTTGTTTAGAATTTGAGCTCTAAAGCCCAAATCCTGAAAACACAGCTCATCTCTAATTATCCTGAAGAAACTTAATATTGGTCACACTGGGCATCATTAAGAAGCAACAATTACCCTTAATTAGTTTGCAGATGTTGAGTACCTTTTTCAGTTTCTCCTGTCACTCAGAGAAATGTGTCCTCCCAGGTCTGATGCAGGATAAAACCTTCCCAATGAAGAGGACTTTCCTAACAAAACTAAGATGAATTTTAACATCAAAGTTACCTGAAAGAGATCAGCATACCAATGAAATAAAATAATGATTTTGAACTTCTCAAAATTTTGCAGTCAACTTTTTTATAAATTTCACCGTTCATGTCTTTTCATTTTGAAACTATTATTTTCACTGAAAATTGTCAAAAATGTGGGGTGAATTAAATTTTTTATACAATCCAGAAAGAAAACTCCATGCATTTTTCTGTTCAACAAACGTCTCAGCTGACTTCTGTTTGGTTTTTTTGGTACTTATCTCACAAGAAGCTGAAAAATGCCTGCTTTACTTTTCCAGTATTAAAGTTGTATAAAGTTCTTAATCCATTCACAAAATTTGAACAACTTATCATTTGCTTTCTAAAATTTTCTAAGTAAAAAAGCATGTTGTACATGCTGTTTCCCTTTGCCCCCCTGTGTTTTGCCTGTAATTTTAGTTGTCCCTGAAGTGATATGTCTATAAATAAATCTGATGTGCTAGCAGAGTTAATTACTTAAAACCTTACAAGCTCAGTTGATTCCATGCACAGACACAAACCATGCACTGAGAGCAGCATTTATATGTCATTTATGTGGTATTAATGCATCATCTGCTGATAAAAACAGTGACAACACTCCCTGGGCAACCCAGGAGTTTTATTTTGGAGGCATGTCTATGTATCAGCAGCTGATACTGCATCAGACAGATCCACTTTAGCAGACAGCTCATAAATTCAAACAGTAATCAAATTAACCATCAAGATCAGAGGTTATTGACAATTCCCTTGTGGTGTGTTTACACTTAGCACAAGCCTTGGTGAGCAAAGTAGCTCATTAAAGACAGGCTCTGTGCTAAGGAGGAGGCTCCAACGAGGGACAGATGATGCCAGATGGATGTGGCTCATTACAGGAGCTTGGTCCTAGCCCTAACAAGCTCAAATCCATCCGTCAGCCTTCCAACAAACAGGTAGAGTGGAGGCAGGAACCCCAGCCAAATGGCTAATAAGGTGCTGTAATTGCCTTGTTTCTTTGCATTCTCAATCCAAATCTAGCAACCATGCTGTTGCCTTTGCCCTTTAGTAGCTTAAAATTCATTTTGTTTGGTTCAGGGTGACACAAACACAGCCCCAGGGCTCTGTGCTTTCAGCAGGCTCTGGTACCCAGGCTCAGGGCATCTCTCTGCCAGCTCCAAGCACTAGCACAAGCTGCTGCCCACAGCACAAAGGAAACTCTGTGTGTGAAATGTGTGTCCTGAAGCACAACATCAGCAGTGGATGATGAGTTTTCATGTCCAAAATCAGACTACAGCACTCACACAGTCTCTGTTCTAAGAGTCACCCACTCCTTAGAATCATAGGATGGTTTGGATGGGAGGCAACTGTCCTGGTTTTAAGGACAGGTGTCTGCCAATAAAGGCAGGAGCTTCTCTTTGAAATGGAGAATGTAAACCCCCTCCCCCCACATTATTATAAATTTGAAATTAAGGGGCTCTCTGGCAAAGAGATGGGAATTAGGAATAACAGTTCTTTACTGGGAAAATTAAAATAGAAATACAGTATTACAAAAAAAAAAAAAACAATCCCAACCCTGACAGAGTCAGAATACAACCTGACACCTGTCAGTCAGGGTGTTGGTAGCAGTCCAATCAAGTGATGGCTACAGTCCCCCTGCAGTGCAGATGTGGTTCAGCTGGAGCAGTGCTCCTGGAGAAGGGTGCAGCCTTCCTCCAAAAATCCAGAGATGATGTAGAAATGATGTAGACGACGGCTTCTACCCTGGAATCCAGTGGAAAGAAGGTAACTTGCTGTCCAAAATCTCTGTTTTTATCTAGGTAGGAGAGGCTTGGCTCCTCCCCCTGGCTGGAGCATCTCTCAATGGGATGATGGAATTTTATCAGTCATACAATGGGACTGAATGGCCCAGCAGCAGATTATATCTACCTGGAGGGAGGATGGGTTGTGTAAAAGATAAAGGTGATTGCCCCATCTTGTCTCAAAGCTGGCCCATTAGCAGATACTGTGTGCCACGGAGATAAGGAATCACTGCCCCACCCGGTTTTAACAGATGGTGACAGAATACACATTTCTGGCCACATCAACCCAACACAGCAACCTTCAAGACCATCTAGGTAGTGCTGGGTTTGGGCTGGCATAGAATTAATTTTTGTTACAAAAGCTGTTTTGGGTTTGTGGTGGGAATGGTGTTGATAGCACAGGGATACTCTTGGCTCAGCTGGGCAGTGCCCACACAGAGCCAGGGGCTGCTCTGCTTCTCACCCACCCCAGCAGCACGTGGGCTGCAGGGGCACAAGGAGGGGACACAGCCAGGACAGCTGACCACAGCTGGCCACAGGGATATTCCATGCAGTGTCCTGCTCAGGCTGTAGAGCTGGGCAAGTTGTAGGAATGGTGGGGGGATGTCTGGGGCAATGATGTTTGTCCTCCCAAGTCATCCTGCTACATTTCCTGGGGGGGTCTCAACACCTGCCTGCCCATGGGAAGTGGAGATTGGATTCCTTCTTTTGCTTGCTTGTTAACACAGCTTTTAATTTGCCCGTTAAACTCAATTAACCTCCATCTCAGCCCATGAGTTTCATCAGTTTTACCCTTCTGAATCTCTCCACCACCCCACCAAGAGGGCAAGCAGCTATGAGGTGCTTGGTTGCCTTCTGGGTTAAGCCATGACGTGGCCCCAACCTCCCTGCCATGGGCAGGGACGTTTCTTCTCAAGCACATCTGGTTAAGGAGAGGATGTGGTGGTGCATTTACCTGCTCCCCCAGGCTCTTGAGCTGCACTATGATCTCAGAACTGCTCATTAGACCTCAGCTTTGATGAGCAGCACCTGGGCTGAGCCCCTCTCGAGCTCATTAGAAACACCTTCTGCTCCCAGGAACTTGTGCTGTCTAACAAGCTCCTGCTTTCTGCTTTTTAGCCTTGGAAATTTATTTTTCTTGCCTAAATCCAAGTGAAATAATGTTTTTGTTATTGAACTTCCAAAGGAAGTTACTGATCTGAATTACGGCTGGGGTGAAAAATTATTATAATTAAACACCTTCTTGCAACCCTATAAACAGCAGTCAAGAGACTTTTGAGCTCTCTTGGACTGCAGCAGGCTGGCTATGAGTAGCATTTTATTGGGAGTGGGGCACTTCTCAGAGCCAGTGAGCTCTCCAGTTTGGTGCACCTGGAGCACTGGAAAACTGTGACAGTGGATCCTGAGCTGATTCCCCCACTCCTCAACCTTCCTCCACTCAGAAGGCATCCTGCATGGGTCAGTCACTGAATTCAAAGGCACTTTTTCACATACATAAACCTTGTATGGACTCCTTAGGTCCGTGGGTATGAAAATGCCACAGCAAATGTACCAGAAATGTCCCTCTCCTAAATCCTTAAATAACTTAGATTTGTAAGTTAGGCCTGAAAATGAGTTGCTGTTGTACTATAATGTGTATGTTGCTGTAGGGTTAGGTAGAGTGGCAAAAAGGAGGCAGCCACAATATTTCCTTCATGCAGAAGAGAAGTAAAAAGCCCTTTGTTAAAGAATCAAATCACACTTATATAGAGTAAATGGTGGTAGCAAGGACAGAAGCAATTTCATTGGTGCACCCCGGGTAAATATGCTTTCACAGAAACATCACATCTCTCACGCACCCAGAAGGTGCTTAATCATTGTTATAATTCTCTCTCTTATGTTTTTCTTGAGCAGCCTGAGAAAATCCAAGCTGCTCCTTTCCCTGGCTTTCACCAGTACCCACATGTATAAATCTTTTAACTTAAATTAAGCTTAACACAGCTTAATTTATCAATTAAGTACGGTTAGGTTTAAATGATGTTAAACCATTAGGCCTGAAGTGTTGTTCAAGTCCTTGTGGTGGTTTGTATAAATTTGCTGAAATAACTCCCTGCCAGGACCTGAGCCACCTCCTTTGGACCTGACAAGGACCAATCAATATCTGATTTTTAATACTGACACATTTTTACACCAGTGAGAAAGTTTATGTATCTCCCCAACTGTTCCAGCCACTGCCCAGGCAAGGTATTAACTCTTTCACTGCCCAGAATGAGACTTACAGACACTTTGTTCTCTCTCCTGAGTGAAAGAAAAGAACTAAGATGAAGATGCACACAGAGACAGCGTGGAAACACCGAGGTCTGACAAAAGGAATAAGTCAGGTCCCTCCCAGACAGAAGGGATTGATGGAGATGTCTCACTCCTGGACTGAAATTTCTCTCTTTTTTTTAAGCTGTGGAGAAGAGACACTTGTTTCCCTATAACTCAAAAAGGTATTGGGAATGGGTGAATGTTCTAATTGTAAATATGAGCAGAGGCATTGATGCTAAAGTAAGCAGATGTTGAAACGACTGTGATCCCATGAGAAGTTTGAATAAAGAAAAGAGAAGAAGATCCCTGGGAAGAGAAGAAGAAAGAACTCCATTTTCAAAGATGAGGAGAGCTTTTGTTTGAACTGTTATAATCCTTGAAGTGTGCCCCATAAGTTGATATGGTCCTCAATAACCCTTGTGGGAAGACTGTTAGTTGAGGAAGGGATTTTTACACAGTGGTCAGATTTCCATTTTCCTGAGCACCTGATTATTGTGACACTGAGGCCACGAGAAAACTCTTTTCTTGTGGAGAAATCTCCATAGACTGAAGGGAGAAGTCTCCTCTCCCAAATAAATTGGTGAAAGACTATTTTTAGAGAGGGTAAACTGACTGATTTGTTTCTGTACATGGTGAAAGGAAGTTGTGGGGGGAAGAGAAGCGTTCTGAAAGTTTTATTCTGAGGTTTTTTTTTTCCTTGTAGTTTCTACTAATAAAGTTTTTCTTTGTACCCTTTAAATTTTGAGCCTGTTTTGCCTTTCTCCTAATCCTCCCTCACAGCAGGAAATGAGTAAATAATTCTACTGGGTGCACTAGCGATTTGGCCAACGCTAAATCTGTGACACAAATTGATGCATTGGCTGGAAAATCTCAAATTGGTGAACCAAAAGCACTACACAAAATTGATGATTCCACCTGATTGAACTGAAACAGCAACATTCCTGGGCTCAGTTTAATCTGGGGATCCACTCTGAACCTTGTGACTCAATACGGGAAATTTCCTTACTCCTTTTCACCGTTGCCCTTTTTTATCCTTTTCTCTCCCTTATCTGCCACCCAGCCTCCACACAGATATTTTTTCGGTTGATTTTGGCCTTAGATTGATTGATTTTAGGGCTTTGCTTGCTTTTACTCTGCGTGTTTTAACCATCTAGTCAGTAGCAGGATGAACCTCACTGGCGAACTTTGCCACACTTTTGCTTTTGTACCAAACCTGCTTTTGATTCTTTCAGCCACCTTAAAACTCTTATTGACAGCAAGCTTTCTGCTCACCACTGAAGGAAAGGACCATTAATTTTTCATTGTGTTTTTGAGGCAAATGGACTCCAAACGTTATTGCCTTGGCAGAGCTGGAAGGGAAGCAGAACACATATGCACATCCAACCTGGCTTGATTTTTCTTAAAAGAATAATGAAATTTTTTATTTTCAGTTGCACATCAGACTAAATAGGAAAAGCTAAGATAAATCCTTCTTCCTTCAAGCTTTACTCTCAACCTACAGCAATTGTTCTTTGCACTTTTCACAGTCCCAGATAGAATTTGCTAAGTACACTAAAGAAAAAGCTTATCTTCACTCTTCATCCTTTCACCCCACCAAAATTAGGCCATGTTAACTGAGGAAAGCAGGTTTAAGTGGTGCTGAAATGGTTAATATAAAAAATGCATGCTATAAAAGAAACCTGGTTTGCCAGGCAACTGTGGAGCAAAGAAAGTAGAATTATTGCCATTTAAATTTCATACTCCACTGAAAAATATTTAATGCAGAAACTGCTTCAGACACAGGGATAGTTTAGTTAAAAATAATTATGGGAGAGCTGAGAGCAAAACTAATTCCTAGAGACAGAGTATAAGTTATTGAAGCCACTGTACTGATAAACATGAATATGATAATCTTATGATGAAAATGTGCTAAAGCAGACCTTGGTAAAATCAGCTGCAATAGATTTAAAGAAAATTTAGATTAGAAAAATGTAAAAGTAAAAGAGGCTTTTCTCAAATAAGTGCCCCATTAGAACACAAAATGAATGCACAGGCACCAGGAGCTTGCAGGAAATCACTTTGGCCACTGTGTCCTGATTTATACAAGTGCTGTGATTCTCAATTTTTTTTTCTTCTGCTTTCTTTATATCCTTTTTTTTTATTCTCTGAAAGGAGAAAGAGAAACTCTCACACAACTTCAACTAAGCTATTTCAGAGTAACATTAAAGCTCTGACTTAGGCTGACAAATGACCTCCCCGTAGGGATCTCTTTCTCTGCACAAAACTGGCCATTGAAAAATATTGTAATCAGACATGGTGGTGATTTTATTGGAATAAGCTTATTCATTCCTGTTGGCTGTCAAGCAAGTTTCTGCATGAACCATTTATCAAAAAATCAATGGGAGGCTTTTGAACATCATTTTTTCTTGAAAATGCACAGAAATACCTAAGCTTCATAAATGTATTGATGTGTGTCCCTGTGTGTGTGGGTGAGTGAAATGAAACTGTCTGGACAATGAAAAACGATAAGGAGCTCTAAAGTTCTCTTAGATGAGGTCCCAGTGAGGTCCCAGTGCAGCAAGGAAATCCCAGAAAAAACTTTCCATCAAGGAGGGTCACTGTGTAGATTTCCCAGAGCAATGAAACAAATAAGTGAGCAAAATTGCTTCCTGAAATGTGAAATGTAAGGTAATGGTAGTGATAAAAAATGAATAAAAAATGGTCCAGGAGAGTTTCTAAAACTCAGATTATATCCAGTAAAAAAGGGGAATATTTATAATGTCCTATTCCTTCTCCTATTGGATTCTCTAAATTGAAAAAGTTGCCACAGACCAGTGTCAAGAAAAGGGATATGTGATAGACAAACCATTGTTACAATGATTATGTTTTATACATGAGAGTAAAGGAGAAATTTGATAATTTAAATATATGTTAACAAAGTCTAATTGTGGAGACAGACATAAGCAAAAAAATCCTAAATAGCATTTCTAGTATTTACATGTACAAGAGACTCTTATATGTTCAAAAAGGCACTTTGAACCAAGAGTTCCCATTATTATCTGTAAGTTACCCTCACTCTTGAGCAGCACAGAGCTGTCATTTCAGGAATCTGTGCTGATTCCTACAGCTCAGCCCTGCAACCATGACAGGTTTAAACCCAGCCCATTGAAGGACTTCAGCCACTGGACCATTTTTATTTTTAATTTATTTTTATTTTTAATTATTGCCCAGGCTTACCAAACTATTGCTTTGGTAAAAACATATGGAAGTAAGCCAAAGAAATAAACATAGATGGGCAGTGGTGTCACTTCCAAAGTGCAAAAAATTGGTGATTTTAATCAAATATGCAAAGTAGATGGGAAGGGAAGGCAAGGCAAGGCAAGGTTGGTTCCACTGTGAGGAATCACGAGGAATTCTTTTAAAAATAGATGTTCTGGGAAGAAATTAAGTCAGTTGAGACAATATTATATCTGCAAACCATTTATTGGTAATGGAAATTAAAAAAAAAAAAAAAAAGGAGTTCT
>WBND01000672.1:109133-122283 GCA_013398595.1 Tychaedon coryphoeus
AAAAAGAAAGAAAGAAAGAAAGAAAGAAAAAGAAAGAAAGAAAGAAAGAAAGAAAGAGAAAAGTAGAGAAAATCAAGCTCATCCAATTGCCTTCTAATGATTCAAGAGGGATAGGGAAAGTCTTCCCATTTCCACGCCCCTGAAAGTGTGTGCAGCCCATCAAATCTTCACAGGAGACACGACCTTAAGAATTGTGCATTTTGCCTCAATTTGAAACTCCTTCAGCCTCTGAAAGTGTGCAGAGGAGAGAGATGCATCCCAATGTTCTCACCTTGTATGCTGACTTCTTTCTGTGGATGATAAATGATCACCAGCATTTCATTTGGTTTTCTGGTCAAGGACCATGAAATGTGAAGTGTCAATAAGAGAGAGAATATTTCTGAAATGAAACAGATTTAGATCTGCTTAAATCATTGGAGAACTTTAAAAAGTAGTCTGACACCAGTAACTTTTTTATTTTTAAAGTTCTGACTACAATATATGAATGTGGATGAGGTGGATAGATGAAGAAAAAGACTACTGTGATCCCTAAATAAAAATTTTCAGAGATAAAAGTAGGTTAAAACAACATAAAGTTATGATGTTTGGAGCAAAAGGGGCAAAACCAAAAAGGAGTACTGTGGTGTAACTGTGGTAGAGAATGTCAGAATAAAGGCAATTTTTTCAGTGTGACTGATAAAAAGACATGGAAACACACATGAAAATTAAAAACAAAGCTAATGGAGGCTTAAGGAAATACTTTTCATGGAAGGAATCCTAATGGTCCAGGCCTGCATGCAGGTGCAAATTTTAAGACAAAAGCTGTGTGATAATTCAAGAAGGAGATATGTAAAATCTCATGCTGTTACGCTGATTACTGCCTAGATTTACAATATAAACTTCACAAATTACAGTGTACAGAGTGGAGAGGCACAATAAATATTCTTTCTAAATCTTAATCACAAGGTGATTATTCAGAGACCGAAAGACTAACCTGCAAAAACATTAATTTATCTTTTTTTTTTTTTTTAACTTTTTTGAGGGGCTGTTGGGAAAGCATAAGCTTAATAAGAGGAAATTGCAGTATTCAAATCCACCCAAGACCACGAAGCACAGTATTAGCAGAGTAAATTACTCTCATGCTCAAGGTGCCAAAAGCAATTTATGCTGTATACAGAAACAAAATCACAAGATTAAATCAACGTGCTTTCCCCATGTTTGTGGGGAAGGGATAATTGATTAGAATAGCAGGTCATGGTAATGCACCATTCAGTAGCTGACATCATCTCTGTATCTTTGAAATGAACACCAGCTCATAACATTCACTTAGATACCTTTTAATTACTTTGCTCTGCAGCCAGAAAATGGAAGGCTAACTCATTAACCTTCTTTGCCTTTCTGGAAGGTGTTTTTTTTCTCTTAATGTTTATGCTTGTTTGGACCTCCAGTTATTCCCATAGGCTGCAGAAGTATCCATTAGCAAACCTGGTCCAGCTGCAAGTTCTCTTTCACTGCTTAATATATTCAGCAATCTGTTCTTCATGATTCAAACCCATATTCCAGCCTTATCAGTAAATAGAAATTCCACAGATTATTTTTCCTATTTCTGGGCGTGAAGCAGTTTCTGCAAATGCTAAAACTGTTCCTTGGGTTGCTTTGTTGATGGCAGGGGATTAAGGAGGGAATTTACAAACAATAATACAAAACACTGATTCAAAACTGAGATAATCCAATTGTAACAACCATCTCTCTTACTTATGAGTAATGACTCCTTTTTCGTGCATTGTTAATGCCTTCCTAAAGCACAAGGATCAACGTGCCAGGAAGAAAAGAGAAATAGATTTCCTGGATCATTGTACAATTTTTCAAAGTCTGGGCTACAGAACTAGATAAAGACAAAGAAAGCTGAATTACAGAGGAATCAACAAAAAGCAATAATTCTGTTATGCTCAGTAAGTTTAGTTTACTTTCCTTTAAAAAGACAGAAAAAAAAGAGAAACTTATAAATTTCTCCAGAAAATTAAGACAACTTTGGCTTATTTGCAGAATGAAGATGCAGTAAGATTAGTTGCAATGTTGGTGTGAAAAAAAAAATAAATAATCAGAATTTATGTCCTGCTTTCCCACTCATGAAAAGAAAACTGCATAGTCATTTAAAGGCAGCCACAGAGGAGTGTGACTTCATCCAGTTTTGGCAAGAATCTGGGATAAGCACAAGGGAACAATTCTGCACTTCAAAGGAAGCTTTAAGTGATAATAGGTTAAACTCTCCTTTGTCTAATCAGTTATTTAAATACTACTAATTACCTGGGCTATTGCCTAGCTCAACACCTGTAATTTGAGGGTCTTAAATCTTATAAAGTACAAAGGGTCATTTCGTACTCAGATCAGCAATTTTTATGTGCTTGCAAGTTACATAAATGGACTCCAAGGAAAGCTCACAAGTTTACAACTCCTACACCTTAAGAAGGGGCTGCACACTGAATATCTAAACTGCACATGTATAAAATTACAACTTCATACTCTAAGGAAGCTGCAAGCTGGGGAAAACAGCCTGAAGCCAGGAATGCAGCAATTAAGGTGTGTAGCAGTAATGTTAATTGAAAGCTCTTATGCATGAGGGCAGAAGGAAAGGACTTAATTGAGTGGCCATAAGGCCATGGCAGTAATTCTGCATTAGTCTTTTTGTCTGCCCCTTTGTCTCCCATCTGCACCTTTTGAGTCCCCTCTACTGTGCCTGTACATCTGCTCCTGCACCTGAGCAAATCTGGCATATGGAATCTTCCTGATCCAAAAATACAGCCCTTCTTCCTATGCATCCCAAAACAAACTTTGCTGACTGATAATTCCATGTTCTAGCTCACCACGTGATGGTACAAGAAGCTGGAGAGATGCAGAAACTGCAGACCTGGGGGAAAAAAAAAAAAAAAAAAAAAGAGAAGGAGAAATGGTTAAGGTTTATTTACGTATTATTGGTGCAAATCAGGGCCTTAGGGATGAGGAAGCAGAACTCTTATTAAGAGAGAATAAATACTTTTGTAATTTCATTCCAGTGTGGAGGAAACAGCTGGAGACTGAGTGCACCAGCACCAGTAGCCACCTTTAATAAAAGTAGGAGGAAGAACTGAGATTATTCAAGAGCCCTGGGGCTGTTTGCAGGAGCAGCCACTCTCACAAAACAGGTGAGGCTGTGGAGCCAGGGAGACAGAAAGGTAAGACTGATAACTGTCTCTGTTGTTTTAGAATCAGCAGCACACTTCTATTTAGAGCCTCTTTACAGAAAATTCAGAAAGGCAAAGACTGGCATTTCCTACAGCTGAGCCTTCTGTGGAAGCCACAGAATTTTAGGGCATAATCCACCTGTGATGACAAAGGCTTGAGGGTAGAGGCAGCAAAAGCTGCCAGGATAAGATTCAAAGACAAATTCCCAAACATCTGGAGATGTTACTGCTCCCACATGATTCTGTTATCACCCCAAACGCTTACAGGGATGTAACCCCAAAGACCCTTTGCCAGGATGCAGGAGTGGATCAGTTTTACATCCTGAGCTCCTAAAATGGGTGTGCCCAATTCCCTGCCGTTTAGAGCTGGTATTATGTTCTTGCTATGAGGAAATTTCCCATTCTCCCTCATTTTGGCACCATATGCAATCAAATGTTCATGACTAAAATACACTGCTGTTTGCAGCAGGTGGCAATACCCATCACAATGCCAGTGGCTGTAAAAATGAACAATGATATAAGAGAAACTAAATATCTTGTCATATTTTTGGTGCAAAACCACAATTCAGATCATATAAAATAGCAGAAAGCCCAGGGAAATCCACTCCAGCTATATCCATACAGTATGTGAAGATCAGAGAGCTTTATGATGTAACCTTTGGCTGATGAACTTTGATTTAATTGGTTGTCTGCAACTTGTGCCAAAGGACCTTCCTGCAGCAGCCTGTAGTGAATTCCACTCACTGCAATCACTGCCATAACCTTACCCCTATTCACAAAAGAAATTGACATCCTGTAAGAGTTAGGAATTTGAATTTTGTCTCCTAGAGGGAGGGTTAAAAAGGTAGCACTGAGTAATGAAGCCCACTAGCACTTATTTATAAAGGATGTACTGTGTGTTATCCCCTTGATTATTTCTAGATTTTAATTTGCTCAAAACCTTTGACAAAAAAGTTTTGTTTTTTTTTTTCCCATGGGCATATTATATTGGCTTCTCTGCTTGTGTTCCAGAACTTTTTTTTCCTTCCATATCCATGTAAGAGTCTCATCTCTCCTCTTACAGGTGCATGTGCCTCCACCTGTGTTCTGGCTCTGCTTCCTACTTTTTCAATAACCAAGGAACAATAAAATCAATCAACCAGCTGACCTGCTCAAAACCTTCCTCTTGAGTGTGAATGTGAGCCTGATTGTCATGGGGAGTTTTCCCCTCTCCTCCGGGATTTATTTATTTACTTACTTATTTTTTAGGCATCCCTAAAGCTAGACCATGTTACAGTTAATAGGTGAAAGTGCTTTCAGAGACCAAGTCAGAATTCAAAATCATATCAAATAAGAGGTTTTTAAAAAAAAAAAAAAAATCCAGGAAGGAATTCAGCTTGGCAGAGGACCCCCAAATTCACAAATACCAAATGAGGGCAAAGCAACTACCATGACTCAAGTGGCAGAAAATGTCTGAGGGCAGATCACAAATTCAAAATTATGCTTTAAAATTACATTTTATGTTAACATTGCATTCTTTTGCAGAGGGTGTAAAACCCAATTACTCTGCTCAAGAGTGATTAGCAAACTCTCAGATGGGATGCTGGCTGTTGTATGCTGCATTAAAGGAGAGTGGGACACATCTCAGAGAGGGAACCACTGCACTGTGGCAGGGAAATACCTGTCTTGGGAGGTTTAAATAACTTCAGCTAATCTCAGTGCATGGAAACAGACCATATCTCTCCTTGAGCTCCCTTTTCAGCCCTTTATAGCCTTAAAATTACACATTCTAAATCTAGAAGGACTAAAAGTAGAGCAAAATGTCAAGTATTTTAGCCATGGCTCCACGGTTTCAGGATAAGTCCTGGCAGATGCATCCTGTGGTGTTGAATTTTAACCTCTAAAAGATGGTTTCAGATGTGGCAAGCTAAGGCACTGCCTCGTCTCACACTCCACAGCTGTAACTCATAGCAGTGGAGATGGTTCAAAGTAAATTAAAAATACCTGCAGGCTGTCTCTCACTGCAGTCAGAGAGCCCTGATGCCTTAATTCTTTAGGTAAGAAGTCAGGTTCCTCTATTTTGCCTCTCACTGGGGTGGGGTGGGTGGAAACCTGGAGTGAATTGACTTTTCTTGCTTTCAGTTGGGACTGTGTGAGTTTTCTGACTGCTATGAAGAGGCCTTTTATAACTATGACGACTGAAGCATGTATTTATTTGGTGTTGGGGGGAATTTTGTTCACTAGGAATCTATAGCTGAGTTCCTGAGGAGCACATTTTATCATAAAAAATCTGAATAAACACACATTAAAATCAGGGTGGTGTTCTGCCTTAATTTAATTTTGCTGCATATTCTTTAAGACCCCGAACCTGAAGGACATTTGGTCACCCTTGGAGTACAGTGTGTGAAATAATTCATCATTCTTCAAGTGGTTTGGTAATGAAGGTCATATTGTTAAAAAAAAAAGACAGGGCTCAAGCCATGGAGGGAGAAGTGACATCACCTTCAAAAAAAAAAAGAAAAAAAAGCCAAACTCAGACTCAAAAAGGTAATCTAGAAATGTGATTGTTACCAATTAATTTTCTTATTACTTTAACTGAAATAAGAGACTGGCTATTCAAGTATCAACAAGAATGAGTGTTATTCTAGGCCATTATTCTCATCTTCATGCAGAAGACTCAATCACAAAGACAAATGTCCATTAACTGCTGCAAAAATCACATCACACTCTATCTGAAAAAGTAGATGACCTCTATATGCAGTTTAAACGAATTTATTCTCATCAGCTTTAATCAACTACCAAATTAATTCATAATGTTTGGGATAGTATTACTGAACTCCTGGAAGCCAAGCTCACTGAACAGTGTCACATAATCATTACCTGCTGGAGCATAATGAAACCTGAGGTGCTGGGAAACAGCCCACAGTTACAAGGTGATAGAAGTCGACACTTTCTGCACTAAAGAAACTATCTCAAACACACAAATCTCCCCTTTTTCATCTGAAGCAAGATTTTGACTTGAAAAGGAATGCCAGAGGCTGGCTGTTTTCTGCCTTAGGTTCCTTCCAGCCTGCAGGGTGGACCAGGGGAGCAACTCTGCATTTACCTTCCCACAGCAGGCAACACGCCTGAGCTGTCAAGAGCGAGCACTCGAATTTGACAGCTGAGTTTAGTGAAGGAGAATGCTTTTTCCTCACAAAATTCAGCACAAGCAGGGTATAACCCAGGCTGGCAAATGGACAAAGACCCCCTCCTTACACTAGAGGTGAGATGAAACCTTTTCTTTCACATATCTTGGTCTGAATTATAAAGTTTAAATTCAGATTTAAATCTGCTGGCTTAATTGTTCCGTGTAAGAAGAGAAACAAGTGGTGACACACTGGGGAACCTTCCAGAAATAATGTGTCAAAAGATGCCCCTGGGGCTGTGCTACCTTTTTATGTTTTCTAAATTTTATTATTCAGAAAAACTGCTTTAAAAGCTACCTGATTTGTTCCAGTGAGCCAAAATTTAGTAGTACTGCATTGGGTTTAAGGCGCTGGTGTCAGGCTCATTTTCAGGGTATAGCCAGAAGTAATAAAAATAGTGGTAATAATACCAAAGCTTATGCTAATACTAATACTGATACTGATACTACTAATATTTTGCACTGAAACCAGCACAATATTTTAGCCCTAGCCAAGCCCATTGGAGCTGATTTTCCTGGGGCTGCCTGAGTGACTCCTTAAAGCAGGCAGGGCTAAATCACAGGGTGGGAAGTTTTACTCCACAGCACACCATGTCCCTTTCCCCATGAACTGGAAACTCAGGAGCACTGTCAGGACATGAAAAATTTTGCCACAATTCCTTTTAAAACAGCTCTCACTCAGATTTGAACCGAGGCGAAAGCGCGGGGGTTTCGCTGGGCTTTTCCCTCGCCCTTCCTCTCCTTGACACATTAACACACCCAGCCCCACGCCGTTTGGAGGTGAAATGTTTGCCATCCACACGGGAAGCAGGAAATGTTGGGAGAGTGTCACGGTTTTCCCCAGGCTGCCCACGGAGCGCGCAGTACACCTGGCACAAGCGCTCGCCTTGTGCGCGTGTCACGGCGCGAACGGCACCGGGCACCTTGGGGACCTGCTTGGTATGTTCTAGCCCCCTTCTAGATGAATTGGGGCATTTAAAGGAGAGCACAGAGGCTGCTTTTCGGGCCTTGACTTTGTTCTTGGTCACAGCTCAGCTCACAGAAAGCATCATTCACACGCACAGACACTCGCGGGCACAGGTTTATGATTAATCCCACCGCAGTGTGCTCATGCTCCTGTAACAAAAATGGTCCCTTTGTGGAACCTGATGGGCTGAAACAAGGCGACAGTATATTCAGGCAGTTTTTTGGGTTTTTTTTTGACTACTAGGTAAAAAGTTCAAATTCAGCCCAGAACTGAAGGATGACTCAAGTTTCGTGTTTGGACTTTCTGAAAATTTTCTCTGAAAACAGCGTGTGTGAGAGAGTACACATGTACAGGAAAAAGGGATTACTGGAGATGAGGAGGTAAAGGAGGAGCACATCCAAGAATTTCTAATGCACTTGCACTGCTGTTCATAGCAGCAGTAACAGGATTGTCACTTTAATTCAGCATGTAATTATTCTTTGCCTCCCCAATATCTCATGGCAACATTCCCTTCAGCACCTCGATTTTGTTTTCCCTAAGCTTGAAGGTATATTGGCACCTGTAGAGTGCCATTCCTTGCATTCCTCCTACAAAAAAAAAAAACAAACATGGATTTATATGCCGTTATAGGCCTTTAGGAAATGGATAATGCAAGTATTTTGGTGGACATACACATCTTTACCAATCATTTCTCACATTGTCATCCCTGCTAAGATAATTATTGTTGTGATTAATTAGCTGCTAAACTGAGATCATAGGCGTCAGTTCCTGAAAGAGAGGAGAACAAAACAATGACAGTGGCAATTCACACTTTTCATGCTTTTATGAATATATGTAGTGACGCTGAGAAAGAGTAAGTCAGTACAAAAAGGGAGAAGCAGAAAGAGGGCAAAACAACTGCATTGAAAGCAGCATGGAAGGCACTCACAAAACATTATTCCTCAGCACTGCAAGGGAACAATTAATGCACAAAAAGTTTTTTTAGTGTTAGTAGAAAGTCTGTAACTTCAGCAAAGCTGCAGCAGACACTGAAAATATACTTGAACTACTAAATAAGCTGCTTCATTCAGAGAAAAAGTGATTGCTAAATATGAACAATATACACTTGTCCAGAGCCTCAATTTGTATGTTCTCTAAAAATAACTGGTTCAATTTTGTTAAGTTGCCCACAGAGTTCCTATAAATCCAGGGAAATGCCATGGAATGACACCAGTTTTATCACCTGAACACAAAGCAATTCTGTCAGTTGAGCTTGTGCTTTCTGAAACAATCAGACACTGACTTGTAGTGGGCTGGCAGCAGACTCAGATTCTCTTCTCAGTGATCCTGTTTAGCACCTGATTATGACAGCTTCAGTTTAGGCAGAAGACTGTGAGGATCACGGCCACATCTTGCTTTTCTTGTGCACAGACAAGTCCTATTGAATTCAGAGGAAGGCTTGTACCTGGAAAGACTGTGGAGCTCAATTCTCTCTTAGTGTCTCATAAACACATGCAGCCAAACTGATCTCTGTTATAACAAGTGTATCCTTGCTCCTGTGTGGATATCCCACTGATATTTTTTTTTTTTCAAGATGCCTGTGTGTGAAAAGCTGGTATGACTTAGCCTAGAATAATCATAACCACCTTTATTTATTACATTTTTTTGCTCTGGGGTTGTCTGAGAGGAGAGCTGCATGTGGTTGTTGTGGGTGGTAATTCTGCAGTGCTGGTGGTGCTTTGGACCCCATGGGCCATCACTTCCTTCAGGCTGAGCTGAAATGACAACAAAAATCTGGGATGCTGCAGTGTCTGTGGGTCCCTAGGGTGCTGAACTGATGCTATCCACATCTGGCAGGATGAAGCAGGTGGCAGGTGGCCTTGTGGCCATCAAGGACATTGTATCTATTGCAATCAGAGCTGGCATTTGGCTGCTCAAGAATTAGACAAAAAGAGGAAAGGGGGGAAAAAAACACCACATAAGGATATTTTTCTCTGTGATTGTTAAATGCAGATTAACTTTCTGTCTGGCATAAAATCTGTAGAGTTCTGTCAATGCAACAAAGCTTTGATTAAAAGTCTTCAGGATCTTCCTCTGACTTTTGGCAATTGGAGGACCATTATCCATAATTATTGGGATCACTATAAACATCAATAAGCAGCACATGAGAGTGTCTACAAGAGCTGCATGCTGTTCAGCTGCCTTTAAAGGGCTTCCAGTGGGCACTGAGATAAAACTTCAGAAGCCTGGAGACCTTTTCCAGGGGAGGTCACAGCCTTAAAGTGATGCTGAGGCTGCATCTCCCCAGGAGAGGCAGGTGAAGATCACAGGAGATCAAAGATTGTAGCTAAGTGACCAAACATCTTATCTACCTGAATTGTTTGTGGTTACTTCTTGACTCTTCAACTCTGCAAAGAGACTTACATTATTCATCTATCAAAGTCCGGGGTACTTAGGCTTTGTCTCAATTAAATACCTATTTTAATAAGTTTTACTCATTTATGATTTTCAGGGATTTTTGTTTTTCTTTTCAACTAGCAGAGGTTGAAAAATCATTTTACTATTATATACACTGATGTGGATGACAATTTTTTCACTCCCTAAGTATCAAAATGCATTAAGGAAACATAAAAGAAAAATTCACCATCTCTTTATCTCTGTGCATCTGCAGGAAGTTGAAAGAAAGTGATGAATGGCAAAACATAAGAGCAAGGGCTCCCAAAATGAAGGAAGTATCATGATTAGGTTCTGTATTTTAAATTAGAAATAACTGCTCTGAATACATAAGTAATCAGACATCCATTTATATCCTGGTTAGAATCTGAAGCTTTATTAATTGCAGTGGAATCACGTACAAAATGAAGACTTCCTCCAAGAAAACCAGGCTCATTAAAAGAAAAACTTAATGTTTTAGTGATAGTATTTTCCACATTAGTGTTCTGGCCATGGCTAAGTCATCGTGGATAAACATACATATATTTAAACAGAGAAAGGACACACTCTTTTAGTCTAAAAACTGAGCCACTATAAAACCACTAGACTGAATACCGATTATTCATATGAATCATTAGTCAAACAGAGGTGAGAACCCAAAAAATATGAGTTACTATTTCTATTTATAATGTTCAAGTTTACGTGGCATTTCTAAAGGCTTTTTTTGTCACACCCAGTTGCTCCATGTTGTTAGAAATAGAGAAGAAAACTAGATCAAAGGACAGTCTGTGCTGCTAGTAGTCACCTAGTAAACATCCAATCCCCTTTTCCTCTCAGTCATATCCTTTTTTACACTAAATAAATCTGGAGTGGGTGACTCCTGTGTTTTTTACCATTTAGTTCATCACATGAATTCCACTGGAGGACACAGCAAAATGAAGACAAACACGAGATGAATATTCAGAAAATCTGGATAAAGTACTGAATATCTAATATCTCACAAAAAAAAAAAAAAAGAGGTCTACATTTTATCATATTGTGAGGACACCCGTAATTTATGTGTTCTGTCATCTACATTTTATCACACTATTCTGTATTCAAGAGAAACATGTACTTCTTATGACAAGTTATACAGTGTGATCATTGCAGCAGTTAATCTGCAGAAAAAATGAGCTAAAAATAACAGGCATGCTTGCTGAGCCATGTTAGCAATGAATGTGGGTTTTAACTTGAATCTTAAAGAAGTACAGTATTTCTTCCTCATAATCCTGCCTGAAGTTTTGCAGAGCATGATTTGTTCTCCACTTACCACTTTTGCCATAGTCAGGATTTTTCCCATTACAAATCCCACATCATTTATCCAGGAACTTGAGAGAACCTTGACAACAAATCTGTACCATGAGGAAAGGCAGAAATAATAGAAAAGTTGAGCTCACAGTAACAACAAATCACTCATTAAGTGACAAACCAGATCTGCTCTTCATTCACCTCTCTGCTGGTGTGGGTGTCTTTCTAAATAAAATAATGTGCATCACTCATGTTCTCAGCTGCAGCAAACATTTTCCTACATAACAAAACTCCTTAGAGTTCATGTTCAGGATATGCCCCTAACAAAAGCAATCTTAAAAGGAGCTTTCTGTGGCTTTCACCTTGGTAATTTTATTGTTTGCTACCCTCTGCTGGCTTTTTTCCTTTGTCACATTGAATTGAAGCTGCTGATTTTCACTGTGGAAATCCTTCCATAAGGGTGGCTTGCAAGGTTCAGTAAATTCTTCCTTCTCCACTGGCATGGGCAAGGACTTTCATCCAGATCACCAGTTTGGGTGAAAATTCTAAAGCCCCAAAACTGCCAGGAATGCAGCAATTACACTTCCTCAGCTCTCCTATATGCAGTGGCAGTTCATTGAGTCTGATGCTTAGATACTGCAACTGTGGCCATTTTTCTGAATTCCTGAGTAAAAATACAAAAAACCCTCCATTATTTCCACACCATTTGGATGGGGGTCAATGTGCCCTTGATCTCCACATTCCTCTGAAACATTTTTCTCATTCCTGATGTTTATGGATCTGAGGGAGAGAAAAAAAAAACATGGACATCTTATAGAAAATTAGGTAATCTTGACAGCAAACAGACCTTTCAATGCAAAACTGCAGGGGGAAAATATAGTTTGCAGCTGCAAATACATCACACTTGAAATCACAGGTAAAATCATTTCCCTGCAGTGTATGGCTGTTCTCAGAAAATTGTGTTTAGCCCTGAGACTCTCATTATTGAGAAGAGTTGTAAATTTGAGAGAGGTCAGTGCAAAGCCATTGATATGATTAAAGTGGGCTGGAGGCACTGACTTACGAAGGAAGATGAAAAGATCTAAATAAACATGGTCTGGCTGTGGAATGCTTTAAAGGCATCAAGATAACCATTAACAAATAGCTGAAGGATATGAAAACTAAGCAGAGAAAAGATATATCTCAGGTACCACAAAGGAGAACAACCAAAACTAATGAGATGAAAATTAAGCAAGGAATAATCTGAGCCAAGTGTCTGGATAAGCTCCTAGAAATGGAATGCACCATGCCATGGAGCACTCCCTCGGGTATGATGAAAAACCTATGGGCTGAGAAAAATAGAGCTGGAGAGACAAAACTGGAGTGGTTGAACAAAGGGTTTAACCCTGCCTTTATAGAGAAGGAGGATAAAAATGTACAAATAGGTTCTTTTTCAACCCTGTTGTCTCTGAATTGCTGTGGAGATACCCCAGCCATTTATGCAATTCTGTAGTGAATGACTCTGCTCATGCCTGGCAGAGAAAGCATCATGGAATCTGTGATTGGGCTTGGCTTCAGATTCACAGAAGTTCTGTGTCCATTGCAGCTGGGCAAAATGAGTCATGCCAAATTTTTCATTCACTGGTGTCCACAGTGGCTCTTCCTTGTAGAACTGCTCTAAATTCATTTTTTCCCCTGTCAGAATTGGGGATTGCCCTGACTCAGGTGCAGCATCTCCCTCTCAGGAGTTAGAGATGGAGGAAGGTGAGGAGCTGTGTTTTAATAAAGGGTCTGAGAACAAACTCTTCACCCACACCCTTTCCTGGGGTCTCAGCTGCCTGTGTTCAAACAGCTCTGAAATGGCACAGCTGCATAACCTGGGACCAGCCTGCTGTGGAAACAGCTGTGCTGCCAGAAATCCCTCTGGGACACTGTCCTGGTTGGAAGGACAGGTGTCTGCCAATAAAGGCAGAAGCTTCTCTTTGAAATGGAGAATGTAAAGTCCTGTCTCCCAAATTATTATTATAATTTTGAAATTAAGGGGCTCTCAGGCAAAGAGATGGGAATTAGGAATAACAGTTCTTTACTAGGAAAATTAAAATAGAAATGCAGTATTACAAAGAACAATCCCAAACCCTG
>WBND01000672.1:133603-144421 GCA_013398595.1 Tychaedon coryphoeus
TTTTTATTTTTATTTTTTCCAGGTTAACATGCCCAGCTCAGCAAAAGATGAGTCCTTGGAAGGACTTTGCTCCCCACCACACTGCAGGGTGGCTGCACCTTCACACCCTTCCAGGCTCACAAATCCTGGCTCTCTGCAAGCACAGACCTCCAGCCTCCAGCCAGAGATGCACATTTGCCTCCTGCCTCCCCTGGAATTTTTGGCAGTGCACTGTTCCATGAGAGGAGCCACGGAGCTGAAATGGAACAGGCAATCCTGCTCAGCAACAAGCATCTGTCACCATTCCAAGAAAAATCACCTTCTGACTCTTTACCCACTGAGAAAATATCACTCCTGTGTTGGTTTTCAGCTGCAGCATCCAGACCTCACTTTCCCTTTTTCAAATCAAGCTCCTCTTAATTTCTCAGCTTAATTTTTCACCTATAAGACATAAATTTCTCACCTGTAGAGCACTAATTTTTCACCTATAAGACATAAATTTCTCACAGCACCAGCTGATTCTGGTAGGACAAATATCTTCTCCCACACAAAGGTATTAGATACCATATTTAACTAAGCTAGTTTTTTGGCTAAGGTGTGAAATTGTTAGAATATTTTTTTAAGGGCATTTAAGGCCATACTTTGGAAATTTTATTCAGACTGAATTTGTCTTGTTCTGTCAAAGCCCTACATTCATTTTCTTGTGAAATCAGTTCAATTGGCATCAATACCCTCCACAGAAAGGAAACTTATTCAGCCATCAGGAAAGGCAGGTCTCACAAAAAAACCCCATGTGAACACCAATTTAATCTTAGCCAGCCCATACCAATTACTCTTCTTGCCTTGAAATCATGGCACCAGAATTACAGCATTTTATTTTCTTGCATACTTCAAGATGAGAACAGCAATTTGCTCATCACTTTGAAATAAAAAAACACTATATAAGCAGGGGATATTTGATATAAGATTATGTGATAAAGCAAGTTCCAAGTCAATGCTGTAGGTCCAAAAATAAAATACAGGTTAAATGTAGGTAGCTATATTCAAAATCAGATGCCTATTAGATGGCATTTTAAATTCTAAATTCAAAATTCTACCTTCTCTACCTGCTCAAAGCAGTGTTCTGGTTTTTAATGAGGACATAATTAGGTAAATTTACAGAAAACATGGAAATTTTAGATTATGTGTGAAAAAAACACTGAATTTTTTCACCACTCTGGATAGGATCTACCTACGAAATTCAATAATCCTGCTGCACCCAATACCTCATAAACACTTCTTTTCTAAACAACATAATTTTCTGGTTCCATAAAATGGAAATTAATTAGGAACTTCCTTACTAACCTAAGATTATTTTTTTTTTCTAATTAAGATCTTCATTTGTAGTCCCTAATACTGGAAAGCTGCAACCATGATCAGCAAGTATTCTGACTAAAAGAGGCAGAAGAATTTTGGTCTATTGTTATATTAAAGTAATGTGGAGAATATAAAATTCAATATCCATCAACATTTTTTTTTTCAGGCTGGGTTTCTGTCCAGTGTATTTCACAGCTGCCTTAATCTCCTCAGCTCAAAAATCTCCTGGCATGAAGAAAATAATGTAATAGTTAAATTATTCACTAAATACTTAAAAATACAACAATGTTGCCCTCATTATTCATTCTTATTCTAAGGGTTTGCTGTGACCATAAAATTTTTTCACTGCTGAAAAGAAGGATAATTCTTTTCACCAATTGCTTTGGTGGTGCTCTCCTGTCACAAAGGCCCCCTCAGAAAATGAAGACTGAAAACCAGATTGTTTAACCTCTCTTGCTATTGTCTAATAATGCACAAAGAATTAACAAAAAGGTGATATTAGATCCACCTGAAAATAAGTATATGATGCAGGAAAGAGCTAAAGATTTTTTTATTGACTGTGGCATTTTCCCACAGAATACTTCAGTGGTGGCACAGAAATAATGTCAGGTTCAAAAAAAAAGGCATGCATACACATATACATAGCAATTATTTTCAAAAGCACAAACAAAACAAAATTTTTTTAAATGGCTTTTTTTTTGGTATTTTAGGAAGGCATTTGGGTATTTATTTGTGATGCTATGAAAGCATCACTGTGATTATTCACTGACATAAAATAGCATAAGAGCAACTTTTTTTGTTTGTTTGTTTGTTTGGCTTGGGTGGGCTTTTTTTAAATCTAAGAATTTTTTTTTTAGAGTTGATCCAGCCAGTTATTTGCCTACTGCTTGTGGTGAATGGTTTGTGGTGCAGCTTGAAAGAAGCAGAGACCCTGAAGATAGGAAACCCATTTTTAAATACTCCAATCCTCTTTATAGATCAAGGTGAGGGTCCCTGTGACTCCACAGGGTTATATCCTGAACTGCTATTTTAGTTTGTACCCTCTACAAATAACAGAACCCCTCTATTCATTCTGTGTTTTGGCCAGCAAGGCTTCACCACCACTTTTTTTAAATTTAATTTTACCATTTTTGAGGTATTTAACTCTGCTTCCTTTCTTCTAGGTTCTCTGCAGAGCAGTGAGGTGCCTTTTAAAGCAGATAAATCACCATATTGCTAAGGATATATACCTTTTGCATTTATTGCAAAAGTATGAGGGAAGCTGGGCTAAGCTGAAAGACTTTTACTATGTAGGGCTTGATTTTTAGTAATGTGGCATAGCTCACAACTGTAAAACTCCAGCATTCCAACATCATTTGGTTCTCCTCATATGAATGGTTTCATAGATTATAACTCAGAATTTATGCAGGTGAAGTTAATTTCAGCGCTGGTGAGTAAGATTTTTCTCCCATTTAAATTGTTTTTCTTAAATAACCATCTTCCTTTAAAAAGGGAAAATACTCTCTGAATCTGGTCTTTTTAAGACTCTTTTTCTAGCTGTGCTCAGAAGACATATTTCCATATGAAAAGGTAAATCATCATTTTCTTATTATATTGATTTTCCACTTACTGTGACGGCAAAGATTTTCAGTCTTCCTAAAAAAGAAAATAAAGAAGGATCAAAGTCAACACATTTTTATAACCTGATGAATATTTTCCACACTGAATCATTCAAGAAATTAAAACCAACAGTCTACAGCATTTAAAATCACGGTGAGAACACACCCCAGTGTACAAATGATGAACTCCTAAACATTTAAATTCATTAAGTTCTTGGCAGCCCCATCTTATGTGTGCATATGTTTAATATACTTGTACTGACAGAGACTCCACTTCAAAATACTCTACAAGATAGGGATCATGAGATGGTAACAAAAGTGATTCACTGGGTCTTGTCACAAGTTAGACAAGGTTTTCATCCCTTTTGACAATTTCTTTTTTTCCAAGGACGAGTAAACAGGAAATGGGAATAACTACATCCAGCTTTCCCTCAGCTACACTGATGGAAACCCTGCACTGAGGACAAGCAAAATTATTATTTTTGTTGACCTATACATATATACTCAAATAATGAGTACTAATCCTAGCAAATCCCAAAAAACACCACAAAAGCCATGCCTTCAGGTAGAAATGCTGCTGTCAAAAATGGAGCATTCCATTTCCACAGAAACCTCCCCATAGGAAATGTGTTAACAGGCTCAAAAGACAGAGTGACTGCTTCCTTTGCAGGGAACCATGTTATCCATCACTTCCAAGCAGCAGCACAATAAATTCCACCAGTAGATACGGAATTGCCAGGACAGCTCATGACAACCCATCAAATTCCTTGCAGAAAATATTCCTGGATATCCAGGACACAAAAACCTTGGCAGAATTCAAGACAACAATCAGAAGCTCCTTTTAAGTAATGCAAATGGCAAAACCTCCCAGATATCTTTCACAAGGTCTCTCTCATAAAATATTTTTCAAGTATTAACATCTCTCATTTGGGGCACGTCGCATAAGAAACCACAAAGCAGCACTCAAATAAGGAACTGATATCAGAGCTTCTCATGGTTATTAAAAGATATCCTAGCTATAATTGAAGCCAGGGAGCTACAATCAAGATGATCCTTATTAAAATAAACTAATGAGATTTGACAGAATGTGAATTTAAGCCTAAATACCAACAATGTCACGCTGTCAGCAAGTGAAATACATTAACTGAAAACTGTTGCTTTTCATTTGAGGCCCTATCATGCAAAATGAGAAAAGGGGTCACCCCAGACCTTCAGGGAATCTGTTCCTACAGAAATTTTAATTTTGCTCACAACCCCTGGGAAGCAAAAAATAATGAAGTGCCTTGCTCAGAGATGTAAGAGGTGTACTAGTCACACACTGACAGCATTATGGTTCACGTTACCTCATCTACCTACACAAAATATTCCTCTGAAAGAGCAGATAATTGGGACTAGATAGCTTGTGCTCCTTTACTCACGCTGGAAATCCTGCTTCAGAGGGCCTGGGCAAGTGTGAATAATTTCCCTGGAATGAGTGGGATGCCAAGCCTGTCTCTTGTTTCAGTCAGGTGCAGAAGGAATGGGGTTTGCATGTTGCTGAGTGTGATGTAAGAGCTCCTTATGGAGCATGGAAGCTGTAAAACAAGGTGGGGTGAGCCAGGAACTCTTTCAAGAAGTCTCAGGATCAGCTCCTGACAGCAACCTGTGGATGCAGGCATCTGAGCCTTGTGGATGCAGCGGGAATGCCAAAAATATTCACCCAACCCAAACCTCTGCATCCGCACACCCAGGCGATGCCACTCACTAACAAAGAGTGACCCCAAAGCCAGCCCCACAAATTCCTGGGCCAGCTGGCCTCAGAGTGTGAGCCTCGAGGGCTCTGCCTCTGGACACCACCTGGTTTTGTGCCCTGGTGTGTTTTGTGTCCCCTGCCTTCCTGACAGCCAGGTGGATGCTGCCTCCCGCCTGGGATCCACCATCCAAACTCCTCCAAGGCTGAAATCCTCAGAGGTGCTACAATTTGAGTGCAATTACTCAGATCGACCCCCCACATTTCCACACACCTCAGGAAACACCACCCAGCCCAGGAGAAAGGCTCTGCAAGCCCTGCAGCACCGTCCCAAGAGGCACAAAGCAGGTCCCAGCCCAAGCCAGGAGCAGCCACCAGTTATCCCAGGCCACTGGCACATTCTCTTCCTGCAGAGAATGCCTGCATTCCTTTGGGAATGTGCCACTGGAAAGCTGAGCTCCCTCTTTTTGTACTGGGACAAGCAGCTGGTTAGAGGCTGCACTCAAATTGCTCAGTTCTGAAGACTGGCCAAAATTTTGGTGCTGCCTGGGAGGATGTAGCAGCAAGAAAAGAAATCTGTTTCTAGTGGCTTGGGCTGGTCGTTCAGTCATAAAAAGTGTCTTTTCCTGTCTGAATGGCTTGAAGGATGGTAGCACAATCAGTTTAGCAGCATTTTGTTGATGATGGTCCAACACTGAGTGAAAGCTGGCTCAGTTTTCCACGTGGAAATGTCACTCCTTGGACTCACTTCCAGTTTTGGGAGCACCACAATTGCCTAAAACCACATGGCTCCTGATATTAGACACCAGTCACGGTCACACATATTGAAAAATGACTCCTAATCTGTGTGGGAGGGTACCTGTGCTCTTTGTGGGATGATGCAGCCCCCACACCTGGAGAAATCACTGATTTTCCACCAGTCACAGTGGATATTCACAATTTCTTAGACTCAGCTGGCACTGCAGTCCTATGTGCACCTTTAAAAAATGAGAGTGGTAAAAGCAAATCAAGCAGTTTACAGGAAGTGATGATTTTCTTTCAACTAACCTGAAAAATCAGTGTTTAAGACAACAGAAGTTGATAGTTTGCCTTTAAAAAGTATCTTTAAAAAGAACCTGTTTCTTTCGAAGATTGCCTTCAATATTTTCCTTTTATTACTTCCTAAAACCAGATTTCTGCTATCTACTGGAATAAAATTCTATCATTTCTGGGGTGTGCAGACACTCACAGCACCTATAAGAGCAGAAGGTATGGGGAAAATGCAAATTATTTTGCTAACTTGAGTGCTGATGGCAGCAACTTTCTTCCTTCTGCTTATACAAAGTCTTGCTCCTCATATTCCTTATTTTCTTCCTCCTTGGCTTCTTGATCACTCCACTTCTGCCCCACCAATTCACCCCCAGGGTCTACCAGGGAAACAGAAATGCAATTAAGAGCAAAACACTTTTACAGAAGCTGAGAAAAAAAAAAACCCAATCCTGGCATGTGGAAGAGGCCCAAACTCCTTGTGAGTTTGAGATGCAGCATTAACAGCAAGAGAATTCTCAGAAAAGCCTGGACACGGCCCAACTTGCTAATAAGTCAAATCAGATTTCCAAGGCAAGGCAGAGATAACACAGATCAGAAGACAAAAATCAATGAATATTCTGGAGAGGGCCGTGTAAAGATGGCGTGATGAAGTGCTAAGTCAAAAGTGTGTTTATATGAAAATCATTCTCCTGATACAATCAGGCAAGATGGAGACTATGCAAATTCCTTTTACAGAGCCCATCCATCTATCTCCAGAGAAAGTGGTGCTGGAAGAGAGATAATCTGCATTTTTTTTCTGTGATTTTTTTTTTTACATTCCATTTCTTAAGCAGTAGAAATGAGAATACTGTGAAAAAAGGAAAAGATTATGTAGACAAGAGTATTAAAGAGCTACAAATATCTCACTGAGACCTGACAAATAGTCTGAAGAAAACAGCCTCACAGTGTAAAAAGCCCAGCTTGTAAAAAAGAAAGAGAGAACTCTGTAGACTGAGAATCTATAAATAATCTCAAATGGAAAGCTGACTGTTAAACTGGCATAAAATAATTTCCTTTATTTTCAGTCAGTTTGGAAAACCAGTGTTTTAATATATTTTCTTTAGATTAAATGTTTTTTAAATGGGTGTTACTTTATTTGTCACTATATTTGTACTTCTATGTTTTCAGTACAAAATTTGCATGAATGTGTAGGGTTGTTTCCAGAAAAAGAAAATCACAAATAAAAAGAGTGTGTTCTGCTGCTTTTTTTTTTTCCCTGCAGATTTCAGTAGCTTTATACCAGTGACTCACAGCGTCCACCCTGCTGAATTTTCCAAGCTGAGGAAGTGCATAACTCACATTTTTCATCATATTATTAGCTTTTACCTTACCTCTTCCTCAGTGGGATCAAGTGTGCTTCATTTCTGCTGCCTGAATCCTTCCCTTTTCCAGGATCCAGAGTGAGCTGCTCCCTGAAAATGAAATTCAGGGTGAGTGGCCACAGGCAGAGTGAAGGAGGAGATTTCTGGGGTGCCTTGGGGACCAGCATCACACAGCAGATCCACTGATCTGCAAGAAATGTGCAGGAAGAACAATGGTGAAACCTGGAGACAACTGGCAATAAAAGAGGTGCTAAGAACTTAAGAGCAGTTTGTACAGAAAATGGACTGTGCATTCCACACAGGACAATGATCTTCCTGCAGGGAGATGTGCCTGCTAACTCCTGGTTTTCCTGACAAATCCTAAATTCACCTCACTGTGGCACTGAAGAACCTTAATTTTCGTATCAGTTGTGTATGTTTATGGTTTTGTTTCCTTTTTGTCTTCCCCCTACCAAAAAAAAAAAAAAAAAAGCCCTTATGAGCACCAACTACTGTGATTTGAAAATTCCTGAGAATTTCAGGATGGCAGGACTTTTACAAGTTTTGAAAGCAAGTCCCCTAAGAAGTGAGCAATGCAAAATCAAACAAGCTGTAAACCTGTTATAAACAAAACCCTGAAACTCTTCTTCTCTTGCTCTTCAGGTTTATTTGGAAGATTATGCTTTAGGTGCTGATTTCCCAGTGTCCTTCTCCTCAAGGCCTGAAAAATAGCCAATTTTAAGTGGCACCAGTGGGAGTTTCCAAAACATTTTTTTCATCGTAGTCCAACGCAACATGAATGACAATATTCGCTTTTGCAGAGAATGCCATCCTTGCATCCATATTAAATAGGAAAATTCAAAAATCTCTCATAAAATGATACTGAATGTTCACTTTTTTTTTTTTTTGAGTTGTTGCTGTGGTCTGAGGTGCCAGGAATAATAATCAGCAGACCTGTGAAGTTGCCTATCGTGACAATGCTCCTAGGTAAAAGCAAACCTAATATCCACTCATCTTATCTGAGCTGGGTTTAAGCAAACAGCTTCCACTCTGCACCCTTTCATGGTCAGGTACTGGGAGAGGAGGGGAAAAAAAATAAAAATCTAAACTATGCTTGGAAGAAAGGCAATAAACACCCGTGATCACTATTATAGATATGGTTACTTAATGTTTCTCGAGGATGATGGATGTGCATGGAGCACTGCTCTGCATGTGGAGCAGCTCATAGCTGGGCTTAGCTCCACATCTCTCCAAAAACCCTCCATGGGGTTGATACAGAAACATCACTATCAAGATGTGCAGATTAGGCCTCCAGAAGTGTCAGAACTATATGAAATCAGAGGTTTTTTGGGTTTTTTTTTTAACCTCTGTTGAGTGCTAATCATGCAAGCTCCTTTGAGACAGTGCACTAGCTGTGCCATGCTGAGCAAAGCTTTTGGGTTTAACCCAAAAACTCCTGCAGAATTGTGCTTCTCTCATCAAACAACCCTTATAATTAACATTCTGCTTATTTTGAACCTATGATCAACAAAATGATAACATCTTTCTAGTACTTAATGCATGGAAACACACATCCTACCCCAAAACAGCATCCCTGTACCCAGCATCTGGCTCAGCAATACTCAGTTGTGGGGGCCTGAAGGATGGCTATGGAAAAGCTAGGAAAAAATAAACTTTCCACAGATATATCCTCTTGGTAACCAGCAGCTCCATTAGCTGGTCTTCAAACCACCATAAGGTGCTAGAATTAGCTTTGAGATTTACAAGAAGGGTTAATTTTAGGACTCTGTGGTGTTTCATCCTCTTAGTTGCCTGACCCTGCCTTATAACTGGAAAAAAAAATGAAAAACCACACAGGCTCACTTTGCTGTTTCTGTCTAATAAACCAAAAAGAGAGCCCCTAAACCAAAAATAGGGCTCCTAAAAGCCTTGCTGACCCAAACCCCAGAGCACTGGGTGTAGATGAGCTGGAGCCTCTCATCCCAAACCCGCTGCAAATAAAACAAGTAAACAACCCGAGGAAGAGCGCCGGGGAAATAAACATCACCAGGCACGGCGGCGGTGAAAAAAATGGGCGAGATGCCCATTTCTGGTCACTTTCACGGGGCTCCAGGGGGCTCCACCTGGCCGTGGTGGGGAGGGACAGGGCAGAGGCAGCGAGGGGAGAGGGATCCAGGGTGGGAATGGGAGGGGGCGCGGTCCCAGCCCCGCTCTCCCGGGTGTCCCCGGGGCTCTGCGCCCAGGCACCGCTGTCTGCGTTCCACCCACGCCTCATCCCGCATCCCGCATCCTTTCCTGCACCCTGCATCCCGCCCCCATCCATCCCTGCATCCCTTCCTGCATCCCGCCTCCCGCATCCCGCATCCCACATCCATCCCGCCTCGCGTTCACATCCCGCATCCTGCTCTGCATCCATCCCGCCCCACGTCACTCCCTGCATCCTACATCCCTTCCTGCATCCCACATCCCTCCCTGTATCCTGCATCCTCCCCTGCATCCACGTCCAACTTCCCACGTCCCTCATCCCTCATCCCTCCCTGCATCCCGCATCCTGCCCTGCATCCTGCCCCTCATCCCACATCCCAGCCCGCCTTCCTCATCCCGCATCCTCATCCCTCATCCACAGCCCACATTCTGCATCCCTCCCTGCAACCACATCCCGCATCCAGGCCCTCATCCACATCCCGCATTCCACATCCCTCATCCCACATTCCAGCCCACATCCTGCATCTCTTCCTGCACTCATATCCCGCATCCCAGCCCATATCCTGCATCCCTCCCTGCATCCACATCCTGCATCCCAGCCCTCATCCCACCCCATATCCACATCCCACATCCCTCTTCCCGCATCCCTCCCTGCATCCGGCATCCCACCCCACATTCCACATCCTGCATCCCGCATCCCAGCCCATATCCTGCATCCTGCTGGGCATCCATATCCCACATCCACATCCCTCATCCTGCATCCTGCACCCCTCCCTGCATCTTGCATCCCACCCTGCATTCCACATCCAGCATCCCACCCCACATCCTGCATCCTGCCCTGCATCCCACATCCCACATCCCACATCCCGCATCCTGCATCCCAGCCCATATCCCGCATCCTGCCCTGCATCCCACATCCCGCATCCTGCATCCCAGCCCATATCCTGCATCCTGCCCCGCATCCATATCCCTCATCCACATCCCACATCCCGAACCCCGCATCCCACCCCGCATTCTGAATCCCGCATCCCAGCCCACATCCCACCCCATATCCACATCCCCCATCCCTCTTCCCGCATCCCTCCCTGCATGTCGCATCCCACCTCGCATTCCACATCCTGCACCCCAGCCCACATCCTGCATCCTGCCCCGCATCCCACATGCTGCATCCCGCATCCCAGCCCATATCCCACCCCATATCCACATCCCACATCCCTCTCCCTGCATCCCTCCCTGCATCCCTCATCCCACTCCGCATTCCACATCCCACATCCCGCATCCCAGCCCATATCCTGCATCCTGCCCCACATCCATATCCCTCATCCACATCCCACATCCCGAACCCCGCATTCCACATCCCGCATCCCACATCCCAGCCCATATCCTGCATCCCTCCCTGCATCCACATCCCGCATCCCAGCCCTCATCCCACCCCATATCCACATCCCGCATCCCGCATCCCAGCCCACATCCTGCATCCCGCCCCGCATCCCTCCCAGCATCCCGCATCCCAGCCCATATCCCGCATCCTGCCCCGCATCCATATCCCGCATCCCGCATCCCACATCCCGCATTCCGCATC
>WBND01000672.1:248875-262408 GCA_013398595.1 Tychaedon coryphoeus
AGTATCATTCCAGCATTCCCTTGTGTTAAGAGATTAAAGGGGTGATTACTACCTTGGGAGGAGAATTGGGAGAAGCCTGACTGCAGCCTTGAGGGGAGGGAGAATTTCAAGGTGCTCCTGGTACTGGGTGGGGCTGAGAGACAAGGATGGGCACAGGAGCCCCCAGGACCACCTCTAGAGAGTTATAAAGAGCTTTAAAAACAAAAAGTTGATCTGTGTAAGTGGCAAACCATTTCCTCATGATGCATTTTCTGTGTGAGTGTTTGATCTTGCTGGTGGTTTAGAACTTCCACCCCTGCCATTCTCAACTTGCTCCTGAACAGCAGTGAAGAAAGTTTTTGGGATTTTTTTTTACTTTATATTGGTAAACATTGCCCCTGGGCCTGGTGTTAACAACACTGCAAAATCACACACTGCATGACAAGAGCGAATATTGGAGCACAGCCTGAAATCTCAGGTGTGCTGAAACATTTTGTGTTGGAAATTCGTTTGCACAAGCCCAGATCTAGATGAAGAACAAGGGGTGTGGAAGTTTAAAACCTTGTAAGATCAAGTTCTTGATGTTGATGCATTTCCTCAGGATCTTTGGGTGTAGGTGTTTACCTGCAGGATGGTGCTATGAAAAAAAAATGGCTTTTTGGCATTGCTTGTACACTGATTAGCAATTAGTACAGCCATTCTTTAATCTATTGTATTTTTTCCTTCCCAGCTCTGATCCCTGTCAGATCAGATTGTATAAAACTGGTGATGATATAAAACTGGCATTGTAGCAATCCTTTCAACAGCTGAACAGCAATATTAATTATCACTGAACATAAATATATGTTACAGGTTTGCAAGACATCTTGAAATTCAGCCTCATCTTGATAATCTCCCAAGAATTAAAATTCTCTGAGTCACTTGGGAATCTATCATCAATAAGAATAATATTTAAGGTAGTGAGTTCTCCATAAAGATATCAAATATTTATTCTGTTCAGGTATTTTTCTTCCTCTTGAGATTTTGGGGGAAAAAATCCTGATTAGTTTTCCTTTTTTCCTGAGTTTTTTTGTCTCACTTTTGAAGTTTCAGTAAACAATTTTATTTTTAAAACAAATAATACAGGGGAGCAAACAAAGATTTTTCACATTCAACTCCTTGAGTGAGAGCATCTCAGATGTTAGGCAGCTGCAGGAAAAACAAAACAGAGAGATACAGCCCCTTAAAATGCAAAAATTTCCATTCTGCTACTGTCACCCCACTGGCTGTTTCCCCCACACATGTTGTGCCTTTGGGCACAGCTATGTGGGTTTAATTTTTCCATATGTGTGAGGTTGAAGGTGTTGTAACTGTGAATAAAATCCAGGTGGTTCAATCCTTCCTGGAGTTTATCTCATTCTTGAGCTTGGAGAGGCTGATCTTGGAAGGACACTTAGTAACATCCACCAAAATTTAACCCCAGAAAATGAGCTTTTTATAATATTTTTCTAGTCTCTGGGTCCTCTTCATGAGTCAGATATGTAATATATTAATATTATACCAGATATGTAATATAGTAATATATTAATAGATTTGTATAATCTGTTTCTAAAGCTTGTGCTTCTCTGAGTGACGTAGGGGAGCAGAAAAAAATGAGTTTCCCTGGCCACAGAATGGGTTGGAGGAAAAGGAGGTGAAGAGGTTTGCATCAGACCTGGTTGCTGCTGAGCCCCAAGGTTAATTAACACAGGAATAGTTCCCCAAAAAACTCAACAAGCTGTGCAGGCAGGTCAGACTCTGAGCTGAGCTTGCCATAACACAGCTCAGAGGTGTGAAATTGGGCATTTCACACCCAAAATCAAGTGGGTGTCTGCCCCTTGGTTTGCAGCCAATCTGCCTAGCCAGTGTCCAGTACAATCTCAGAAGAATTTTGTGGTCCAAACCCCAAATTTTTCCTTAACTTTCACATCTGGGATCTCTTCTTGAGGAAGAATCTCCCACTCCCAAGAGCAGCATTAAGTGATGCTGGATGTCCAAAGCTCTTACCTTTAGAGGATATTTCACTCCAGCAATATGCTAATGTCACTTCAGCTTGAAAAATCCCTGTGTCCACACAGCCTGTCATTTCAAACTCAAATGTTTGGATTTGAAAGTGCAAGCAGCTGCTTCTAACAATTTTCAAGAGCTAGAGAGTGACAGGAAGTGTAGCCCACTTGTGCAAACACAGACTAAAAGTTCTTGTCTTTAAAAAAAGGCTCCTGGAGGATTGAGGTAGCTTTTAAAAAAACCAAAAAGCAAACCCTGTCACTATAGAGTGCAAACAAAAACTACCCCTAAAGCACAAACACATTTATTTAGGCCAGTTTATCTAAAATTACAATAGCATAGTTTTTATTATGATACATAGCTGTTCTATTGATGTGCATTTCCTGGTTGTTCTAAATTCACGGATATAAATTCAAATTCCTGCCTAACACAAAGCTAGCCCAGATTTATTTTCCATTTTCAAATCAACACCCACAATTTTTTCCTCCCATCACCCTTCCTGCATTTTCATCTCTGCCATCAGAATTCCCTTTCACAACAACATTATTTTCTGATGATTTTTCACCCTTCTTGCTCTGCCTCTGAAAATGTCAGCCTGGACATTTTCCACAGGGAGTGAGCCAAGCTGAGAGCATGGGAAGGACTTGGGGGAGAAATATGAGTATTCAAAATCATGTATTTTCCCCTAAAGCCTCACCCAGTGATCTGTGGGTGATGGCAGAGTGCAAGGGGACAGAATTTTGCCCCAGATCCTCTTGCAGGGGTAAGGCAGATGGGCTCTGCCAGGTTTAAGGCAGTGCAATGTCTTTGGGACCATCAGTGCCTCTGTCCCAGGTCCAGGATTCTCCTTATAAAGGATGAGGAAATCAGCAGGACCTGTTCAGGCTGCTGAGAGGAAAATATCTTTATTTCCCAAAAAAAAAAAAAAAAAAACCACCCAAAAAAACAAAGGGGAAGATCTGGCATTTCAGACTTTTGCCATCAGCTGTTTTCAAGCTGCAGCATGGTTTGAAATTCACCAAAATCCACACATTTTGTTAGCAGAGCACGTGCTGCTGTGGAAATGAACTTTTGGGAGACACAGGAGATGTTATGTTACCCTGCCATGTACTAAAAAATCCATGTATTTGGGAATTTTTGATCCATGGTAAGAATTTTTGATCTCTGGTAACCCAAGATCCTTTCAATTCCTGGATTTTGGATCCTTGCTAAGGATTTTGGCACAGCTGGAAGCTGTCCTGGTTTAAGCAGAGGTGGAAGTTCTCTTCAGGGGGAACCAAAGGGATCCCTCACTCAGCAAGCAAACAGCACCACCAGCAATATCTGGTGTTTCTTCCTCCTCTCCCAAGCTTATTAATATTTATTTTGAAAAAGTCACAGTACTTGGGTGAGCCCAATGTTCTAATTCTGAAAAGACTAAGGGATCCTGCTGCCTTTTGCAATTAAATTTTCCATCATCTGCTTAGAAAAGTCAATTTTTTTTCTTTTTCCTCTTTTTATTTTTTCAGGAACAGGGCCTTCAGTGGTCACTCAGGTCTGCTGCAGATCTTTTCTGTGACCTGTGCCAAACCTTTCCTTTTTTTCCCCCATCAACTAGGAAGGTTTATGTGCAATTATCACCTCCAAGACTGTAAGAAACAGAAGGACCAAATTCCTGACATTCCCCTGCCACTGGAGACAACCACACCATTTATTCCCTCCCCTAAACCCATTTCCCTCCTGCCTCAAAAAGGATTTTTCCTGCTCAGCACTTCCAGAGCCTAACCCCAGCAGCTTTCACCTTGCACTGCTGCATCCATGCAGGACCACCAGAAATGTTTGTCTTCCTTTTACTTTCTCCTCCAACCACCACAGGAGGCAGCTGCTGGGCCATTTTCAGCTTCATTTCACTTTTCCCACCCTTTTGGCACCTGGAAATCCAGATGCATTTTGGTACTGTCATGGATCTATTCCTGCTCTGGCAATAAATTCCTCTCTCATAGAACTCAAGGCTCTGCTTCTCTGTTTTATCAGCATTTACACAGTCACCGAGCCTCTACAGCACAAACAGCTGTTGGTTTCCCCATTTGGAAATATTTATTTGCTAAGGAAAAGAAAATTTGCCCTTGTTCTTAAGTTTCCTTCCAGGTCTGCTGCTGGAGGGCAGATGTTTCTGGATGATGTTTCTGTCCTTACTTCTTGTCTCTGCTGTGCTAACAGCTTTGTGTGGCCTTCAAGCTTTTGTCCATGTCTCCTCCAAGCACTGTTTGTATCTTTTTCATCATTCATCAGGAAGAGCAATGTGCTCGTGGAGTCCTGCACACATCACTGCTTAAAATCACTAACACAAGCTGTGTGTTTTCTCTGGAAAAGAATGGATTTGCCATTTTGCACCAGCTGTTTCAAGTCCCACGACCCAGGGATGGACTCTGCTTGTGCTCAGGGCAAAAGTGCCACCTACAGAAATCAAGAATTTTTTTTTTCAGGAAAGCTATTCCATTGACCTTAACCATAGGTGAACCTCAATGCTCCTCCAGCCACTGCCCTGGCAAAGGAGTTTCTGATGCCAAAACCCTCTTGGCAGCAAAGTTTTTCCACTGGCAGCCCCCTGCCAGCCTGCCTGCGTGCTGCTGGCCCCACTGCTGCAATTCCAAAGACTTGTTTTCTCCTACAGAAAATTCCAAAGACTTGTTTCCTCCATGCCCAGCCTCTGACAAGCTGTGATGCCCCAAGCAGGAAATCCCACCAAACCAAAGGAGTTCTGTCTCCATCTAATTTCATTGAGCTGTGAATCTATTGGGGTGCAGCTGGAAAAAAAGGAATGTGTGTCCCAGCCAGCACCTTCTATTTCTCTTTGAGGAGCTCTCCCAAAACAGCTGTCCTGATCTCAGCCCTGTGTGGTGTCAGCCCCTGGAGTGCTCTCCAGGAATTCAAACACTGAATTTGTATCTGAGGGGACAGGAGGATGTTCAGAGCAGCACTGGATACTCTGCAGACTGTCATGGGCACAGAAAAATTGCAAAATCTGTATTCAGATTATAGAACCAGAGAATAGCTTGGGTTAAAAACAGCTTCAATCCCATCCATCCCACCCTAATCCACAGCAGGGACCCCTTCCCCTGTCCCCAGTGTCCAGCCTGGCCTTGGGCACTGCAGGGATCCAGGGGCAGCCACAGCTGCTCTGGGAATTCCATCCCAGCCCCTGCCCACCCTGCCATGAACAATTCCTGCCCAAAATCCCACCCAGCCCTGCCCTCTCTCAGTTTGAAGCCATCCCCCTTTGTCCTGGCGCTCCAGCCCTTGGGACATCTCTGGTTTTGTCTTCTGTCCCTCACTCCAGCCCCACCATTGTTCCACAGTCTGGAGTCAGGGATGCTCCAGGATGATGGCATTTGTTGTGGCAGCACCCTGGCTTCACAGCAGAGCCAGCCCTGTGACACGTGTGTGCATTTTGCAGGGTGTTGGTACAGAAACATTTTGGGGTTTCCATCAATATTAGAAAAATTCTCCAATGCTGAATAACTTGCCATTCACTGTCTAAATAAACAAGCATGGGTGACAGGTTTTTTTAGAGTTTTTTTGTTGTTTTTTTTTCTTTTTAATAAGGAATGTTGTCAGTCCTATTTTATTATGCGTAATAGAAGGAGGTGAAAAAAAAATCAATATACGCACTGCATCTAACCTAATTAAAACTACAATCACAATGTTATCTGAATGTCTTACAACATTGTTTAAATCCAACAAGTAGACAAGAAAACAACAAATCTATGCAGGGTTTTTTATACATATGGTGAGAAAGTTTGCAAAGTGTTAAAATATATTTTCTGTTCTGTGTGTTTCTGGTACAAGGAAGTGATGTGTAAAGTAGTGTATATTTATGAACAGAGCCTTGACTTTTACAAGCAATAATCGACTTCAAAACATACAATGTATATCTTAAAATATCCCCTAAAGCTGCTCATATAAAGTCAAATCCAGCACCTACTAAAGTTCAGCCAGCTGACTCTTTGACTCCAGTGGGCATTTGACAAAGCCCATGGTAATTTTGAAGTACCTGACAGTCTAGTTGTATTCATATGAAAAAAATCACATTGCATAGATTTAAACAGGAAGACATGCAATAACAAGACAAGTCACAGTATAGCAAAACCTTGTTTCTTTGGTGAAACAGAAGCAGATATAAAAGTTACAAAGATTTTAGACTTTCATTCACAAAAAAAGAAAAAAAAAAAAAACCAAACCCCAGACATTCACATTATACACTATACAAGATAAGAATATAAATAGAGAAAAGTATTATGTGCATTGTTTGGGGGTGAGGGGTGGGGAACAGACCAGCCAACCCCCACAAGGGTGGGGAGCAGCCTCTGCCCTTCCTCAGGGTCAGGGGATGATGTCTGAACTCTGGGTCCAGCTCCCAGTGAGCTGTGGCAAGGTCACTCCATGGGCAGCTCTGCCATGTTGGCTGGGTTTCAATTCTTCTCCTTTCTTCCCTCTCAGTTTTTTGTTTTTTTTTCCCCACCACAGCCCCACGCAGACACAAAGGCGTAAACCTCGCGCCTCGCGTGTGTGTTTTTTCATGTTGCTTTAAAAGTTACATCCTAATGAACTTACTTTACTTTCACTTCTTTTTTTTTAAATCTTTATTTTTTTTTCCTTTTTTAATTTTTTTTTAATTTTAGTTTTTTTTAAATGTCCTGTGCCCAAAGGTGTGCAAGGCACTTTGCAGGAATAACAGTCCTTTCCGTGGGGAGGCCGTTTCAAACGCCACCTCCCGCACTCACTGTACACTTGGAGGTCAGTGGTGGCACTGACCTGGGCAAGAAATCACAACAGAAAACTCCTACGTACACACTGCACCAAACTGCAACCTAGAACCAATCTGTGCACACACTTCTTTAGAGAAAGCCAAGATCCTGATTCTTCTGTCGGTCACGCACAGGTCTCACCCATCTAGCTGCAAACAAATGATCCTGTTCAGCAGGAATTTTTGTTCTCCGGGGAAAAAGAGCAAGCTGAACTGAAAGATGGTTCCAAAAGTGGAGCTCAGGGGCTAATACTGCACTGGTGAGCTCTTTGAATCTTCTTTGTATGGGTAAAATAACATCCAATAAATTAAATCAGTATGGCTTACTTCATTTATTTATGTACGCTTCACAGCTGCAGCATTCATACACAAACATTCATTACTTTATAAAAAGATTAAAAAATGGTTATATATACAAAATTATTTACTTTTTTGATTTTTGTTTGTTTTCTACAAAAAAAAAATCCCCCAAACACCAGGTCTACCTCCATTTTAGAATGCAGAGACCTGTAATATAGACCTTGTGGTTAATATCGTGAAAGTAATTTTTTCCTTTTCTCCTTTCTTTTCTTCTTAAAAAAAAAAAAAAAAAAAAAAAAGTGGCCCTGGTTGATAAAGTTAATGTATTAGCACTTGGAATTTTACAGGCTCTCCTTGTCATACACAACTCCTCCATGCAGTCCTTTCTCACGTGTGCTGAAGCTGGAATGGAGAGCAGAAAAAAAATTTCCATATTGCAGTCCCTAGTTCATGCTCCATGCCACTTTTATGTGCTCTGTCTAAACTTTTCATCTCATGGAAAACAAACTGTACCTTGGGCAGGAATTGGCACAGTTCCCACTTAAAAATAATAAAAAAAAAAAAAAAAAAAAAAAAAGTCATGTCACTTGTGTGTTTATCTTCACCTGATAATTGCAAATTTCAGTCAGTGAAGTCTTTATTTCAACCATTTCCAGCCTAGGTAAACAACACAGAAACAACGTCATAAATGACTGAAGACCTCTGAGGCCGTTCTAACCATAAATATGCCTGAAATTAGTGTGACTTTTCATTTTATATACAGGATTTTAAAAACAACACACAGTCAAACAACATTAAAATCATCTTATTTACATTTTCATTGGTGCTAAAATTGAGCTGTTTAAATATTGCAGAAGGCTGGTACATATCATAAAATGGTCCACACCGATGGCATAT
This sequence comes from Tychaedon coryphoeus, assembly GCA_013398595.1. Classification (NCBI taxonomy): domain Eukaryota; kingdom Metazoa; phylum Chordata; class Aves; order Passeriformes; family Muscicapidae; genus Tychaedon; species Tychaedon coryphoeus. Next base: position 256,863 of record WBND01000672.1, read on the forward strand.
AGAAAACTAATAATCTTTATAGGCTGGAAATGGTTTCCTTTTATCCCCATAAGCACTTCTCCTCTTTTTTATTTATTTCTTAAATTTTCTGATAAACACCGTAATTTTTTTTTTCCTTTTTTCTATTTTTTTTTTTTTTTTTTGCAAAACGCGCCGTGAATACTGCAGTCCGTAGTTTCAAAACGATTCGATAATACTCCTATAAGTGATAGAAAAAGGCACAGAAAGTTATGACTTTGGCTGAAATGGTGGAAATCCCCAATTCACCATTTAGCTCTCAGCGCCTCGAGTCCTGCCACGTCCTGATCCAGCGGTGGTAGTGCTTGGATGAGTTTAACGACGTCCCCTTGCCTGATGAGGAGTGCTTGTAGTAGTATTTCTTAGAGTAAGTCCTTTGGTATGTGGAGGCTGCAGAGAGAAGGGAGAAAAAAATGGGAAATTTGTTTAAAATTAAGCTGTGGATGGGCTGGTTGCACTACACAACACAGTTGTGTTTACTCTTTAATTAGAGGGTTAACAGATTGCTAACTGGAGCTGTGGCATGCACACAGCTGCAGAAAGAATCATTAGCATTATTAAGAACCTGTTGATTCTAGGATTTCCTAACTTTAAAATAATCTTAATGCCTTCTGTAGTGATGTTTAAAGATTTTAGCCTTTATGTTTTTCAAATCCTGGAATGCATTAGTGCATAACTCTAAGCTCCATACAGTGTGTTAGTTACTGTCTTCACATTTTGGTCAGACAATTCCTCTAGGCCTGAAATCTAAGGATACCCTACAGCCTCAGGCCCCAAAAAAGTATAGACAAAAGTGAATTTGGGGGGAAAACTGGGATAAATGACTCCATGACCTGAAGCTGTGACTGGGGGATTAACCCCTGATATGCAAATGGACCAAACTTATAATTGTGTGAAAAACTCAAAACCACCATCCATCTTGGGTGTAGCCCCTTGGAGGCTTCTGACAGCCCAAAGTGTACCTATTGAAGGCCTTTAATAAATACCTACTCTTATTCTATTAATCTTGCCTAGCCTCTGTTCTAGGTAGCCACTCCAAAGCATCAGTAGAAACAGAAGAGGAAAATTTCTGTTCATTTCCGAGGCTTGGTGCTTTTCCCCCCTACAATCTCTATCTGTCCTACCAGATTTGCTCCTCTCTTAAAATACACATTCATTACTTATTAATCTTAAATATTAATCTCAATCAGCCCAGTGTTTCTGACTTGCTGCTGGTTTCCTTTCAGAGAACTCACGATTCATGCAAGTAATTTTGGGCATGTCCCATCGCCCGTTGCCCTGGCACCGGATGGTCGGGATGTGGCGCTGGATGAAACCATCCTTGCAGTGGTATCTGATGAGGGAGTTGATCTCATAACGAGGCTTCATCTTCCCAAAGGTCTTTGCATTTTCCACCACAGGAGGCTGGCCACAAGCCACTGGAAGGAAGAGAGAGCATCACCAAAATTTCAGTTTGTTAACCCAGGGACTGGGATCTGAGCTGGATTCCCAAGAGGAGCATCCAGACAAGGACAGGGGGGGTCAGTCAGTCCTGTAGATCTCCAGTCTTGTAAACCAAAACCAATAGTGATGGAAATTGGAAACTGGCAGATACTGTTGTCAGTATTGCCTTCTTGGTTTAAATTCTTAATGTAAATTCAAGCCAAGAAGTTGGCATAGTCACACAAACAAATTGTTTTTCAGAAACCTGAAAACCAGTGAAGTTACTACAAGCATTAAAGGAAAAAAGTCCAGGACTCTTCATGTCATTCTCAATGACAGACTGCTCAAAAAGTAGAAACTTTTTGAAAATAAGGTCCGAAGAACATGGTAAAAAGTATTGAATGGTACTTTAGCAAATTATGCTTTTGTAACTGCAAAGTTTGTACCTGTTCCTTTCTTGCAGGTATAAGTAAGGTGATAATTGCATGGGACATCATTCCACTGCCCATTCTCATGCCAGATTATGACAACACAGTCTTCTCCAGCAGAAAAGAAGCTGTCAGGCTGGTTTGGTCTCCAGTTCTCATATTGCTGCAGAAAAGAGAAGTAAAGCCATCAATCCCAATGCTAGAGAATATTTACATTCACAAAAGAGCACATTATATCATCTGTGATAAAGCAATCTCAACTGTTTGATTCAGTTTGATTCAGGCTAAACAAAGGTAGATTTGTAATATACTCCCACTATATTAAAGATTATCTCAATGGGAAAAATATTCTGGTCTAACTTCTCATTTACTGTAAACTGATGTCAGGCGAACAAAACAAAGAGACACAAGCAAAACTGGATCCTAAGTGTGTCAAAAACAATCTTTCCTACATAAATGTTATCAAGTAAAATGCAAGAAAATAGAGTAAATAGTCCATGACCCTCATTAGTGCACATCTAAGTGAGAAATTACAGACTGACTTCCCAGACTTGGATTATTTATGACATAGGATGTCATAAATAATCCAAGTCTGATTTAAATAATCCAAACTGATTTCATTCAGTTAATGAAGTCATTCCACAGGAGGGTGTGCAGAATTAGGCACAACATAAGTGAAAGAGTCAGAATGTGGCCCCCAAAACTGCTGGAGATTGGTGTTTCCACTAAAAATGCTAGGTGGCAGACTGAGCCCAGACAGCAGCCTCTCAGCTTTAGAAGTGGTGATTCAAATCCTGCCCTCTGTTGAAAAGCCAGCCCCAAACATCTATGAAAATGTATGAATAAAAGCAGGAAGTGCTTCTTCAAAATGCACTGCTTTTAGAAGTAGAAATATGGTTTTGGGGTATGTGCCAAACAAACAAACAAAAAAAACCTCACAAAAGAACTGTCAGATGGCTGTGAAATACCAGCACAATGTCATTTTTGGATGAAAATTTGGGAGGATTCAGTCTGTTTTTCCAATCAATCAGCAGAAGTAGCAGCACTTTTGTCAGACTGATTGAAACTTGTGCAGCAGCTCTTGTCAGGGAACATACTGACTCCTGGCAGCTAGCAGAGGTGGGATAATCCCTCACCTTCTTCCCAAACAAGAATCTGAGATTTGCATAATGTTATGTCAAGAAAAGCGAGAGAATATTTGGAAACCACTCCTAACGATTTTCTCTGGGATTTCTGTTGGGTCACTCCAAGAAGAATTTAGGGAAGGATAAAAATAGATATCTGTAAGAACTGGAATTCACATAAATGCCAGACATTAACCAGGCAGCTAGCCCCTTGTATGGGCAAAATGACACAGTTCCTACAGTGCTTACATTTTCTCAGTGCTTACATCTTTCTGAGTAGAGCTGGCCAGTATAAATGTCATAGAAGTTTAGCTTTCTATTTTCTTAACTTTGTGAAATAACCCCTCTTCACTGCCTGGGTGAACACATTTTAGAAATAAAGTTAACATACCACACACAAGCAGTATTTACCTTACAATAAATCAAACTATGAAAGGAAAATGAGTTAAATACTTAACCTTTTCCTACCACGTGTCATCTTACCCATCACGGGTTTTAATTATCCAGGCACTTTAACCAGCACAGTCTGAATAAATTTGTTCTGCACTGAATTTATTACCTCTAATAAAACATCCCCCTTTTCATACAGAACTAAATTAACTCCATCTCAACTTTTCAGTGTTTAACAGTCCTAAATTACACCAACTGATTTACTCAAGTCTAGAATCCCTCAGCTTTCAAGAACGTGTGCATAGATGCACACAAAAATTAAACTGTAAGGTTAGTGCAGAAAGTTTCACCAATACTGATGAGAGCCAAGGAAATATTTCAACAAGCCTTGCAGCTGTTTCTAGTGGAAATGACACTGCAGAGCTGCTTGCTTCCACAGGGATGAGAGTGTGGGAATGAAGGATATTTAGTGGCTATCTGGGGGCATGTGAGCTGGAGGTGCTCAGCAGACTCCATATGCTCTTACTTGCCTTGCCAAAACGACTCCAAAATTTGTGTTTGCTTAGCTGGCAGGGCTGCAGTGTAGTGGCAAAGTATTACAGCTAGGCTCTGTGGTTTGTTCAGGAATGTCTGATATCCTCCAGCATGACTTGCTGTTACCTCACATCTGATATCGTCATTGCACAGATTTATTTTGGCTGAGGAGCTCTGATTTTGCCTGGGTCTGGTGCCAGAATTGCTTAGCAGAGGAAGTTCCAGACTGCTGAATTGCTTTCTTAGGTCTCCACCCAGCCCCTCTGTAGTTTTTCAATTCCTTATTTAGATGCTGATAATGGGACAATGATACAAGGAGATTCTCACAGTTTGAGTGGAATAGGCTACTAGGCAAATAAACTAATATTTTGCTTTTGTTTTATGGATTATATCTTTGCATGAGCATGGGCATGGATCTGGTTTTCACTAGTGTAGATCTGGGTGACTGCACCATCTCCAGTAAACCCACATCAGCAAAAAATTAATGGGAAAAAAACTTTGTCAGTGCTTTTATCATTCACAAGACAAAATCTAAATAGAATCAAATACTTAGTGAATGCATGGAAGAAAAGGTTATTGTAAAGTTTTTAGTCCTTATCAGAAATATTGACACTGGATGATTGGACAGAGTGACCTAAGAATGTCACTACTGTGGTTTTTAAGCAACATTACCAAAACAGATATGAATTTTTTCTCTGTAGGAAAATGCAAAGCTCTTCCAGAATGTACATTTCTGGACATATAATCTTAATAATGTACAAGACTCAAAATGTGCTTTAGAAGAGGTTTGGCTGACCACACTTCTCCTCCAGCTGAGGTGGCTGTGGAGGAGGTTCAGAGCAATCACAGAATCTCAGAATAGTTTGGGTTGAAAGGAACCTTTAAAATTATCCAGTCCCACCCCCTGCCATGGGCAGGGACACCTTCCACCAAGCCAGGATGCTCCAAGCCCAAATGTCCAACTGATGAAAACTGGAGTTTCTACTCTTTATGCTTTCAATTATACCGTAACAATTAGTTAATCTTGCTTGTACTTTTTTGGTTTTATTGCTGAAATCAAAGCCTTCTCTGTCACATTGGATTTATTTGTTCTGGCTTTCTCTGCTAAAAAGCCCTGAAAATTTTCCTGCAGAGAGTGGATGGTCCATGACTTAGAGCTGGAGCTGAGTTCTGATTCAGCTCTTCAGGCTTCCTACGTGGCACTAGATAATGCATTTGGCTGGACATTCACAGCCCACAAAACAGGAAAAATGTATTCTCTTGCCTCACAGGAGGAGTTTGGATATGATGGCTTCAAAAGCCTATGAGGATGTTTTATTAAATTCCACATTTTTGGGGAGGATTTCCTTATATGGCACTGCATAAAATCACAGTCCTGTTGGGTGGCAGACTGACTTGTCACATGAAAGGAGCTGAAAAAGCCAGGGCTACAGCAAGGGCTGTAAAGCACAAAACTTTATCAGCCAGTCACTACCTACCCTCAATCAGATGGCTGCCAATTAAACAGAAGGAGCAAAATCTTCCCATCACTGAGAGGAGCCCACCTCATGGGAGATTTATTATTTAAATTCCCAGATAAGCAGCCTAATTCTTGATGGGCTCATTTCTTTACTGATGGGTAATCCACTCA
>WBND01000672.1:268695-288789 GCA_013398595.1 Tychaedon coryphoeus
AGCTGTGAGTGTCTGGGCCTTGCTCCTTTCTCCTTTCTGTTTGGATGGGTGTGCTTTACAGCTGTAAAAGTTACCATTCACAGAGCTAAGTGAATTATTTAAATTTGATTTCGCTGGCGTATTTTCAAGCATCCCGTTGTGTCCTCTCTGCCTTTGATCAATTATTAAATGCCTCCTCTGATAATGTAAGTTTTGTTGTTCTGCAGTTTGTATTGCATCACATTTAAAGTATAAAAAGATCCAAGCAGGCAAATTCCTCTGCTCACACAGCTGTGAGTGTCTGGGCCTTGCTCCTTTCTCCTGTGTCTTTTCCCAAATGTGTTTGTTTTTGCTGCTTAAAGCCTTATACATAATTGTGGGATGAAGATGGTCCTTGATACATACTTAAAAGAGTTGTTCACTGTTAGAGAAATGCTGGGAGAAAAGTTTACAGTGAAGTGCAAGAACAATTTAGATTCTCTAATTTTCTAAATGTAAATAAAGACTGCACATAGCCATTTTCATTGCCCTGTAGAGTGTAAATCAGAGGGAAAATAATGTTCTCCCACACCAAAGCCAACAGAACAGCCCTGCAACTACCCTGAGTAGAAGAAAAGCAGAGCTAGGAAAACATGCTCTAAAAAACACTGTATTATTCTCCCCTGCCTCTTGAATCTATCAATGTAATCATACCTGAAACATCTTGAGCAGAAATTGGCTTGATTTTCAGGAAGTAATGAATAACAAAGCCCTAAAAGAGCTGTGGTGCTGTGAGTTCTCTCAACACACCTCAGGGCCTGCTCCCACCACCAACACTTTTGGGGCAAATTATCTCAAATCAGGGACCAGGCAGATTTGCCAAATTTTGCCCAAAATTTGTTCTGTTGTGTGGCTAATCAGCTCCAGAATATGAATTCCACCTCTCTCAACCAGCAGAACCACTGAAAAGTTCCTTCTCTCATCCTTCTCTCAAAACAGGAAAAAAAAATTAAGATGAATTTAAAAAAAAATGCAAATTAAAAAAAAAAAGGGAGAGAGCAGGGACATGAGGTAGATGAGAAAAGATTGCTCCCTGCCACCCAGAAACAGCATAGCAAATCAGAAAAAAAAATAGATACATGTAAGCAGCCATGGATCCCACAGCCTACTGTAATTATAGCCTATTTTATTCTGCTCATTGGACAATGTGCCCTAATTTAGCCAAGGAGCACTTTGAAGATAAATTCTGGCCTGAGCCAAGATCTCAATTTGTTTTTTTTAAAGAAAATTCAAAAAAAAGAAAGACAAATATAAGCAAATACTTCTGGGGGGGGAAAAAAAACTATCCTGTAATGATAAACCAGTTATCTGAAAACAATTTTCTTTATGGAAAGTGCCACCTGAGTTGACAATTAAACTTTAGGGCATGAGAGGTGGGACACAATGCCTTGATTCAAGTCATTTTGCTCTTCTCAAGCCCAGTCTGTGTTTGGGTTGCAGTGGGTACAACAAGCTGAAAATGTGTGTTTTACCAGCAGATGGTGAGGCTCTATCTGCACAAGACTGTGCCATTTTGCCTGAAAGGCAGGAAACTGCTAACTGGTTTTGAATTAAAACCACTTTAAGTGGTTTTATTTAAGAAATAAACTTGCCACCCCCCCCTGAAATCTCACAGATGGCAATACATCAGACATTTCAGTGAGGTGGAACAAAAAGCCTCCTCAAGCTCTCTATTCAGGACTGAACCTCCAATACTGTCATTTAGGAGTGGTCCTGTTTCTATTTTATTAGCATAATTTTTCTTGTCCTAAAAAGTTGTGGGGTTTTTTATGGAAAACAGGCAGACTCAATGCAAATAGGGAAAAAAATAATTTAGATCAAGAAGATTTAAGTACTATTTCTTGCTTTCTCATTGAATTTGAGTGTACTGGCTTCATTATTCAAGACACCAATTCCTCCAGGAGTTCTGAGAGCCCGAGTGTGAATTTACCATATCATTCTTCATATTTTCCAAAACTTGCTTAATGGCATTATTTTTCCAAGTTCAGCATAAATTCCAGTGGAACACAAAAAATGTGCTCAGGAATACAAGGTTTATTGGGTTTTGTTGTTTGTTTTTGTTTTTTTTTTTACTGCTGCTCCTTGTTTTGATGAATTGTTAGTACAGAGTATTTTCTATAGGGGTGAAAAAGGAAGAATTCCAAGGTATCAAAAGTGGCTGACTATACTTAGTCCACTATCAGGCAGTTAAACTGTCTTTTTCAGAAGAGCTGAGAGCCTGTCAAAGCTACTTTAGGTTCAGTGTAAGTTTTCCAGTAAGAACCCTAATTCTGTATCCTCATTCACATGCTTTGCCCAAATATCATGTTTAATGGTGGCTGGCTCTTGGCCTCAGTTTAAAAAAAAATCTGGAGAAGCACAACTTGTCAGCAGCTGAAAATGTCAAAAAATTAATTATTTCCTTCCATTGAACCCATTGGCTGGAAAACATTTTAGGTGCAAAGAAATAAAGAAATTAAAGGTATTTTATCCCTTTTCCCAAAATTGCCTATAAAATATCTGGCAAAGGAGTTGCTGTCAGTGTGCTGCATATTTCTGTTGGTTTCCTTATGTTGGTGGGAAATGAGTACCAAAGTAATAGAACATTTTTCTGTGTCTCCAGTAGTGGAGCTTGTGTTTCAAGCATACCCAATTCCCAATTTTAGGGGCTTGCTTTGAAAATTCATGTGAAAGAGAAAGCTGTCACCCACAACATGTCTTGATGCTGTTGTTGTTGTTGTTAATTTGCTTTTTCTTTTAAGTCTACGAAGCATCAGAACTTTTAGGGGTTTATTTTTAATCCATAAAACCTCATAAAGTCATGCAAGCATGTTTTTTTTTTATTGAACCAAGCTGTTATTGGAGAAAATTCAAAGAAGTATCAAGATAAAGATGAATGTGCTCCACTTGTAGCTGCACAATCACTTTTCTGATAGTATCTCCAAGAAAACTGATATCAGGGGGATCCCCAGCAGGCTTAACAAATTTTCCCCCATGCCAGAAGTGTTGAATAGAATTGTGGATGGATAATAATTTTTTGGAGAGTGCATAGAGTTGGGAAACAAATCTAGAAACAGCTGAATACAGATGAACCCTGATACATAAAATACATCAAGGCTATTTAAATTTTGGCTATAGGCAAGAGCCACTTCTAAATTCAGAAATTCAATTTAGAACATGAGTGTTCCAGTAATAATGCTGATTTTTATTACCAGAAATTATGCTAATGCATTTAAAGCCATCATGAATTCTGCTTACCTGCACACACATAAAAGAGGCAAATTTTCTACCTGCATAGTATTTAAATTAACTGCAATTTTAGGACATCATGAGGGAAATAGATTGGATGTATATATTTAATTGTTATCATTCCTATCAATTACTAGAGAAGCAATAAATCACTGTAACAACAAGAGTGGTTAGAAAGTATGAGAAATAAGTTAAAAGCCAGGGAAAAATGAATAAATGAGGCAGCTGCTCAGAACCATGGGATGCAGAAACCATATGGAGTAAGTTATGAGGAAAATCTATTGAAGCAATGAACATAAATGATTTCAAGAGACACCTAAATTGTTTCAGAAGGAAAAGACAGAGGGAAGTTGTTAAAAATGAAAGAAAAATAAGGTGGAAAAAAAGATCAATCAAAGCAGAAATCTGTTGGACAGATGGTACAGCCCTGTTCCTAGAATATCTTAATTTCTTAAAATTGAAAACTACAGTAAAAATATAATGCCCCATGTCAGTAGCCTGAATTAAAAAAAAAAAAAAGGATGTTAGCTCTAATTTTAATTTCCTCAAAATCATAGAACCATAAAATAGCTTGGATTGGGAGGGACCATGGGCAGGGACACCTTCCACTAGACCTGAGTGATCCATCAATGGCACAACAGCTTTGTCTTTGGAATACATAAGCATTTATCTTATTTTGCACTTGGTGTCTGGACTCACCAATGGCTGCCTTACAACAGAAAGCTTCACCACCCCTCTTTGCTGTCACCTACCACACACAGCCATGCCCCCAAGAAATTTCTCATTTATAAGCCATTTCAGAGCACTTTAAGGCTCTGGTTATCTACATGAAATGGCAATAAATGGAGCCTGATTTGCCCCAGGTGTCTTTCTACACCAGCAGCAGCCACATGGTCTGCAGCAACAACAGGTGTGTCCAGATGCTCTCTGATTTAAAAGTTCACAGCTGGAAGGAAAAATAACCACTTTGGCCTTTTTCTCAATGTAATGTTCTTCACTGGGTGCTCAACACCAAATAAATGACCTATTCCTCCTACAGAAGAGACTATTTTAAATGTGGAACAGTTTGATAATTTCCTATATCCATCAGCTCTTTGATTTAGGTTTGTTGATGGTAGGTGAAGATGTTTAGATGTTTTCCCTCTCCTGCTGATTTTCTTTTTTGTTTTAAGTCAGCAAGGGGTATCAACAGCATCTGAAAATTTTATGAGTGAATTATGGGTCACAGGCCCCCTGAACCAGCTAAGGACAGCTGCTGCAGAGCTGGCTCCAGACATACTTGTGAGGCTCCTCTGTGCACCCCAGAGACCCAGGAAAGGCAAGAGCTTGAATGCCAGATCATGCCCCAAAAATGCATCCTGGTGAGTGAGGAGGATTGCCACACATGGCCTTGTGCAAGGCAAGATCACAAACCAGCTCCAGCAGAGACTCTTAAATTACCACAGCCTCAGATTTTTGAGTATTTCTATTTGAAACCTTCAAGAGTTCCCACACATACAATAACAGGAACTAAGAACAAGACCTTAGAGCTAAACCACAAAATATTAGGTGTCCCAAAATGAATTTACTGGCTGTTTGCTTGGGTCCATATTTAGTGACAGAGGGGGGGTTTTGGCTGTTTTTTGTTTGGGTTTTGGGGTTGTTTTTTTTAATGCAGCTTCCCTCATTGCTAGTGGGAATTTGATAAGCCACCACAAGAAGAAATGAGTGAGTGATTTCAGCTCAAAGGCATCTTACCAGTGGGCTACCATCAGTCCAGCGGAAATCACGCTCAAACATCTTGTCATTGAGGCCAATCCACTGGTAGTCATGGCCAATACCTAGGGAACCAGAAGGGCATTTTTATTAACCTTCCCATAAATGGAAGAGAAAATAATTTCATGCAGAATGAATCAGACATCCTGTTCTTAAGGTTATTCTGCTCTTTGTGCTAATGACTGGTTTAGAGGGTCTTTTTCAGCTTTTTGGTTTTAATATGGGATGTGTATAAAAATGCAGATTCTCATCTAACAGTTTTAAACAACCTTGTATCTTCACTCCCCTTGATGTCTATCAAGGCAAAGAGAATTAATTTCCTACCTGAGAACATATGAGGGGAAGAAAAGAAAAAAAATTAAAAATACATATTCTAATCCACATTTTTCAAGTTTCGGTTAGGCTGTGACCAGTGTTATCTAAATTTTACAATACAACAGAGTAGCTATTTCTTTATGCCTAATTAACACAATATATGATGGCATTGGCTTGATGTCATATGCACAAAATACCTTAAGTCTCCAGAAAAAAAAAAGTTTCAAAAACTTTCAATGCCAAAACAAAAGCTCGTGTTTTCATCCCTCCCCCCCAAGAAGTATTTTTTATTCAACAAATAATAGCTTAATAGTGATAGAAAACTTGAATTAACTGCAGAAGTAAACATTTATAACATGAAATGTGCCTTTTAAAGATTCTAGAAGTGTGTTTTAAGTTGGAGATGTAAAAGCTGAGTAGTGAGGAGATCTCTGAACCCTTGGTGATCTCTTTTGTTTGGAGTCACAGAATATCCTGAGCTGGAGGGGACCCACAGGATCATCCAGTGCAGCTCCTGACCCTGCACAGACACCCCAAAATCTCACCCTGAGCACCTCTGGAGCGCTGCCCAAATGCTCTTGGAGCTCTGGCAGCCTCAGGGCCATGCCCATTCCCTGGGGAGCCTTTCCCTAAAATCCAACAACTTCAGGCCATTCCTTGGGTCCTGTCCCTGTCACAGGGAGCAGAGATCAGAGCTGCCCCTCAGAGGATGTTGGAGACCACAATGAGGTGTGACCTCAGTCTCCTCTCCTCCAGCTGAACTGCCCAAGTGACCTCAGCTCCTGTCCAAACCCTTCCCCGTCTCCACACCCCTCCTTTGGACACTCCCTGGCCCCTTCAGATCTCCCTGGTGTGGTGGCACCCGAGATGTGAGGCAGAGGGAGCCTGTGGTACGCACGGTTGACGAAGATCTGCTCCTCATGGGACAGGATGCTGGTCAGGTGAGCTCCCTGCAGGCGGCACTCCCGCTCCGCCGTGTCCCACGTGCGCCGGTGCGCGAAGTACTTGTAGCACTGCCCCTGGAACTTGTGCCAGCCGTAGTCACAGGTCTCCGTGTCTGCAGCAAACAGACAGAGCACATGGCTGTCAGTGTGCCAGAACCAGGCAGGTGTGGTCAGTGCACCAAAATCACGCACATTTATTTGGCCAATGCACCAAAACCAGGCACATTTGGTCAACGGACTAAAATCAGACAAATTTCGTCAATCGACCAAAACCAGGCATGTTTGGTCAGTGCACAAAAGTCAGGCACATTTGGTCGGTACACCAAAACCAGGCGTGTTTGGTCAATGGACCAAAACCAGCCACGTTTGGTCAGTGCACCAAAACCAGGCACGTTTGGTCAATGGACTAAAATCAGACAAATTTCTTCAATCGACCAAAACCAGGCACATTTGGTCAGTACACCAAAACCAGGCACATTTGGTCAATTGACCAAAACTAGACACATTTGGTTGGTACACCAAAATCAGACACGTTTCTTCAATGGACTACAACCAGACATATTTGGTCAGTGCACCAAAACCAGGCACGTTTGGTCAATGCACCAAAACCAGGCACGTTTGGTCAATGCACCAAAACCAGGCACGTTTTGTCAGAGGATCCAAACTAAGCACTTTTGGTCAATGCACCAAAATCACACACATTTATTTGGCCAATGCACCATAACCAGGCACATTTGGTCAGCACATGAAAACCAGGCACGTTTGACTAACTGACCAAAACCAGGCATGTTTGGTTGGTCAATCAAAACCAGGCACATTTGGTCAATTTACCAAAACCAGGCAAATTTGGCCAGTGAACCAAAACCAGGCACATTTGGTCCATGGACTAAAATCAGATACATTTGGTCAATCGACCAAAACCAGGCCCATTTGGTCAGAGGACCCAAACCAGGCACGTTTGGTCAATGCACCAAAACCAGGCACATTTGATCAGTGCACCAAAACCAGGCACATTTGCTCAGTACACCAAACCCAGTCAAATTTGGTCAGTGCACCAAAACCAGGCACATTTGATCAGTACACCAAACCCAGTCAAATTTGGTCAGTGCACCAAAACCAGCCACGTTTGGTCAGTCGACCAAAACCAGGCACATTTGGTCGGTGCATCAAAACTAGGCATTTTTCTTCAATGAACTACAACCAGGCACATTTGGTCAGTGCACCAAACCCAGGCAATTTTGGTAAGTGCACCAAAACCAGGCACATTTGGTCAGAGGACCCAAACAAGGCACATTTGGTCAATGCACCAAAATCACACACATTTGGCCAATGCACCATAACCAGGCACATTTGGTCAGCGCATGAAAACCAGGCATGTCTGACAATTGACCAAAACTAGGCATGTTTGGTCAATCAAACAAAACCAGGCATGTTTGGTCAGTGCACAAAAATCACACACATTTGGTCAATGTATCAAACCCAGGTATGTCTCATCTACACCAAAGGATTTTCTGTGGGACAAAGCTTTGAGAAAAGCCCATCTGTTAAGGCATGCAAAATCAAACACTCATCCTTGAGACCTCACTTTCAGGCTGTTGTTTACCCACTTTTCACCACAAACTGCAAGGATATTTCTTATCTAAGGCATATAATTGCAATTGGAATCTTTGTGGGTTTCCGCTGGTCAAATTTATCTGGATCTGGGCAATTTCAGGAGGACATCTTCATTCTTATCCCTGGATGGATGAAATGCCTGGATGTTGGACTGCAGAGAACCTACATTTCATTAGTTTTCTGAGCCTGTCCTTGGGGAGGGGAACTTTTACAAGGACAAATGGTTCTTCAAATGACAGTACTGACTTAAGTTTGGAAGAAACTGATAACTGAAGATTATATGAAGGGAAATTATTGTGATTTTTCAGCCTGCAGAAGCAAAGCTGGAATATTATCTTTCTGAGTTCATGCCCCTAAATCTTCCCCCAAAACCCATCTTCCTTGATGAAGTCAACTTTAGCCATCAATTTGTTAGGAAGTTTGCAAAGCTGAAATACAAAGTAATGAAATTACATGTTGTCTATGCTTGCGTGAGGCATGGTGCTGATAAGAATGCATCACAGAGAGAATTCACACCAGCCACTATATCCTTTTAGCTCAAAGAGAAATACACACAATCCTTGGAACAGGAACAACCCATGGATTTGATGTTAATTACTCTGTCAAGGTTAGGCAGCTGTAAACAGAATCGATGGCAAAAAAATCCAAAAGTTTCAGTTCCAAGTTTGCTTCTGTGGGGATGAATCACAGGAAAAAATCAGCTTTAATAAGATGGGCAAAACAAGTGTGATGTCTGAATGTGTCTGGGGTGTGCTTGAGGATGGGAAGGACTTGCCAGTGATAAGATGGAGTTTTAGGGAGGACTGGGAGAAACAACAGGGGAAAGGCAGAGAGTTTTGAGCCATGGCAGATGCAATGGCATCATAAAGGACATTTCAGCACAAAATTACAGCGTGTTTCAGCCACAGCTATCTCAGAATGGGATGGCTCACCCTGAGGAACAGAAACACAAGGCCTGGCCTCCCTCACCCACCCAGCAGGAATCAGCCACTTCCCACCAAATTTTACCAGTCCCCTGAGCAAAACGGTGTTGAAGCCAAGTGTTCCAGCCTTTCCAGAGTTATGGAGGTGTTCTGGGCTGGAAACTGGATTTCTCATTTTCAGTAAGTCAATGCAGTCTATGGTCAATAACCTGCTTTGGCCAAAAGGGCTCTTTTTGCCTGAGTACAGAAACAGCCAAATATTGCAGTGTATGCCAAAGGGATGATGGCTCCAAATACCTTAACTGAGGGATTACTTGGGCATAAGCTGCTACCACCTGAAAAACAGCTTTTCACAGCACAGGTTCTTAATTCTCAGGAGGAAGAGGTCATTCCCATCCTGACCAAATTGTCTATTTTTTCATAAAAAGCATTTAAATCCCCCATGACACAAACTGTATTTTACGTGTTCACAAATGGATTTCAAAGTGCAAACGTATAATGTCAGAGGCTTATCAGAATTCCTCTGGCACTAATAATGCAGTCATTGTCCTAGGAGCCTTGATATCAAAACAATTTCCCAAAAGTCATCAGTATTGACATAAATGTACCAAATGCAGGGGCAAAATAAAGTTTACACTGATAACCTCCCTTATATTTCCAGGAAGTTGAACTGTAGAAAACTGCTTGCGCCTTGAGTCATCCAGCTATGAAAAAAGGAATGTAATCTACATAACCAAATTGTTAGTTTTTTATCTTTTCCCTCTTTGTATTCTGTGTGAGGTGCAGGCTGCAGACACAGCTTTAATCTCTGGCATCGAGGTAATTTTTAAAGTTTAGTCTGCCTTGAGCTTTCTAGAATATTTGTTTAACCACATGAGGCTGACTAACAGACCTATGTCCATTGTGAAAGCACTTAAGATTTTATTATTTATCTTGTTCAGGGGCTCCTTTGTCCCACAGGAAACAAGTCAGATAATAACAAGGAGCTGAGGAAAACGTGACCAGAGAGGATTTCCAGGCTATTCTAATCAAGCTTTCCCTGGCCTCTGCTAGGGAAGAAGTAAAGGATTTGAGAAAAGATCTGCTGAAAGGCACACTGGGGAAGCAAAGAAGCTTGAAAATACAAAACTGTTTATACAAAGTTAGATGTAATGGCCTGAGCATAAATTATAAATAACACAATTTCTCTTTCTTAAAGCAAAAGATGCCAGTGACAAAGGGAGAAGTTAACTTCTGCACCTGTGTGTATTCCAAATAAAAAAAAAAAATTAAAAAAAGCCAAAAACCCAGAACTGATGGCTATAAAATACACAATGTTTTTAGATGGTGGAAAAGAGGATTTTTTTTTTTTGTCTAGAGTTGGAGGAGTGGCTGGGGATTCTGGGGTTTGTTTTTTGTGAGATTTTGCTTTTGGTATTCGTTGTTGTTGGCATTTGGGGTGTTTGTTTTGGTTTTTTATAGAAGAGAGTTTGATAAGAAGAGGAAAAAATGAAAAGGGAATTGAATATTTGAGATGATAGAAGGATAAAAAGTGCAAACCAGGCAAGCAAAACTGCAGGGACAGTTTCATCTCTGAATAGTTTTGTCCTCAGTGTGCAACCCTTACCCAATGAAGAAAGCTGAAAGGGTGACAAAAAGCTAAAAGGGTTCCATATGGATATAAATTTGTAGTGCCTTTACTAAACCAGTAGACACTAGTTGCTGGTGGCTGTAAATTTTCTGACCCAACCACAGTGAGCAGAGTAGGTGCAAGCACTTACTGAATGCAACACTTCACATTCATTGAGTACCCAGTCACAGACTTCTGTAACCTTATTCCAGCACGTGATGGAGAGACTGAAATACTGCTCACCATATTTGTGGTGGTTTAAAACTCACCTAGGGTTTATGGCAATTCACAGGGGCTTTCAGTGGTGTGCACAAGGAGTTACTCTCACAGCTTCTGTTTTCTGTAGCTGCAATTGGACATGTGTAACAACATCCCTAAACACTGCATTTAAAAAAGAGTTCCCTGTAGGTTTGATACATAAATAGGGGCTGCTTTTTCAATACCTACTGACAATAGGTCCATTGTCTTTAAAGAAATTCCAGAAGAGGCTTAAAGGAAATAAAGACTGAGATAGGTACCAGAATATGAGAGTCTTACTCAGCTGTGAATTTTATCAGTGACTCTGCTTACAGCTAATGAGGAAATGCTGGAGGCCACTTAGCCCACACATCTTGAGGAGAAACTCATTTCTGTAGTAAATATCCAGCTTTTCAGCTGATAGACATCAGTAAGAGACCATCTGTTTTCAGAAAGTATCTTTTCCCTGAGCCCTTCTCAACTACTTCAATCCCAACCAACCAAGCTCTGGGAACAAAGTGAATTAAATGAGACTGGAGTAATAGACACTGAAACAATGAACAAGAACACATGATTCCTGATGGGGTGGTTAAAACCCACAGTTGTTCTGCTTTCAGAACCTGGAAGAGAGCAGCTGGTTGAATTATCCCAAGGAGGCTCATCCTGTTACAAACACACATGTGCCATTTTTGCACACATGTCCAGCTGCAAGCAAGCCAAACCTTAAGGTTAAAGACATTCCTTGGGAGCAGGTAGACACCAGCTAGAGCAGAAAAAGGAGAAAAAGGAAAAGAAACTCTAGCCAGCCAAGGAAGGAAGAGGAAAACCCACAGAGGTGCTCATCCAATTTCATAAAGAGAACTCACCCTTAAAATTGAGGTTCAAATTGCAAGTCTCTACCATTTCCTGAGAGTTGTCATAAGGGCTTTTCACAGAGGGATGACAATGGAAAGATTGATGGCTCTCCCAGAATAAAACTCACACCAAGATTTAGTGTATTATCCCGTCACTCTTTGGAAAAGTATTTTGGGGATATTTATGAATTTTGAGGGGTGATGTTCAAATGCCAACAGGTGACAAGAAGAATGTGCTTCTTTCCTTTGAAAAGATGCAGGTGGTGGGCAAAAGAGGATATTTTCCCTTTTAATCTCACCTGCACCAGAAGTGATGCTGTCTTAACTGAGCTAACAATCTAGTTTAAAGGCAAACTTTTCAAGGAACTTTCAGCTGCACTATTTCTAACATCTGACAAATTCAGCTCTCTTCAGGAAGATGTTCCCAGGCTCAGATTGCTGAACTCTTTCCACCTGGCAAGAGGAAGGGCTGTCAAGGAGCCAGTTCCAGCTCCCTGAGTCTCAGGACTGATTTTCCTCAGCCTGGATTAGATCACCCAGAAGGTTCCTTTAACTTCACCACCTGCCAGAGCTCCCTGACCCACAGTTCTGCTGTCCCTTGGTCACATCCCCTCCAAATGCTGACACAAGCATCATACCCCTGTCAAAGATCCCTTAGTACAGAGCAGCCCCACAGGGGCATTTGGGTGAAATTTTGAGGTTTTCATTTTCTTCTGCACCACTGCAGTGGGTGTAGATGTCATGATCTCCTACTCTGACCTTCATTTCCAAAGGCAGCGCATGCTCCCTGCTCCCATTCCCTCCCATAGCATTTTGAAGGCTCAGCACTGTGCTTAACAAATCCCTTCAGACTGATTTTTTTTTAAGCTTTATAAAATGAATAGTATATTTGAAATTTAAAAAAAAGAAAAAAAAAGAGGAGTAATGAAATATAATCTCGGTGTGCTGAGCTCCACCTTTCCTGTGGCACTGAGGTGCACATTCTGTCGTCCTGGCTGGTCTTTAAATCTAGTGAGGTCAGGACTGATGCCTTGAAATAAAGCCTGCTTGCCAGACAACCATGTCTGAATCGCCAACACAGTTTTATTTTGTCTGGTGGAGTGGAAATTTGGCACTAAAACCTTTTCCCAAGTCCCAAACCACTGCAGGACTTTAAGTGGAGGAAATTTAAATTCCAAAGCTGAGAGAGCACAGCTCTGGTTCTGATTGACAAACTAGGAAATGTTCCCACTAACCACCTAAAATGCACTCTCAGGTTGGTCATAAAAAGCAGCTTAAAGCTACCATGGCACTCAGAGCCACTCAGTGCTATGGATTTGCTGAAATGAAGGGGAGGAGGAAGGGAGTGAGAACATCTATTTCTTTTGGTGTGAAAACACTGCCAATTTTTAATTTGGGAGACAAGATTCAGAAAGCCTTCTCAAGTTACAAGGTTAGTCACACTGCTGAAAAGGTTAAGCAGCAAAAATGCTGGTGCTGATCAGCTCTGAGATTTTTCATCTCTAACAAACAAATCTCCAGAGGTTGAGCTGTAAGAGTTTGCAAACCACTCTTCACTGAAGCTGAGAAACGAGCAATGAAAATGCAATATTAATTAAACAAATCCAAAGGTTTAGTTTATTCACCTATGACCAAAATCATTCAGCAGAAGGAAAAGAAAAAAAATATTTTCATAAGTTTAGCAAGCACATTGTAACACACCATTTCTTTTTCCCACGGAAATGCCTGCATTAATTTTTATGGACAGAACAAATGTTGCTACTCTATTCCTCCTCCCACATATTGAGTAAGCATCTTGCACTGTAAATGTTTCCTGTAAATGCAGTGGGGTTTCTTGCAGGCAGTTTTCTAACAACTACAGGCACTTGGATACTCAATCTTATTTCAGCTGTCTACCTTAGAAAGCCTTTTACAATCTCCTTGTAATGATAATCCTGCACCTACTTTTCCTAAAATAATCTCAGGATGAATAATTTCCAAAACTGTGGGATGAAGCTGTCAAATCTGTGGTCCCCAGAGGATGAATATATAACCTGTTTTCTTCACTAAACTATTCCTACATCTCAGTGAGGCTTTTTGGAGGTGATGGGTTCTGATAGGTCTTTCATGCCACTTGTAATTTTTTTTTAAAAAAGCCACAAAGTGGCTCATTAAGATGCTCATTAAGCATCACTACAGTAATAAGATAGCCTCATTATGTGCCTTTCCAGCATTTTGCTAGCCAGCATAAGCAAGCAGACTTGGAGCCACCTGAAAACTGTTTCTGAAAAGCAACACCTGAGAGCTTTGACACAGAAATTGCCTCATGTATCAGTTTATATTTTGCACATGGCAACATGGCTTCCACTCAGGTTAGCATGTGGATAGGGCTTGTGCAAAGTAAGAAATGGGAAAAATCCCTGAACCACAACTCAGGGAAGTCCAACAAAAATGAGGAGCTCTCCTCACCACTGGTGACTTCCCGCAGGTTTTTGTGGGTTTCTCATTTTCAGGAGGCTTTGCCCTGTTACTCCAGAAGGATTTTGGGCTGGAAATGGGTGTCCAGCAGCAGAGGTGAGGGAGCAGCCCTTACCTTGCTCACAGAGAGCCCCGATGTAGCTGGGCAGGCACAGGCAGGTGAAGGTGTTGAGGCCGTCGATGCACGTGGCTCCGTTCCGGCACGGGTTGGACTGGCACTCATCGATATCTGCAGCAGGAAACAAAAGGGCTTTCACCACCCACCCAGCTCCCAGCAGGGAAATGTTCTGCACCCTTAGGCTGGTGACTGGGACCAGTTCAGGGCAGAGGAATTTAGTGTTTCAAAATATCCCAGCGGTCGCTGTGTGAATGAAAAAGAGGAATGCCATGGAGCGTTCTCCTGGTGGAAAATCTGACTTGAGCGTGTGACCCTGGCACATCAAAAATTCCCATTAACCACCAGGGACCTCAAATATCTTCATGAAACTCAAATATTGGAAATCTTATCCTGTAGGACTAAACATACTGCTAATTTCAGCCTGCAGAGCAGCAGGCTTTGGAATTCACTGGTTTGCATTTCTAATTTCTCTCTTGTCTAATCTCATCGAGATAAGGACAAAACATCATAGCACTCATGGTCTTGCACGGTCAACAAATAACATGTCTGTGCCTGCCTCCTCTAGCTGCTAAAATACCTTATCTTCACCTTTTAAATTGAAGCAAAAGTTAATTCTGTATAATTATTTTCATCAGGTTTTGCACAGGTTATAATTTCAAGTGTGTCTCTTTGTAAAGATTATATGAAGTTTTCTAATGAGTGCTGTTCCTCTGAAACAATCACTGTGTAAACTTCAACACAGCTTTTGCAAACATCTCCATCCAAAAAAATGAACTGCTGGTTGTGGTTCACTTATTAAAATATAAGAGAGAAGTTGGACATATCTACAAACTAAGAAACAACAAGGAATAGTTGTTGCCTTATGTAGAAGGCTTAAAAAATAGATATTTCTATTTTAAAATATGCTCTGGTCAAATTTTATGCTAGGTCTTACTTGTTCCAGTCATTTTATCATACTTTGGCTGGCTTTCTGGAAGGAAAATTGATTATTCTGAACCACACAGGTGAGTTTCTTGAAATCTACAGTCACATGAGGTGCAAAGATGTCACAGGCAACTGGAAGAGGTTCCTCAGCTAAAATGGTTGCCAAAATACTAATTTGTACCAAATATGATTATGATAATATTTAAAATTTTCTGCAAAAATTTTCAAGTTTCTGTTCAGTGCTCAGCTTCCCACTCACATTTGGGAGTAGTTTATCTTACCAGCCTTTCAAATAACTATGGGAATCTCTTAGGGAACCATCCCAAAGGTTAATCTCTATTCTGTTTTATTTTGGTTTTGTGTCTTTGAATTCAGTGCTGCGAATTCCAGCTCCTGCAGCTCATTTACAGTTCCCTTAACCCCTGTGTGTGTGCACAAATCCATGCACTTTATGGGGAGAGGGAAAGGGGGAGAGAAAATCTCCATTTAATTGTCCCGAAACAAAGCTTGGTGTGGAACTTTTCAAACATCCATGCAGCCTTCAACTTTAAAGCACACCAAGCCTCATGTACAAGAGCTTTAAACTCAAATTAACCAGCACCCAGGTGGCAGCAGTTTACCTAATTCACACTGCTCCCCGTTGAAACCTGGCAGACAGGTACAGATGTAGAAGGACCCACGTGGGTAGCAGGTACCACCATTCAGGCAGGGGCTGCTCTTGCACGGATCTTGGCCTGTTAAACAAGTACAAAAAGGCATTTGACCCCCTAGTTTCAAGGAAATTTTTTTTTTTAATTTTCAGGAGAAAAAAAATCCTTCTTCATTGTTGCATTGGTGGTGCAGGCTTTACTGTAGTTATAGAAACTCTATTAACATACTCAGCTACTCAAAGTAAGGTTTATAAATCAGTAAAGCTGGTCTCCAGGCATCACTACTTTCAACTTTAACAACAATACAGCATTTACTATGAACCAATGTAAATTACTTTTTTTTCACATCAATTTTTATTTGGCAGTCATGATACTCTGTTGAGGATTTAGTTTGCATGACATGACAATTAATTATAGCTGAAAACAGTTAAACATATGCAAAATGAATGGAAAATGCTTTTTTCTTGAACAGGGTTAGTTTATGCAGAATGACAGGGTACACAGAACATACTGACTGGCTGCTTCTATTTAATCAATCAATGCCCACAAAGTTTAATTTCTTTTCTCACATGTTTGTTCCCACCTTAAAAATGCCTTTCTTAAAAATACATTTAAAGAATACAAACAAAGGCATTGAATACATTTGTAACTGGACTAAACATTAAGATAAAAACTTACCTGCTGTGAAATCCTCAGCTGTTACAGGAGTTAGCGTTTAAATACCATTTCCTTGAAGAGCTTTATGCCTTCCAGTGATGTTTATTTCCACTGAGTTTAGATACCTGGGTATTTGCATTTGATTTCACACCTAGGAGCATTCACTCACACAAACAAGTCCACACTAAACCATTTCTAAGAGTTAGTTTCTCACAGTGAGGGGGAAATCCTGAAGACAGTCCTTCTGATATGCAAAAATACAGCCCTGGCTTTGAAAACTTACCAAATGGATAAGAGAGTTCTGTAAATCACAGGCATGAGAAAAATTACGACTTTTTGCTCATGTTTTCCCAAAACAATCTAATTATGATTTATGGGAAAAAAAAAAAAAGCAAGAATATCTATTTTACTCTTGCAAATCAGAGATTCAAAGTCTTCTTATAGTACTAAGTTCCCTGTCTAGTCATGGGAATGTAGAAGGTCCAGCTGAAAGCCTCCAGAAGAAAATCCTATGTGCAAAAGTTTAGGATTGTAATTAAGGATTTCACCTTGGAGGTATTGGAAAGGATCTGATCCCATCCATCCAGCAGGGTTTTAGGACTGCTTCTCTGAAAGTCACAAATGTAGGGCTCTGTTAAGCACCTCAGTGGTGTTTTTTGTGTGTCTGCTGTCTGTCCTTCTACAGACCAGATATTTCCACAGTAAACATTTTCAAATTGCCAGCTACCTGGATTATTTGAGGAAAAATTATAGGAAACCTATAAAATCAGACCAGTCCAGTTCTTTCCTCAGCTGTATCTTGACAAAATATGAATTGAAGTGACACTACTGGCATCACCCATGTATTTGATGAAATGGTGCCCAATACCATCAAGGGATACAAAATACTATGGTAAATGAGGTCTAAAAAAGTTCTGTAATTTTTAAGATACTGACATTGTATCAACCACTTAAATCTACAGACAGGCTGAGAAGAAGGTTTTGGTTTTCTCTTGTGTGGAAAGCTATCTTGTAGATCAAGAGAAGTTAATTTTTATAAAATTCTGATCCTAAAATGTGCATTCTTGCTTTCTAAGTCAACTGCAAGATGTTAAAAACAACCCTTCATGGAATCCAATTGTGTAACAACTATCACCACGCTCACAAGAAAGATAAAATTATCTGTTGGGAATTGGCAAATGAAACCACTCCTGCTGATTTCCCTACCACAACCAGTGTTACCTTCCTGCCTCTTAGAACTGGCTGGTTACCTCCAGTCTGATCCAGAGCTCCACGATGCAAACACCGAGGGAAAGTCACTGGGCATGGGGTTTTTGGGAGCCCCCATCCTCCTCCACTCTGTAGGGTCACAACCAGGCTGATTTCTCAGCTGGAGGGTGACGAGGTCCATCATTATTTCTGATTGTCACACCTCTTACCAGAGCCCAGGCAACACCTTCACAAGCACCACCACACACATCACACAACACATTTGGGAAGTTACCTGGAATTTGCACTGCTGTGCCTTCAACTGAACCCACACTGGTGCCAATCACGAAATCTGATCCGTTTGTGACTTCAGGGAGGGAAAAGGACGAGGTTACAGCTTCCACAGTGTTTGGCTCCTCAGAGCTCAGTGTTGCTGGCTCGTTTTGGTAGGGACTGTTCCCAGGGGCAATGCTGTTGGTTGCAATGTTAGAAGAGATGGTTGTGATCTCCCCCTGACCAAACAAAGCTGACTGTGTTTCTGTGCCTCCATCCAAAAGCTGGGAGGGAGAGGTTAGCATTGTAACTGCTTCCTGGCCAGGTTTAAATCCCTCACTTTGGATGCTGTTGGGTGAGTCTGAGACAGTTGTGGACACGAGCCAGGGGTTCTGTCTCTCAGTACTCCTGTCTTCCTCTTGGTGGGGATTATTGACTTTCCCTGAGGAAGCTTCAACTTTTGTTGTGCTGACTTTTGGAACATCTGTGCTCACTCTCTCTCCAAAATTCAGAAAAGCAGTAGGCAAGACGTGTATTGATGGAGAATCTCCAGAAACAGCAGCTTCTTCCTCACCAGCTAAATCAGTTACAGGGGTTTCTGTCTCCTCTGTCCCCCCTGTTAGAAGCCTACCAAAGTGAGGAGTGCTTTCCATGCTTGTGCTGTCTGAAACAGGCTCAGGAGAAAGCTCCAGCAGAGAGGACTCTGTTGTGTCAAGAAGATCAGTAGTGGGTGGTTTATATGTTGCTGTAATATCAGAACTAACCTCTTTGAAGACTCCTCCCAATGAATGATTGGACTGATGTGAATCCCTTGATGATGATGATGATGATGTGCTCGTAATGATTACCTCAGGGTACTCAGATACTCCATTTACTAAATGAACAGTTACTGAGGATTTAGGAGTTTGAGGGACAGAATAAAAACTCACTGGATCTGTTTCCTCATACTCTGCTGATGCTGATTTTGTGTTTGTGTACACTGTGGGACGATTCCCTGCACCCTTGGTAGGTGACACAGTCGTCAGCTGGGATGTAGGCTGTGTGGTGACAACACTTAACTCAAGCTTGCCAGTTGTCAAAGCCTTTTCTGGCTCACCAGTTACAGCTGATGTAAGAGAAGGAACCACAGCCTGATTATCAGCCAGTTCTTCTTGGCCCATCCCAGAAAAGCCAGAGATTGTTTCACTTTGATCTGCTATTCCTTGGCTGTTTGCTGAAGTGCTTGGCTCATAGCTGCCTTCTGTGGGGCTGGTCACAACAGGTTTAGACTCATGAGGCACCTGAGGGCTTGGCAGAGATGGCACTGTAGGAAGGAAAATGCCCAGTTCAGAGAGTTCCGTGGTGGTGAGAGTTTCTGTTGCAAAATTCATGTCATTTCCTGAACCCAAATCCATGTCATCTGAGGTTGGTCTGTGCCCAGAAGTCAGCAACTCTCTACTTGATGGACTGGAAGTAGTCAGAGGAAGATTATCACCAGATCCAAGTGTCTTTTCTTTGGGAGTGGAATAATATTTCTCCCCTCCAGCTGTTGTGCTGTCATCATAACTATATGTTGACTGTGTAACAGGATTTGGCATTGTCTGCACACTGATTATATCCTCAGGCATTGACTTTGAGTGATCCATGTCTATAATAGTTGTTTCTTCTGGTGGGGTTGGCAGTCGTTCCTCAATCAGGGTGATATCACCATAAACAGAAACGTTCAGTATAACACTTCTTCTGTCATCAATCATGGGAATAATTTTTTCATATAACCCAGTTTCACTTGTTAGTTCTTCTGATGAAGCTGTCCTTGGATGAACAGCAGATGGATTTGCCACAACCTCTGTTTCTTCTGTAAAAAGGGAGGCTGGTCCTGTGATTGCAGTCTGTGATCCATCTCTCGGTGCCTCTGTGGTCACAATTTTGGAATAAACATGTCCAGGAACACTAGATGAGACATTTAGTTCTACTTTGGATACAGTGGGTATTGAGAAATGGGTAAATATATCAGGGGAAGATGAATCTGAAACACCAAGCCAGCCAGATCCTTCCCCAGAGCTCTCAGGTAATATCCTGCCTGGCATTTTTGTTGTTGATGTTACGAGATATTCTTCTGTTTCAGGGTTGGGAGTTCCACTCAGTATAACAGATACAGGAGTTGTGCCACCTTTAATCAGAAAATGGGAATCCTCCTCTTGAGAAATAGCTTTAGAGGTGGATGTTGTCTTATCTGTTTCATTTTCTCCTCTCCTATAGTCAGTTTCCTTATCCTGAGGTTCTTCATTTGCAACAAAATAATGTGTGGTGTCTTCAATCTCTTTAGAGATGAAGCTCTTGGAGCTGTCTTC
>WBND01000672.1:306246-325921 GCA_013398595.1 Tychaedon coryphoeus
CAAGTATGTACACATTTAGCACAGCCTTTCTCTTCCATGTGGAATGTAAAACACTGCTCCTGCCTAACAAAGCCTAATGGCACCTCCATGGAGCACTTAAATATTATTGTGCCCAAGCTGTGGATGGCAAATGGAGCTGCAGGGAGCAATATTCAGCTGTGTAATAGCAGGGTTTTTATTGTAATTGAGTGATAGGAAACAAAACATGGTGCTGAATTTCTGCTGAGCCCTGCCTCGCTGCTGAACTGTTGCTTCTGGCAAAAGCTGAATAACAAGGAGGTGAAGAATGAGGGGGAAAGAATAATCTCATAAATAGTTCCAGCACTTCTGCAAACACAAAAAGGAAAATATATCCGTTTATAGACAATGCCATCTATATATAACCTCTCATTATTATTCCTATTTGAAACAGTTATTTCTTGAAGGGCTTTTGTAAGAGAGCTGTCTCTTCTTCGGGGACACTCTTGGATTCTTGACTTGAAAATCAGTGAAGGCCTTTGTTTATAACCCTCACAGATTAACTTTATCTAAAAATGCTAAGCTGTATTACCTTGAAAACATGCCAAAGCAGGAAAAACCTTTGTTTTATCAGAGATGTAATATGCAAACTGCATTTATAGTTTCCAATCAGCTGAGAATAAAAAGCCAGAGTAGAGTTTATGGAGTTCTTTATGATAGTGGACCAATTCTCAAACAAGGAGTGATAGAATAAGAAGTTAAACTACATCCTAGTGAAAGGCATATGTTGGTAATATTTGCCAAGTTCATTCCTCCTCATTACTCCCTATATGCATTTTCCTCAGCACAAAGAAAATTTATGGACTAAGGAACAATGAAGGGAAACTGGGCCTGACAGGACTTTTCAGATGTTGTCTTTCATTTCTGTAGCAGTAAAAGAAATAAATCCAAACCCTCAGAGAGAATAAATCTTTGGCAGTTCTAACTGAATTTGGGGTAAATAGCTAGAGGGTGCCTTTAATCTGTGGATAGCTGAGTGGAGGAATTCCCACTGCCTGGGCCTGAAAATAGAAAAATGAAGAAAATTCCTTTTTAGCCTTGCACTAGGCACATGATGAGGCCCTCTGTGTTTCAAAAAAACACAGATAGTGTTCTAGAATTTAAGAACATTTCAAGAAAAAAAAAAACATTTTTCCTCTCTTCACAGACTAAATAATTCTTAGAGGCAGATTTTCAAGGATTTATAACTTTAGGTCTGCTTATAAACATCCTGATACATATGCACATCCATACCTGGGAAGTTGCATGCACAGCTTTGAAAGTTTATGAAGATGAAGAAGACAAACCCTGAAGAAAGTATGTCCTAAAGACCTGATCACCCAAGGCAGAGTAAGAGCAGCTATGAAGAGCATCTGCACACTGATCCACTGTCCTTTAGATAATCCACTTTGAACCAAATCCTAATTTAATGAACTACCCATATTATTCTGGGGAAAAATAACAACAAAACAAACAAACAAACAAAAAAACCCAAACAACAAAACAAAACAAAAAAACAAAAACAACAACAACAAAAAAACCAAAAACAAAAAACAAAAAAGAGGTGTAAAATAAAGCTCTTCTTGATGTACATGCAGAAAAATCCTACATCCACATCCTTCCAAACCATCCTACTTCTTTCCATCACCTGGAACGTGAAGCTGCCCAGCACAACCCACTCTCCTGTATGAAATAAACTGTAGCAGAACTCAAAAATCTAACAGGAAAAACAAGGTCACTATTATCTAGTCCAGCTACTCATTATTAAGTCAAATTAAGTTAATTTCCACAGGTACAAAAGGACTTAATATGTGGGTTAAGCCTTGCTTTCAGAAATTACCCTTCTGCTCTTACTGGATTGTGTCATTTAATGGAGACTCTCAAGGCACTGGTAGCATATAAAGACAAAATAATAATAATAATAACAATATACCACAGAAACAAAAGTTTCATAACTATCATTTTCTGAAATAGAAGGCTAAGCTACTATTGATATAACTTGTGCAGGTTTGCATCCTGTAAATATAAAATAGGGTAATAAGCATAGCATGAAAAAAGATACCAAGCCAAGGTATGAAATGTCCAACCAGGATATGGCACATCTCAATGAAAAAATCACTGCTGGTTGTTGATTTATGAATGGAACCCTACCAAGAACAAACCTGACAAAACCATCCAAAAGACTCCCATAAATTATGAATTCTGCTGGATGAGTTCTTCAGAGGCAGGAGGTTACAGCCAAGAACCAAAGAGGAAACAGTTTCTGACACAACCATTCAAAAGGCATGCATGTAGTTAAGATATATAAGACCAAAAAAAAAAAAATTCCATTTTTTTCCTGTGTTCCTTCAAAAAATAAAATAATTATTATGCAATCATTAGATAATCAAACACAATAAAACATTGAATCTAACAGAAATTCTGTGTTTTTTACTGTTTGTCAATTCCTTTACTTTTTTAAAAATATAATGTTTTACCTTGACATCTTAAATAATAATCAGTTGGCAGGCTCCTTATATGTAAAACTGCACACCCTTCAACATTTGCATTATGGAGACATATTCATCATCAAGCCCAACAGTTCATTGCTACTTTAGAAGTTTCTGTTCTGGATACCCATGGAATTGAAGCTACATACACATGTACAGAACCATCAGCTAAAAAATGTGGCAGAATTAAATATTGCATCAATTTGCACCACATGCTCTTTAAGGTGGTTTTTTAAAATGCTATGATATGCTAATTAAAAAAAAAAAAAACATGAAAAAACTTCATTCCTCCAAATCACAGGAGGCAGGAGAGTGCTTTAACCATTTTTTAGCTGACTACACTGTACATGGCATTGTTAATTGCTACAGACCAATGGAATGTTAAAATAATCTAGTGCTTCGTTTAGGACTAGTAATGCATGGAATGGAAGCTGTGAAATTAAAATGCTTGTTTCACAGACAGCTGGAGTTAAATCAGTGACTTGACAACATTAAAAAAGAAAACTGGACTGTAGCCATCATGACTTTTTAAAAGAAATAAAACAGTTTCATATTCATTCTTACATAGAAATAATTCTTACCAAACAGCATATGTAAAATGCATTTCTGAGGGGCTTTTAATGGACAGAAAAACAGACCTACCAATATTCAGTAAGTTGCTGTCTAGACAAAAGTGGCACTTTGCATCCTTCAGCAATCCAAGAAACATCTCCAGCATATTCTAAAGCACACCTGCTTGTCACGACAAACTGTCCACTCTGATGGACCGCGGGTCTAAAAGGCAAAATCTTACCTGTGTCATTGCCTGTGATTTGAATAACATACAATCTTATGTCATTATCGGGGTGTGAAGCAGAAGGAGACACCTCCTGAGGCTGCAAGGCCTCTGTGGCCTCCTTCACTTGGGGAGGAGCAGTAGGTCGTGCCACTGCCGTGGCCGTTGATGCTGTGAAATATTCCTTATCGATTTCCGGCTCCAGCATCTTTCCTGGCAGATCCTCCTCAGCAGTGGCTTTGCTGGGAGAAACAGATTCGTCAATTACGACGATGTCTTGGCTCGTTACCTCCTCTTCTTCCTCAGGAATGAGGCGTGGAGACTTCTGAGTGACAAAAGGCTTGGTTGCAGATGTAGGCTGAATTTTGTCTGCAGCACCAGTGGAAGGTGTTGTCATGCTGCTGAGAATCGTTGCCTTATCTGTTGCAGTAGCTGCAAAAACAGCTGGCCTGGTTTCCTCAGGCTCTGTAGTCATTCCTGAGCCTTCTGTAGCCTGGCTTGGAGAAGCTCCCAGAGTCAGGGCAGTAATGCTTTCCACAGTGGAACGTCCTGCTGGCGTCGTGTGGGAGGGTGGCACAGAATCCCAGCTCACTGCAGCATCCTCCTCCCTGGTGGGGGCTCCTGGGCTGTGCTGTGTCTTTGCTTCGGTTCCAGCAGTTATGAGCACCACCTCAGTGACCTCCTCATGCTGCTCAGGAGCAGCTTCAGCTGTGTGAGTCACCGTGAGGTGCAGCCAGGTGCTGGTTTGCTCAGGTCCCACAACTCCTCGGTGGTCTGTGAAGGTCTCTGCAGGCACAGGTACCTCTGTGGTTGGGAACATCTCATCAAAAGCTGAGCCTGTCTCATCCTGCGTCTCCTGAACCGCTGTCCGAGGCCATTCAGGTCCTGCTGATGTCTCTGGCTCATGTGTGTGGGCAGATGTCACAGAAAGGGTGGCAGTTCCTGGTTCCAAGCCTTGGTCCAGTGTGGAGAGCTCTGGGAACACCTTGCTATGTTTTGCAGTGGTTTCTGTTGCTTCTGTATGAAAGATATCATCAAAAGGAGTCTGATCAGTAATTGGCATATCTCTAGTGACCTCTCTCTCTACAGTAACTGGAACTAGGGAAGCATCATACTCCTTCTGTGGAACTGCAGTATCTACCTTTGTTATATCTGTAAATTTATTAGTTCCCTCTGTCCCTGATGTCTCATCTCCTTCATGCTCAGTTACCCCCACAGCTGTGGGCACAGCACTTGGCAATACAGTTACACTTGTGCTAAAAGGCCCTATGGTTGCACTACTTTCTTCCACTGGTATTTTGGATACTGTGGTCACTTCCAAATCCAAGGAGCTGCTCGTGTGGGACACACTTGTAGCATCTCTACTCTGACCAAAATCAGCTGATGCCATTTCTTCATCCCTTGTGGTCTCTGCTGGCTCCCTGCTCGTCTCAGTTGCATCAGTAGCTGCTGAAATTGGAGCTCCTGGATGCACTGTGGATTCCACAATGTGCCCTGGAGATGATGTAGGCTCCATCCCAGAGAAGCCATCCTCTGTAGCAAACTCAATCACTCTTCCAGTGTGAGAGGATTCTTCTGTCATATACCCCTCCTCTTTATCTGTTGGCTGCCACGTGCCAGAACCTGGAGGGGCCTGTGTGATCCTCTCCCCTGCAGAACATCCCTCAGATTCTGCTGTAGCACAAGGAGGAATGGTGGCTGTGGAATGAGTGACCTTCACATCTGCTGTCCTCATTTCTGGCTGTTTTGTTTTCTCCTGCTCCTCTAGGACAGCTGATTCTTCTGTCTGCTGAGATGAGGGGATAAGAGACATGGTGCCTTCCCCAAAGCTTGGCAGGGAATCGGTGCTTCCTGAGATGGTCTCAGATTCTGTTTGATCAGCAGCTGACACAGAAAAGGATACAGGTGTTCCAGATGCCAGGGTGGGCTGCACATCCCCCAGGTCCTCTCTGCTCCCTTGAGCTGAGGCCTCGCTGTCAAACGCTGTTGCAGAGCTAAATTTAACCCACGGTGTTGACTCTTCCACTGCAGAAAACTGCCCAGTGTATACTGTGTGCTCATCCAGGAGTGTCTCTGATGCAGCAGGCACTTCTGATCCTGGGGCAGGACCAGTAGCCACCCCAAAATCTGTGCCAGACTCGGCAGTGTGCATGCTCTCACTGGCCTCCCTCTCTGCAGACTCATCAGTGAGCAAAGCTTTAGGGATTACAACAGTTGTAAGTTTCTCGTCAGATTTCGCCTCCATGGATTTTTCTGTGGGTGCATTTGAGAGGTGGGCACTGTGAGACACGTTCTCTTTTGTTAATGAATCTGAAGTCCCTGTTCTGGCAGCCTCTCTCCGAGAAGTCTGTAAGAAGCTATCTGTAGCTGTCCTCAGAGGACCCACTTCTATTTGTTCAGTCTGATTATCAGCATCATGCTTCTGTGCATCTCCCGTTTCAGCATCTTCCCAAAAACCAGTGGAACTCTTAGCTACAGCTGTGCTATCCTGAAAAATTACAGAGGTCAAGAAAGCGTCCTCAATGCTTTCAGACCTACCTGGTTCCTGGGGCAGCTCTGCTTCAGAGTAAGTGTGATCCAAGTCTGGGGACGTGGTGTCTGTTAGCCTGGGTGAGACATCCTGCTCAGTCCTTCCCAGGGTGTCATAAGTGAATATTTCGCCGTCGGTGACAGTCTGAGGTAGAAGGGTGGTTAAGGGAATGTTCTCCATGAGCACCTCCATCTCCCTTTTCTCCTCAGCCACATCAGTAGTCATTTCTGTGTCTTCTTCAGACTCTGGGGTGGTTTCCTCCAAAGAGACTGTTTGGGTGGCAGGCACTTCAGAAAGTGGAGTCTCAGAGATGGGAGGCTCGAGAGGAGCTCCGGCAGGTGATGATTTCACGCTGTCAGTTCTCAGGGATGTCACAGGCTCAACAGTTGTAGGCTCTGTTGTGACTTTTTTAGCTTGAAAAAAACAAAACAAAACAAAAAAAAAGGCACAGTCAGTACACAAGTTACTTTAATTCATTAGTTTGAATGTTCCCAATGAAAACTAAATGCCACGCTGAAAAATAAGTGCAAAGTTCAA
Source organism: Tychaedon coryphoeus (assembly GCA_013398595.1). Taxonomy (NCBI): domain Eukaryota; kingdom Metazoa; phylum Chordata; class Aves; order Passeriformes; family Muscicapidae; genus Tychaedon; species Tychaedon coryphoeus. Next base: position 312,575 of record WBND01000672.1, read on the forward strand.
AGGCTTTAGGGAGTTCTTTAGAGCATTGAATGACATGCAATAACCCACTGTAAAGCTGCAGACTGCCTAGCCTAAAGTCAGATGAAGTGAAAAAAGTAGCAATATTCTTCATATTTGTGGTTTATATAATTACCCCTGGAAGTCCTTGTGCTACATGAGTGACCATCAGCCAGCCAGGTACTGATCTGGGCATAAAAGTTTATTTCAAGATGCCACAAATGAGTAGAGCTGTGGGTTTTCTTCAAAGCTTGATGCAGCATCCAACTCAGATGTATAAAGAGAGTGAAATAACGTTTTAGTTTATTTTCAGCACATAATTACAAACTGCAGAAAGGAATCCTCACTGCAGTGAGAGTGTGCTCAAGCAGCAGGATCAAGCATGCCACCAGAAAACACTGCTGCTGCCCTGCCTTTAAATTGTGCTGGGAGAAATTTACTGTGGGGAAAGATGAGAATGTTGAAACATAAGATCATAAACTTAATACTGCTAAAATGATGTTGATCTTTGGAAAACACTTCAAAGATGCACATCTGAAACTCCTCCACACACAGAAATGCCTCCATGGGAGTGAACATGCAAAGGCAAAGTGTTGAACTCTCTGGATGATGGGAAAGGTAAGGGAGTTGCTATCCTAAATGAGCAGGAGGCACAAAGAAAGGTCTTCCCATTGAACCAAATTGTGATGTTTTAAACAACCTGGTGGTCTTGCCATCTAAGGAGGAAATGTGTGCCAACACTGCAAGGTGTGTCAGCAGATAATAAAATCCTGGGAAAAGTGAGTGCTCAGAACAGAGGTTTTCCTCGGGAAAAGCCCAGGTTGGAATCATCTTCCCTTCTGTCAGTTTTTCCAGGTCAGTCATCTTCAGAAGGGCAATGGGAGCAGATGGGTGGAAGATGTGAATGTCTTAAACCACTGCTGTTAACTGCTAAGTGACTGAGAGTAAAAAGCCTTATAAGGATTCAAATAAAGAGGAAAATACAGCTTTAAAATCACACTAAGCATACAAAGAATGCATTAAACAATCTGTGCTTATGAGGACTCACTGTTTACCAGACAGACATGACTACATCTAGAACTTCTTGCAAAATAAAATCTTGCTTAGCTTGTAATTGATCAAATAAGTCTCTTCCCCTTGCACACAGAAATCAAAAGTTAAATTATTTTACAGTTTATACTCAAGCATAAGCAGCATGCATGCACAGATTGGTTTTTTTCACACAGCCATGGCTAACTGGGTGCCCCTTTGATAGCTGCAGGTATGAATTCCACATGTGCAAGTCAGGGTCACACAAATATTTGTTCAGTTTCACACACTCAGCTTTGAAAACACCACCTTTGCAAAAGCCCTGTTTGATTCACCATGAAGCATGAGGGGCTGGTCAGAGGACGACTGCTCAAGATTTCTAGACCAACGTGTAGAATTACAGAGTAGGAGAATGAGGTAAAAGGGTTGATATTTCAGCTTTCCTGAATGAGAAGTGAAAGTGAAAAGGAAATTGTGAGGGCAAGAAAATATGACGTCGCTGTGTTTAGAAGTGGTGGTGCTCTTTGCCAGCAGGAAAATAAAGAAGATTCTTTTCCCTACCACACGTTAAAACTTTTTGTGGTTTTACAAAGAAGATTTAGCTACACACACATATATATTTATTTGTTTTAAGTTAAGACATTCAGTTGAGCAAGAAGGAGTAAAGTTCTTGAAACCCCACTAAGCAAAGCATAACCTGAACACGAGAGATTTTTGTGTTTGGGGTTCCACAGCCTAGAGTGGATGTTTGTTGCTTTTTTCTGTCTGTGAGACAATGCTCACAGAATCAAGAATCAGTGAATTCCTGCCATTTTTTCCTCCCCTCTCTGCTTGCATGGGGCTGGTTAAACCACACAAATTTTGCTTCACAGCTTGGGAAATGAAGGATGCACACAAGTGGTGTGTGCTGCTGAGTGGTAGCTGTTAAATCTCAACCAAAGAATCCACCAATTTTCCTCAACAGCTGTGGGTTTTTTGGTGTTTTTTTTAATGGCAAAATGGAAAGTCTCAATCTCTCCTTTCTAATCACAGGATCAGTTTCCTTAATGTGGATGGAATTGGCTTTGCAGCCAACACAAACACTCACTCAGGTCCCAGCTGCCATACTTTGAGTGACCATCAGGATCACCCTCTGAACGAACATGAAAGCTTTAATGCCCTCTAGCAGAGCTAGATAAAAATGAAGGCAATGTGGATAAATTTTTAAAATCTGTGGGAGGAAAAGAAAAAAGAGGTGACTTTATTTCATCGCTGCTGGGAAATTGTGTACACTTACTCACAACCACTTACGCAGCTTCCAAATTTCCAAGAAATGCTTGGAAGTCCCAAGAGTTCACATATTTATGCCTGGGATGCAGATATTTATTATTCATGACTTATTATCTGCTAATGACTTGACAGAATAGGTACACATTTATTATGTCAACCTGAGAAAACACCAAGCATATTTGGTTTGCTTATGTTAATAACTGAATCAATAAATATTACCTTTTTAGAGTGTTATAAGTAGGGCCCACACTTTTCAAGAGTTTATCAATAAACAGCCAGATTTTCTCCCATGGAAACTGTGTGCAATTCAGCTCTGGTTAAAATCAGTTAGAGGGCCTCTAAAGTCACTTTGTCAAAACAATTATATGTAAGTTTTTTCACTCATATCATTCAGGATTGCAAACTTATTTGAGTGGATTTAAAAAAACAAAAACTGATAGCACTTCTTCAATGAAAAATCTAACCATGTCATTTTTTTTTCTGTGTGAAAAGAAAAATAAAATAAACAAAGAGAAGGTTACTTTTTTTAATAGACAACACCAGTTTGAGCTGTCCTCCTCTCCACCCAGATGTTTTGCATTACTGTACTCCTTGCATCATGCGTGCAATATGCTATCTCCTTTGTCCTCCTTCTGGTTCAAGACATGAGGCAGATTTTCCTAATAAAACTCATGAACATATTAGCAGCAAGAAAGCAAATTATCTCACCAACAGCTGCTCATATCAAAGACTATATTTTTTTTTAATCGATTCCTTCTACATTGAACAACATGCATGAAGTTGATTTTGGAAGGGCTGTATGACTTTGCAGAGATGCAAGGCTTTTTCCACTCTCTATTTATTAATTTTATGCCTCTACTGTACAGCATTTTCTTCCTCTTCCACCATGATTTAAACAAGGATTCAAAATTTTGGAGAATATTGAAATGTACTATTTTTTCAAGGAAATGAAACTGTAAGACTTCAGACACGGTTTAACTTTGCAATTACCAGATAAGGATTTTAATATGTTCTGTGCTGTTTAATTTGAGATTAGAATTAGTGTACTTTATGGAAGAGAAATGCTTATTTTAAAAATTATATATTATGGTTTTTCAACATTATCAGATTACCCACGAACCTAACTTGATCCCCTCGAGCAATTTTTCTGCATTTAAAAACACTGCTTATCTGTTTACATTTAGGGATGTACCTAAGAACCTGGAAGGACATATATCCTATAGACAGAGATTGTTTTGAGTTATTGCTAACAGCCAAAACAACATAAAATTGCTTTAAGTTGGAACAAAAGCTGGAAATAGTGAATTCTTTCTGTGAATTACAGCCAAATAAATTATTACAAAGTATAAGTAATGTTGAGACACTCAGCATTAATGTTTGAAATGTTTGAGCCCAATTTCAGCACAATGCCAATGCAGAGAACTGCTCTGCTTAATTTTTACATATTTTTATATGTTAATTTTTTAAGTTTCTTCTTGGTGTCTGTTCCTTCCCTGCTACCAACCCTGGCAGAGGGGACAGCCTTGAATGTTCCCCTGAGTCCAAAAGTTTTGCCAGCTGGAGTTTAAATTACTGGCAGAATCTTCCACACTGAACAAGTCTAAGATTAAGAACAGATTTAAAAAAAAAGGAAAAAAAAGGAAAAAAAATGGGTGCTCTGAGTTACAGACTGAGCAAGAAACCTCTGATCATGGCACTGATCCAGTACCTGCTCATTCACACCTTTCCAGAAGCAGTGGTGCACAGGGGATGTGGGATTTTGTTCAAAAATAATGAGACTTTTGGTAGCAGAATTCAAAATCTGACAGTGCAGCTGTAAGAATTTCTCTCAAGGTGTATACTGCCACTCACCTACACTCTGTTTTGAGTGGAAACCAAAAGCCAAATGTAATGAGAAAAATATGAAAAATCTAAATGCAGGATCTGTTCCTGCTTACAAAGCGTGCACCATATCAGAGAAAACCAATGGTATTCTTAAAAAAAAAAACCCCCAAAAAAAAACAAAACAAAACAAAAAACCCAGAAATTTCAAAACTGTCTTATTTGCAAGAAAAACTTAAAAGTTTTGCATCCTCTTCACACCACTGCCCAAGGTCTTTTTTTCCAGTCAACAAAACAGCAGAGGCAGCAGCCCTTTTAGCTCTGTGAACACAAACATTCTTAAGTAAAACCACTTGCTATTTCATAACTCCTGAAGTCAGATGGTTGAAGGGGGAAAGATATGTTATCTCCTGGTTTCCCCACATGTAAGTGTAGCTCTGTGAACGAATTATTACCTGCCAATCTATCCACAAAAGAACAATAGCATTTCTCTTTCCACATTATTTATTATGAAACTGCCAAAGAGGACAAAAAAAAATAAAAAATCAGCAAGCCTCTTTAGTCAGCTCTTCCTAATTAAATCTGTAACCCAGCACCAACTAACAGCAATTATCTTTGCTTTGTGACCACAAAAAACAATTGAAGAACAAAAAGGGCCAAGATTGTCACTTGGGTAAGAACTGACAGCAGAATTCTTGGTGCTCTGCTCCCCCCACCTGGAGGGAATTCACCCCTGTGTGCCATGGGTGATGCCCAGACCCCACAACAGCAATCGAGAAAAGGTGACAAAGAGCAAAATCAATTCATGTTTTCTGTGCTTGAATGGTTAAAGGGGTGGACCTTCCACTTCTTCACACTGTTGCTCCTGATCCTATCCTTATTACCTGACCCATTGAGCAACCTGAGGCAATGAAAGGAAAATGCCTCAAACTGTGTCTTCTTCTCTTTCCTCTCTCCCTCTGGTGCTTGCACTTAGAGGTTGTTCTTAAAGCACCTGCTTTTGAATCACCCAGGTAAACACAAGTTCCCTTGCTCAGGCAAAAGAAGCATCTCCTCCCCAGCACTTCATGGTGTTCCAGACAGCTGCTCCTCATACATCAGCCAGGTTGATAAATCTCTCTTCCTACTTTACGCAGCATTTAAAAGGTTGAGCTGCACCCAGCTGCCACATCCTTCTCCTCCTTCTCGGGGTGAGATACTGCTGAGGTGTACAGCACAGGCTGGTTTGGGGTGCCTTGAGATCTCCCTGCAGTTTTCAGCATGGCCTGACTGAGCTCTCAAACCCCTGAGGCAGAGAGAGCTGTTGGTGTGCTCGTCATCAGGAGCCCAGCAGAGAGAGGCAGGGATTTACTACAGCCACAGCTGGGCCAAGAAATTAGTGGGGATCTCTGCAGCTGTGCAGGTCTTGATAAACGACATATCTGAGAGGAGAACATAAATCTACATCCCTAGGAGAATAATGAAAGGCTGGGAAATGGTTGTCTGGGGGTGATCCCTTTGTACAGCTCCACCTTCACAGAGAGGCAGCCTGAGCAGAGCCAGCAGCCCTGCACACCCTATGGTCAGTGCCCTGACCTTGGGATCCTCATCTGCCCCAAGGCATTTGCCCATTCTGATACTGGAGTCTGAAATGCGGGAGCACACTGTGTTTATTATGCCCTGCACTGTGCTTCTTCTGAGACAAATTTCTCTTTGGGTTTTGTTTTTTTCCCTTCTGATTGGCAATTCTGCTCCTCGTGCACCGCCACGCCCTGTGTCCTCATTATTCTGCGTCCGTTCCCAAACCGATCAGAAATCCACAGATCCCCCGTAACACAGCCCCTGACATCAGGCTGGAAATAATTCCCTCATCCAGGAAATAGCTGGGACACGCAGCTACCGACGGTTGCTGTGGAGAAGGACAGAGCTTCCCAGCTATTCAAGGTTTTCCAAGCTAAGTCACATGCAGCAGAAGGGGACGACAACGTTTCTCCTGCCAGCTCTTGAGCCGTGCCTAAGAGTCTTTATCCTTCCTGCTGCTGGACAAGAGGAGCACTGTGGATGTTTGCTGAGCCTGAGCCTGCCCTCGTGGTGGCTGGTGCTGTAGGACTCCTCCAAACTCTGTGAAGCTCATAATTCCCTATGTTTCTTCCACAAAACCGCGCTCTGATTTTGAGTTTCGGGCGGATGAAGCATCAAAGCAAGGGGCCCTGAGCCCCAAGCAGTGGCAGACTTGGATCCTCTCTCGATGGGGCTGTGTTGAAACAATCAAAGCATGGACTCCATTCCTGAAGAACACACATGGCAGCACCATCCCAGAGCTGGAATGTTCCGATCTCCAGCCAAAATTAAATCGCGACGCCAAACCAAAGTGGTACAAGGGAAGAGAAGCAATAAAGGTGCATGAAACAAAGTCAAAATGAGAGAGGAAAATGGGAAAGAGAATGGACACATCCAGAGAGAAATGGTCAACACGTGTTTTCAGTAAAGTAAAAAATGTTTTGCTGAAAGATTCGCCAAAACCAATACAGGTCTATGAAAGAATTCAGCTTTAATAAATCAATGTTTCTCAGGAAAAGGTGGATTTAAGTTTCAAAAAATTCAACCACCTCTGTATACGAAGCTCATCAAGTTCAGCTTTGCTGCAGGTACGTAAGTTAAAAACCTGAATGCACTTTGATTAGTGCATTTCTGGAGTGCAGTTTGTTCTACAGGTGCTGTGGAATAAACAGTCCCATCCACAGTCAGCTGAAGTCTGTGACAAGATTTCTATAAAGTCCAGTGAATTAGGCCAGGAGAGGCTGGGAGGCTGAAGTACAGGATTAAATAAATCCCCTATAGCTCTCTGAAATAACTAATTATTAAATATGTTATCTATTAAAAAGGATTTTCTTAATGATAAAATATTGTTATCTCTTACAAACTAGCATAAGTGCTCATCAAGAGCTGTTCTAATATTTTTTTTTTATTTAAACATGTTAATATAAGTCCTATATGCTAACACTTGAAAAACTTTCCCTCTGATGATGGCCTCCAAGGACCTGCAAGTACTTAATCATGTGTCTAACCTGAAACCTTTTCAGGCCCCATCAGATACAAGATTAGGTATCTCTAAGAGAAAAAAAAAAAAAAAAAAGGAAAGAAAAGGTCTGGCAAAAGCCTTGGAGGCATGAAACGAAACACACAGATAATGTTTCAGAAACTTAGACTCATGTGGTTTTTGAACAGTGAAAAGCACTTGTGATCAAAGGGGAGAAAGTTTCAGGGGTTTTTAACAAGGCTTTTTGATTTTAAATCATGTATTATTAGTCTGGTCCACTCTTATTTTCATAAAGACAAGACACTTCATACAATGTAATTTTGTACCCATAACACTGCTGAAGTTAAAATCCTGAACTTAACTGTACTTTAAAAGTTGTCCAGGTTGGCTGCTCTACTGAAACTAGTGAAAATCATTTTTAAATTGAATTTGCTCCCTGTGTTTTATACGTATTTCAATAACTATGATTCCCTTTAAAAGCAAGCAAAATGCTCAAAATTCGGATTGAGGTTTCTTAAAACCACACATTAAAATTAATATTTTGAGATTTTCCACCAGAGAGACTCATAATCATGGAACAGGAGTGAGTAGCCTGAGCAGGGATGAAGAAGGAGATATCCCCTTTCCCAAATGCACAATTTGTCTTTGTGAGGACTGGAACAGCTGCCTGGTTTGGCACAGATGTGCTGCGGTGTGACTGCATGTCCAGGTGAGGAGAGAGACACACCCATGGGGTGTGGGAGACACGGTGAGAGCTGGGAGCAGGGGCTGGGGTTACACTGAGAGCCCAGGTCCTGGGCAGGACAGTTTTGCAGTCAGGCACTTGTGTGAAAGCTCTGAGGTCAACCCCAAAGCAAGCCAAGCTGGGGGACAGCAGATTTCGTGATGGACTGAAACTCTGAAACTGAGATAATGGGAAATTTCAGAAGAAACTTCCAGACAAAAGATGATTTGAAACAAAGGGCTTAAATTCAAGCCTTCTGCTCTCATGCAGAGGCATTTCTTTTTTTTTTATCCTCTCCCTTTTTCTGCCCCAAAGAAGGGACTGGGTCCAAGGCCCCAGTGGGAGAGAGTGACTCACTATAAAGCCACTGCACCAGGCAGCTGCTTGAGATGTGGAGGACCAATATGCTGGGCAGGGAGTCTCATTACTCACCACTTGCATAAAACTTTTAGCAAAAGCAGTGAGGAGCCACAGCTGGTTCCTGTGAGATCCCAAGCACCTTCTGAGAGGGAGAGAGAGCTTTCAGTAACTTCTGAAATTTGTGGCACCCTGAAGGAGGGTACAGCATGACACCCCTGCATTTCCTCACACCAAGCCAGATGTATCTGGAAAACCTGAGTCCACTAGCCAGCAGGGTTTAATTAATTCTGATATTCTGTTGTTTGTAATTAAAAGTGCTAGAGAGCCGCTCAGCCTCTACCAAACTATTTTGGTTCTTTTTAGTCTTATTTTCTCTTGTAAAAAGTTTGATTGTCCTGAGCTGTCTATTCCTGGGTTGCAAAGTGATGAGATATTTATTCTTTATATACCAAGGGCAAGACTTTGCAGGAAAAGCCTTTATATAAAAGGCAAAAACCCAATACCTATCAAGGTCACTTTTGGAACAAATGGTATGTTACCACAAACAGTGCTAACTAAAACTTCTGGAAAGAACATTTTAAAGGCACATCTTGCTTGAAAGCAGCGAAATTCACAAAAACAAACAGCAGGTTGGAATTTGTCCTAACTAAAGACTAGATTACAGGCAAAATGTTCAGTTCTTACCCCAGTCTTTTAGAGGGACTTATGAAATACACCCTCATTAAAGTCTTTTTTATCCACAACACTTTAAACAGGTCATAAACAATTTGGAGTAGGAACAGAAGGAGTGATATGACAAAACGCTGCTCTGCAGATTAGAGCACAGACTCCTGAACTTAAGTCCTTTTTCCTGTAAGAAGTTCCATTAGGACTATTTCCACATGCAAAGTTTTGGAACATCATACCCACAAACTATAAAGGAAAATTAAAACAACAAACCAACACTGTCTGAGAACAGCCAGATCATAATGTTGCAGCAGATGTTGGGATTTGTTCTCAAAGAGTAAGATTTGCTCATAAATGGATCTTCAGTGCCTGGGCTGGAAAGATCTGCAGCTGCAGTAAGTTCATCATCCACAAAAATGGGGACAGTACAAACTGCACATTGCAGTTCTGAGTTGCGGTCACTGGACTGAGTCCAAAAAACCTAAATATTCATAGTTAATGACCAAGTTCTGAACTTTAACTCAGTGTTAATGTCAGTCATGGTGTTTGCAGCAAGGAACTTCCTTGGACAGAGAGGCCTGCAGGGAAATAGCTGAGCTGTCCAACCCCACCTGTGCTGAGCCTGCAAGTCCCAGGGAAGCAGGATATTCAGCTGGAAAGCTGGTGAAGCTTTTGGGACAACAACAACCTATGCAAGGAGAAGCTGTACCATAGTAGCAGAGCCAGGAGGCTGGCACTGAAGATTGATGAGGTTACAGGGCAACATTTGACCCCAAAAGAAAGCTGACAGGTGTGGAGGACATCTGGTTTAGATTGGTGAAGTCTACCACGTGAATGTGGCAAGCGCTTGAAGTGCCTGTGAAAATACCAGGAGGGAAACAAGCAGCAGTAAGAGAGGCAATTTAGACCACCCACTGGCCCATGAAACACTGAGTAAGAAAAAGAAAGAATGTGATGGGACAATGTTCCTGGGATCCAGAGACAACCCCCAAATTACTGGCATCTGAGAGACCAAAAGTGGCCAGCCTTGCACACAGCCTGTGAACAGCTTGTCTTGCGGCCATCACTGGAGACAGAATACTCATTGTTCACCTTTAGGACGTTTATCACAGGGCCACAGAATAGATGTGGATGGGAAGGACCCCCAGAGATCATCTCTGCCAAGGCAGAGTCACCTGGAGAAGGTGACATGCCCAGGTGGGCTTTGAATGTCTGCCTTGTGTTCATTGACAAGACGCAAAATTACGAAGGTGTTCTCAGGCACCAAAATATGGAGCACACACCAGCTTAGGGTCAAAACACTGCTCGGGCTGGAAACTTACCTTAAAACTCTGCCTGTCTTCACCTGCCAGTGTTACTGTAAGATTACTGTAATTCTCTTTAGTTTCGCGAGAACCGCAACGAAACGCGCGACAGAGAAACCGCTACTCGCGGCAAGCCCGCCGGAAATCGCAGGAAAGAAAAATAACAATAAATGCTTACGTTCATAGCAGTAGGCATCAAACTTGCTATCGGGGTAGGGGAAGCCTGTTTGGTTCTCATAGCGATACAGGGTTCTCACCCCAAGCAAACCCCCGCCGCACTGGGGCCGCGCCACGGAGGCCGGGTAGCGGACGCTGCCGTCCGCCAGCCACCCGTAGTCACACTGGTCGAAGCCGTTCCTCCAGGCCACGTAGAGGTTCCCCACGGAAGCCAGGACGCCGCCTCGCTCCTCGCACAGCTCCCTAGCTTCCTCGAAGGTGAACTTCTGGGGGGCTGAGACGTGGACCACTTCGTCTGGAGGTGAAAGCGGGAAAAAAAAATAACAAGGGTGAGCAGCGCATTCTGTCATCAATTCCTTCCTTGCTATTCCCCTCAGAGTCCTGAAAAGTTGGGGCTTTTTCCCAAAACATGAGTATCTTTTTGTCTTTGGACACAGCTGGGAACCAGGGAAAAAGCAGCTTTGAAGCCTCGGGTTTTTCAGCCTGCACAAGGACAAGAAATTATAACAATGATTATACACCTGCAGGGTGCGTAAAAGCTGTGCAAGTGTCTCGTGATATTTTGCAGAAAGCATGTTTTTAAAGAGGTGTTGCCTTCTTGGACCAATGAGTCTTTTCTATTCTGTTTTGCATGTACTACCCTATATAAACTGTAGTGTTTCTTTAAATAAAGCTTTTTCTCTTTCTGCTTCTCTGTTACACCAGGAACTGTGTTCCATTATCCTTTTCACAGCTCTCCTATAGCCTAAAATGCAACATTTTTTTCCTTAAAAAGAAAAATATTCAGAGAGCTGTAAACCAAATGTTCCAGGCTTGAGTTTGAAAGTTTAACTTCCACAAAGTATGAGCATTTATAAGCAAATTTTATGCCATGAAATACACTGTGGCTGGACACTGAGTCCCTCCCTTGGTCTCTAGCAGAGGTAACAGCAGCCCTGAGGCTCCACCATGCCCCCTTTTAGAGTAGATTTCTCAGCTCAACTGAGTTAATTAAATCCAGTCCATCAGAATTTACTTTTTCCATAAAGCAAATCTACTTTTGCAAGCCTCCTACCTGGCCCTTTCAGGCATTGCTAGAATCTCACTTCAAACACCCAAAAAACAGGAAATATTCTTCACTGGCTGCTCTAGAGCAGCTTCTAGAATTGGATTTCCATCAGTCTTCATCTTGCCCCATGTGGAAAAAAAGGTGAGGAAATGCACAAGACATGTTGCATGCACAAAGCCCTCTTTGTGTGGAGAAGCTGAATTAATCTAGAAGGTTGATAGTATAGCTCAGCTTCCAAGGAATAACAGTTTGTAAGTAATAGCCATCCAGTTGGAAACTAAAACAAAGCAAATAGAATATTTTGCTTCCAAGATAAAGCACCATTGTGCAGTTGTCTTGGTTTGCCTCATTCACCCAAACACTCTAAAGAAAAGTCAAGCCTCTCATGTTCATGTCCTGGGAAGGAAGCAGTAAACTGACTCTTTTTCAGTTTTTGCCTAGACTTCAGATGAAACCACCCAGACCTAAAATGAGCGTGTTCAAAACCAGCAGCCCAAATTTAAAATATTTGTTGCAGGATAGCAATGCCCTCCCTCAGCCACAACAGGCCAGGACACAACAGCCACTGTTGCAGGGAAACACTGCTTTTCCACACCAGCCATGCAATCTGTCTTACCCCTGCACGGGTCTGAAGGGAGCACAGAAAAATGCAGACAGAAACTACATCACCCCGAGCAGTTTCATTCACATCAATATTACACTTGTTTGGGGACTGAAAGGAATGCAAGTGTGAAAGGAGGCAAGGTGCCAGCTTTCTTTTTCCTGCTAGGTAGAGGCTCTGATTTGTTATTACAGCTGTAGCACCAATCCCATAGTGTAACTTGCTTTGCACACATTGTGTGCAGCTTCCAGCTTGGAGGTAGAGGGGCAGAGAGTGGAGAGTGACAGATAAAGGAAGCAAAGAGCCATTTGTCCTCAGAATGGTTCATTCAGCTCTTCAGACCACACAGATAATGAGCATTTTTTTGTTACACCTTTCTGCATCTGCCTGCCAGCTCTGGTGCTGCATCCAGTGCAGAGTGATGGATGCAGTTATCCCACAATCCTGTCCCAAAAGCAGCACCATGGAGCAGGGGAGCAAAGAAAGGCCTTTCCAGAGCAGCCTTCTCTGCTCTGAGGACTGTTCACTGATCCTCTCACAGCAGCCATGATGTATATGAAAATCAGCAGATTTTCATATTAATATTATTGTAAATAATAATATTTATAAATAGTAATTAATAATTTAAATATTAAATATTAATATTTATTAACTAATAATATTAATATTAATATTTTCATTTTCAGATTTAAATGCAATTTAATTGCAATTATATAGCAGATATCAGTCCAGTTAGATGAGGAAGTGAGAAAAGTGAAGAAGAGTGATGAATTGTCATGACTTCTGTAAACAAAAAACTAATTGCAGACAATCCCACAACATTCCTTCTGAGGGAAGCTTATAGAATACACAAGAAAATGAGTAAATATGCAAAATTACTAAAAAAAGCAGTTTTTCCATCTAGTTATTTGGATCATTGGCTCCAAATGGAGCTTGCACACAAGATCATTAAAGTTAATGCTATTTATTCCTCTGAGCTGTCATCTACACTCAGTTAAGGCAAAGAAACTTAGTGAGGGGTTATGTCTTGGTGTAAGATTTAAAATTGGCTCTCCTTTAAGAGAGGTCACTTTGCAGAGAACTGACTTACCCAAGATGCACTTTCTAGGCAGAAGTCTGCCTCAAATTTGCCTTGGAGTATGCCTGTATCTGCAATAGTGATAGTCCTGCACACTCAAAAATTGAGTGTCATACCTTTCTCTGCATTGAATATATTCTACTGACCCCACATGGGCTTATTTCATTCATTTCTTAAAATCTGCTGTCAAACAGATACCATCTTTGTCAAGGATTATTTACAAAAAAAACAAACCAAGCCAAACCAAACCAACT
>WBND01000672.1:325969-354296 GCA_013398595.1 Tychaedon coryphoeus
AAAAAAAAAAAAAAAAAAAAAAAAACAAAAAAAAACCCAAACACATACTTAACAAAAATACATCTTAACCAAAGCAATCCAATAAGCTAAATCCAAAGTATTTGACACCTAGTTGGTACATTCAAGAATTTGTGACAATAACCTCACAAAGGAGGCAAAAAGACAGCAGGGCAATCAGCAAAATTCCATCATATACCAAGTAAATGTGCATTTATTTCAGGAATGCCAGTGATAAGATAAAGGGTAAAGATGTTAAAAACCTGTAATCTTATAATTGCTCTAGTTAGAGAGCATTTTTCTATGATTCCGCAATTCTTGGATTTAAAATATCGAGTAATGGGCAAAATACTGCAAATAGAAATAATTTACTCTATGACCCCTCAATTTGTCTCTCAGCTTTTTTAAAATAGATTAAAATTCTCTATGATTAAATGTGGTTAACAATTGTTGGGATGAAATGTGAAAAACAAAGGAAGAGTAAAGGCCTTGCGTGACATACGAATCCAGAAACTCTTGAAAGTTTGTTCTGCATCTGCAGGCTTCTCAAACCACCTTACCAAAAAAAAAAAAATCTAAATATGAGGGTTTTCCTGGGGTTTTCATTCACTTCTAGCATATGGCTGGAACATCTTAACTTCTTCAAAGTATTAAAAAGACTCAAGCCTTCCACAGGAACTTCTAAAAAGCATGAAAAGTAATTCTGAAGTTAATGAAATGTATTTAATCCACGCAGGCTCTACAATTTACTCCTGTTTTTGAAAGCACAACAGCTTTCAAAATATTTAACAGGAGGACTAATCCTGCCACACTCTTAAAGTGTTTTTATTAAGATAAAGCTGGAAGCCTCTCAATTTCCCTGCCAAAACACTGGAAAAAAGGAAATTAAGAGGGAAAACTCGTCTGCTCGACAAACAAATGACATAGCCACCAACACCAGGCAGGGCAAATTCAATTTTGTGTGTGTTAAACAGCCACGTGCATTGTTATAGCTGGAGCACACCCTAAGTAACTCAGCAATACTGTGCAGGCAAAGCCCAGGGCTTAGACTAGCAGATGAAGAAAAACTGGTTCTGCAGTACCAGGGGGTGGGGTGTAGAACGTGACAGTGTTTAGGCTGCAGACAGTAATGTAATGTGTGTTATTTCTGGCTCCTGTTCCAAACCAAGCTCCAGGCTGATGGAGCAGCCTCAGCAGTCACAGCACTCCAAGAATCCCCAGGATTTTCCTCTTGCATGTGTTTGTTTTGCTTGGTCAAAAGAGATATCTGATGGAAGTCAGGTTTTTTCCATCTCTTTCCAAAATATCGGGGCAGATGAAGAAGTCAGATTTTTCTCTTGAAGACAAAAGCTGATTCACCTACAATCCCTCATGAAAAGTTCCACAAGAATCAGTTCTACAAATCTCATCAGCTGGTTTTACAGCAGGTTTCATTGCTCTGATTCACTTTCTCTCCTCAGAAGATGTCTCAGTGAGCTAGGCACATTGGTAGATGTGAATGTCATGAATCACACAACTGAAAAGCAAGGTGGGAAGAAGGGCAGGCTAGAACCAAAGCCAGAGGTCTACACACAACCTGTGTTGACTGGAATAGTGGTGCTGGGTTGATGGCTGGACTAAATGATTTCTAAAGTGTTCTTACCCAACCTTAAAGATTCTGTAATTATTACTGTCCCATCTGGAATTTGGTGCTCACAAGCTTTACCTTGTGGTCAGGTGCTGAGATTCTACAACCTTCACTGTCATCCAAGCCAGACATTAGAAAATGCAGAGGGATATTAATTATGTGAAAAGCTAATCGTTCCCACGGGAGGACATGCTTAACTCTCAGATTCTAAAATTAAAAAAAAAAATAAGCCAAGACAAAAACTTTCCTGTGTCTTTTCACTTTAGTTCCTCGGTGATAGTTTGTTTGAGGATAAGAAACACTATCTCCCACTAAGAATTTGGGGGCTTTTTTTTTTTTTTTTATGCACAATGTGCCTGTGGTGAGTTCCACCAGACCTATTAATTTGTTTCTGGGAGTTGGAACCCAACTTCACTGAGCAGAGATGTCTTTTGGGAGTGTTAGAGCTCCTGGATTCTGTGAGTACAGCTGCAGATCAGGATGCCCTGGGTCAGAGACAAAAGCTGGCTAAGAGTGACAAAATGCCATCTTTTCTGATGTTGTATAGAGCATTCTAAGGGCATTTTCTCACCTGTAACCTGTGGTTACTGCTCCTCACCTGGACACAGCCAGCAGGTCAAAGCCCAGGCAATCATGAGACACTGCCATCACAAATTTCCTTCCCTCAAAAACATGGAATCTGTTCAAGACTTCATTCCTAGGACATAGTCAAGTATGCAAAGAAGCAGGAATACCATGACCATAAAACATTTACCCTTGTGCCTTCAGGACCAAGGACTTCCACATCCCCCTCCTCTCTTTCTCTGCTGTTCAGGGCTGGTTCTCTGACACACCAGGGTAATAAAGAGGTGAACAAAGTCACTAATTACCAAAACTACTCTGCAGACTGGAAAACCACAAACATCTAGGCAGCTTGGTTCAACTTTAAAGCAGGAGGCTGGACAAGATGAAGTCTTTCTCTCTTGCACGTCAGAACAAGTCAGTTGATTCCTTTTGATGCACAGCAGCAATGATTTAACTAAATTTTCCTGAATGTCTTGAGTCTGTTCTGTGCAGACCCATTGGCTGAACAGAAATCCTCTTGAGAACATAACCCTGAATGATGTCACACAATCCAAGGCTGGATAAATGTCCAGTGTTATGGAAAGGCTCATAATTCTACCACAGGCCCTAAGCTAGAGAAAAAAAAAAACCACATTATTTTCTCTGTGTCCCAGTTTTGAAAGCTAATCTAATTGTTGCTCCAGAATCAGAACAGACTCCAGAGATCTTCAGCTGCCCAAAACACAGAAGAAACTTCTCACCTGAGGCCACACTTCAGACTATGACTGCTTTAATTATGGCTATCATTCTCACAGAAATTTCCATGACAACAGCAAAACCGCATGAGAGTAGGTGGAAAGTATTCAAAGGACATCTGGTTTTGGTTTTTCTCCTTCTTCCCTGCGCTCACTGTTGGGGGAGATGGTGCATGGAAGGAAGGCTGTACAATCTTCCCCACAGGCACCCCAAAAATAACTCTGTTAGCATGGGTGCCCCATATGCACACGACAGGATTGTCAGGCACTGCCAAATTAAGCACACACTGCTTTGTCTGAAGAATTCAAACTTTCCTCACCCACCACCCATCTCCATCCAAGGGTTATACAACAGGAGACACCCCTGGTGGTGTCAAGAGATCCTCACCCAAACCTTTGCAGCTCAATCACTTTAAAATCTTCAGTCAATCACTTTCTGCAGTTTAAAGTACCCTAAATGTATCTGTAGGTGCCTGGTACACTGAAGTAAGTGGTGAAACGTAAGGAATGTAAAACAGTTTGTAATAAAACACCACGCCTAGTACCTTTTTAATGATACTTTGACTCCAGGTTCTCATTTTTATCTCCAGGACCTCAGAAATTTTCAATCCTTCCCACAGTTATTCTTCTGACTGTTGCAGCAAAACTCATACTATTTAAATTAGAATTGTCCAGTCTTTAATCTCTCTGGCTTTCCTCAGAACAAGGAAATGGTAAGAGTTACCCTAGATAACTGGTTTCAATTTAAGCTAATAGTTTGTGATTTAAGGAGAAATCCGTGTCTCTGGCTAACTTCCTGATTCCATACAGCCAAAAAGGAATAAAACCGAGATGGAGCTGCTCCTACAAATCCTCAGTGCAAATACCCAAATTAGTACTGCAAATTCAATGCACATTTGTTTCAAAATGTATTGCAAGGATTCCCACCACCATTTATGGCCTTCAGGGGTAACACACAAACAGCAGCCAACAGACCAATAAGTGTTCAATGACTTCCATGATGACATCCTCGTTATAGCCCAAATTTTGATATCATTAGTCAGGCTTGTGCCATGAATAGTCATTCCACTGACACAGACCCTCCAAATAAGGTCCTCTCTAGTGCAAGCAAGTCTAAAGATTTGGCATTGAATCAGGGCAGGGTACACAGATATGAGCTTTAAAATTCACATGGAAAAAGATGTATTTAAGCACACCCTAAGTGCCTTGGATTCATTTTGCTATGAATTAAGTCACGAGCTAAAGGTCACACTTTGCAAGGTCAACCTTTGGTGGACAGGGCCATCAGAAATCTGGCATAATTTTGGCTCTTGAACTGTAAGTTTCCCACCAACACAGCAATCTAGTTTAGCTCAACTTTCCAACAACTCCATTGACATTCTGCCTAAATTTCCACCTTCTGTGGGTGAGTTGTCCTGAAGTATAAACTCATAGATGCAGTGTATCTTCTAACAAGCTCCTCCTCACCTGAAATTAACCTCTGTCCAGCAGAAACCACTCCTGTTAAACAGACAAAGCCCCCTTGGCTCCTCAGCCCCACCTGAAAAAGGGAGTGTGGCTCAGAGGCTCAAGTTTCTGTGAAGGCACTGAGGAATGGTTTATCCTACACTACACCACCCTGTCTTCCTGGCATGTGCCTGTTTTTCCTCATCCAAACACACTAATTTAACTCTTCTGCCTGTCAGCAGAACCTACCTGCACTCTTTCCATGCCCTACACCCATAAACTCCTCCTGGAGGTCATAGAAGTTGTTGCCACGCTGCTGATTGTTTTAAAACTTCTGAGAGAATGAGAAAATTATGAAATCTCTCTCATGTACACACACATAACCAACAAACCAAACAAACAAACAAAAAAAAAAAGAAAAAAACCAAACAAACCAAAAAAACAACCAATAATAACAAAAGGTAAAAGTTGGGGAGTCCTTGGCTAACGATTATAATAATCTGGCATTAAACTTGTTCAATATAATGAATGCAGTACAATATTGTGCTCTGGTTTATATATTTGCTAAAATCTGGGTGTTTCATGTGCAAGCAGATCATGTCACCACAGTCCAGCTGATAGGCCACGACAGTGGGACAGAAGTGTAGATGCATCCAGAGAGGGAAACAAGGTCATAAATCTTGGCAAATTAAATTTTATAATGAAGAAGGACCAATTAAAGCCCATGAAAAATCGAGGACCTGTGCATTTTCATCCATGAGGACTGCACAGTCGCTGCAGCCTCTTTGAACCACACAACAGTCTGGTTCCAGGCTGTTCCAAGCAGAGACCATCAGCCTCAGTGAAAAATGCTTAAGTTTTATCTTTTAAAGTTTAGTGACTGCTTTTGACCCTAAGAAACTGCTGGCTCACAGGCACACAGGACAATCTTCTCTGCATTAGTTATATTTCTCTGTTCTTGAAGAGGGAAAGGAGCAAGGGATTGTTCTTCATGCAGGAATTATACAGACTAGGTTTTTGACTAAACCTTCTCTTCATAAACTAGGAAAGACAGAAACTGAATTTAAAAATGTTGATTTAGAGGAGATTCAGAATCCAATCCTATCAAGGACTGATGGAGGATCAAATGTCATGAATTGTAGATGTTCACAGATGCTGCTCACTGACAGATGCAAACAGGACATAACTAAAATTAAGACAATGAGAAGCACTAACAAAATTCTGTCACTTAATTTTCAAGCTCAAGTTACAAATTCTCAAGCATATATGTTTTCTGATGGCTTTGCAACACCTCTGTTGCTTGTATTGCATAAATCTCCAAGTGGTCTAGGACAGATCTTCAGCTACTAAAAATAAAACACTTACTGATTTCAGTAACTAAAATCTCTGTAATTCACTAGCAGGAGAAAAAAAATTGCATAATCTAATATATATCTAATACAGATTATGAACAAACACTGAACACATACAATTTGCAACTGCTTTTTAAAAATATATGTACACCTACAAAGGCAGGCTTGCTAAGAGCCAAGGCTGATTTATTGTTCTGCTGACTTTAAGAGCACTAAATTAAGTGTGTAACAGCCAAGGATCATCCCTGGAGATGTTTAGTATCAGGGGGTTTTTTTAGAAAGGAATTGTGGAACTGGCATGGAATAAAAACCTGTAAAACAGAAGCACTGTGACACACTAAGGGCACTGTAGTAAGTCAAAAATGTACTTTACTCCTGGCTGCAAAGCATCTCTGTAATAATTTCACTAAACAAGACCCAGAAACCACAGAGTTTTCTTTTTTGTTCGTTTCTTTCTGAATCTGAGATGGTCCATTATTGAAAAGATACTATTAAACAAAGATGGCAATTCAATATCTGTCTGATTTTATGCCATGGACATATAAAAAGACTTAATTGCATATTTTATGAGCTATAATACAGTTAGCACATATGCTACATCTATCTTTGCATATACTTATACATAGCATATACAGTTTCTCAAACGTAAAATCCGTTTCTTTGAAAATACTTGTATGTAACATTCAAAAAATAGGATGCTTCAACAGCAACTTTTGTGAGATTTACTGCACTAACTATGGGCAGCTTGAACCCTGGCTGCCTCCTTGTAGACTCCACACTGGCCTTTAATTAGGACCTGCAAGACCACAAACCATAGGTTCCCTCCATTCGGCAGATCCAGATCCAGAGCAGCCAAAACTTACTTTAAATGGAATTTTCTCCTTCTCTATTAGGCTCCCCAGCCACTTTTTAAGTGCTGCAGTGCATTCCCAGGGTTTGCAGACCCTGCCTCTCACCTTCCATGCGCTCCACGTAGCAATAAACATCGTAAGTCTCGTTAGGGAAGCGGCGTCCGTACGTCCTGACTCCTTTCTTTCCCATCTTATCTCCAAAGCAGCCAACTCTTGGATGTCTAATTGGATACCTGGAAATGCAGAAAATTTGTCATTATGATGCCTTGGGGTTTTAGCCTTTTATATCTTTCACATCCTGTACTGCTTTAGGGTATAACTCTAAACTCCATATAGAGTGTTAGCTTAGTGTCTTCACATTTTGGTCACACAAAACAGTTCCTCTGGGCCAAGGACACCCTACAGCCTCAGGCCCCAAAAAGTACAAACAAAAGTGAGGTGAGGGGCAGCAAACTGGGGGTAAATGGCTTCATTACCTGAAGCTCTAATTGGACAATTAACCCCTGATACGTAAATGGACCAAACATATAACTGTCTGAAAAACTCATGACCATCTTTGGTGTAGCATCTGGGAGGCTTCTGACTGCCCAAAGTGAATCTATTGAAGGTCTTTAATAAATACCCCCTTTATTCTCTCAGTCTTGCCTAGCCTCTGTTCTAGGTAGCCACTCCAAGGCATCAATTATGTCAAGACAGCAGCTCAAGCCTGCACAGGCGAGGCACACAAATTTTGGGGAAAAGAGTGAAGGGGTGTTTTGAAAGCCTCACCTGACAGTCTGGTCGGACACCCAGCCAGCATCACACTGCTCAAACCCATCCTCATAGGCTGCTTTCAGCTGCTCTGGGCTGGCCATGACAGCACCATTGTCCCGGCAGGTCTGGTGGGCCTGTGTGAAATTCAGGGTGTACCTGCTCGTGGCGGCCCGGTAGTGAAACACCACACCTGAGAAGGCAAAAAAAAACACATTAGTGGCACATTTTTTTGTTGTTTCTCCAGCCATCACCACTCTGTAACCCAAAAACTCTGTGCTAGTGACACATTTGGTGCTGTTTCTCCAGCCATCACCACGCTGTAACCCAAAAACTCCAAGTCAGTGACACATTTTGTGTTGTTTCTCCAACCATCATAATTCTCTAACCCAAAAACTCTGTGCCAGTGACACATTTTGTGTTGTTTTTCCAACCATCCCCACTCTGTAACCCAAAAACCCATTAGTGGCATATTTTGTATTATTTTTCCAACCATCATAATTATCTAACCCAAAAACCCCAAATCAGTGACTCATTTTGTGTTGCTTCTCCAGCCATCAACACTCTGTAACCTTAGCTAGGTGTTGTCACAGTGCTGAAAAAAGATGGGTAGAATGAGAAATAGTGCAAAAAAGTGAGATGTCATGGTATAAATGATGTTCCCCCTCTAGTGGCTGCTACCAGTAATGACAAAATACCCCAAAAAATGTGGTCTTTTGAAGCAGGTTTGTCAATCAGTGATGGTCCTGATGCCTGTTTCTACACATTAAAGATCACTACAAATATATCATTTATCACTTATACAGATTTTGGTCAATTTTCCATAGGCATATTTTCCTGCACATGCCACAAATGGTACCAAAAAAAAAAAAAAAAAAAAAAAAAGTGTGATTTTATTTGGGGTTTTTCTCGTTCTGAAAAGTTCCTTGACAATTTTAGCAATTTCTGGAGCACATCAGACCGTTGGAGAGGGAGGTCTGGTGTGAAGATGGTTTTGTTTAAAGCAGGATCTGTCTAGAAGCCACATTCTGTTTTCAACACACACACAATTCCCACAGAATCTGACAACAGCTAGAACAAACCATAAAGGGCACTGAAGTGGCAGAAAACAGTCATCCCACCTTAAAAAATCATTTCCCCTTATTACCATTGTCTTTTGCATTTAGCATCAAAGGCATGTCCCTTGCAATACCTAACTAATTGCACTCTAAAATCCTCAGAAGCGTTTCAACACCATAAAACATCCACAGAATGGAAACAAAACAAAACAAAACAAGCCCCTAAACCATTAAATGTTCTTTTTCTCTGATGGTTTCACTGGATGAGGAAACATGAGGAATCATGATGAGGAAACAACATACTGTAATACAGTTTGGGAAAATGGTGACATTGTAGCAAAAATTAATTTTACAACAAGTCTTTGCTATTAGAGCATTGTTGAAAGATAAAGTAAGTCTGTTAGTTTACAAACAAATAGAAATACAGGTCATTTGTCAAACTGTTGATGCAAGAATTTCCAACTTATTTAGAAATCTTTTTCCCATGCAGACAAATTCAGTAAAATTTTGCCAGTCATCAACAATCTGCATATGGCCAATAAGCAGAGAATACACATTTTTCTTCTTGTCATAATTCACTAAGAAATTAATACAGAAAATACTATCTGAAAACTACTCAGCCATCAGACATCATTTTTTATCAAAGCCACTTGCAGAGAAACAGGAAATAAAAGAAGAAAGGCTGGGAATCCCCATATTTCATCATTTAATAGGGAGTCATAGACCAGCTGCAGCCACTAACTGGAAGCTTGCACACCACCAGCAACCCCATAAAATGCCTTTTAGAACTGACAAAACCTGTCACGAACAGCTTCTTCCAAGCAACAGTGTAATTTCAGCTTCAAATGGATCCAAGTGTTGTTTGGCAACAGTGACAAGTGACGAATACACCCCGGAAAATTATGGCTGGTGTTTGTATCATTACATTTCCAGGTGCCTGAAATTCACTCATTAAGGGTGTTAAATTGTTATGTTATTTCACTGCATTATTTGGCTCAGGCCCCACAACACTGTTCCAAATAATTTTTGGGCAGATTTCAAGAACAAGCAGAGAACAGGGACAGCTTCCAAAGGGCATCTTCATCCTGTGCTGGGAGCCAAAGGAACATTTCAGTGTGGTTGGGGGACACCCTGCTCCCCACACCCTCACTGCTAAACCACCCTAGAACTCAGACCTAGGCAACAGCAGCATTTAAACCTTAAAATCACAAAAAAATATTACCTGGAGATTTACGTTTTTTAACATGCGGTATGCATAAAAGTATTTATTTTAATATATTCAGAATTTAGTAGCAGTGGTTGAAACTGTGAACAGAACACCTGCTGGTATAAAGGAGGATTGCCATACTAGCAGCACAGAAGTAAATAAAAACAGCAGCTGAGGTGGCCTGCTTGGTGTTCTGGATCTAGAATTTTAAAATGGGCAACTTTTACCCAGCTCCAAACAGAGGCAGATAAAATATTTACCCTGTTTTATAACTATGAACCCATAATAATATTCACAAGCTATGCATCTGGCTTTTTTATACATTATATTTGAACATACACAACCATTGTAAACCTTTTTTTTTTTTTGTAACACTGGCATTTCTGTAATAAAACATATTTTATGCTGAGTCAGAAATGGCCAGATATATGAAGCAATTATATATGAAGCAATATATATATATTACATATGAAGCATATTTATATGAAGAATATATATATTATATATTATAATATATATACATTATGTATGAAGCAAATAATTCAGTTTGTTGTTTTAAACTTGATTACAATGTAATTTTTGTGAATTTGGATTGTCTCTTTTTTATAAATTTTTTCCAATATTGCTTAAGTGATAGTATACGACTTCAAACAGAGCACAAGTTTCTGCTTCTTAGCACAGCCCCCAAAGATTTGTTCCCTTAGAGAGGATGGCAACATATTTCTCTAAAGCTGTATTTATATTTTTTTAAGCTTCCTGCTTCTTAAACATATGAGTGCATTTTCCACAACCAGCTATTTCACCTCTCATTCCTTTTTTTTTTTTTTTCACGTTGGAAGCACCACCACCCTCCCTACCCTGGCAGAGCCGTGTGACACCTGAACGAGGCAGGACTAAAGAGTTAATACCCCAGCCAATTTAAA
This sequence comes from Tychaedon coryphoeus, assembly GCA_013398595.1. Taxonomy (NCBI): domain Eukaryota; kingdom Metazoa; phylum Chordata; class Aves; order Passeriformes; family Muscicapidae; genus Tychaedon; species Tychaedon coryphoeus. The sequence goes on from WBND01000672.1 coordinate 336,479, forward strand.
GTGGATTTCGCGGAGGCAAAGAGGAGCCTTTGGTCATTCGTAAATCCTGGAAAGGAACTCGGGGAATGCTTTGTTCTCCTCGCCCTGATCCACAAGGTAAACTTCACCTATTCTCAGAGCTGGAGGCTCCTCTATTTCCAGTGAGGAGCTAATGGACATGAAAGAGCCTCCGTGATGAATGGGAAGGAGGACTCACTATGCATAAGCCTGTGCAACAGCTGCAATAATTAGAAGACCCCTGGGGCTAAGAAGATTAAAGTGCAGGACTTTCATTGTTTCAGTTAGACAGAGAGAAGGGCAAAACCCATTGTCCCGCTCTTTGCACTTTGAAACATTTGAAAAGGATTTTTTTTTCCCCCTTTGTCTATTTCCTCCCCGAAAGAAAAGGCAAGAAAGNCCCGCTCTTTGCACTTTGAAACATTTGAAAAGGATTTTTTTTTCCCCCTTTGTCTATTTCCTCCCCGAAAGAAAAGGCAAGAAAGGAGTTGTCCTAGGAACAAATGAAGCAACTGGAAAACAGGCTACAGCAGTATAATGTTGTCACTGAACATCTGGCAAACAAAGTCAGTGTAATTACAGGAAGGAGTAGCAGCAAGAAAGAGCACTCATAGGAAAGCAATTTGTAGCATCCAAAATTCACTTCCGTCAGAGCAAGGGCAAACGTCTTTTCGTCGTTTACCTCATGTCTTAGACCAGAAGATAAAAATGTGAAGTGTTTAACTTTTAACAAACAAGGGTTTCCATGGGTGAGATCCTGGTTCTGTGGTTATACCCCTTTGTGTTGCAGCTCTATGGTATATCATGCATCAAAACCCTGTGGAACTACGGGGGAAGCTAGTTTATTAGCTCCTGGTATGGCTAATAAATTATAGTTCACTTTCACCAGCGAGCTCACGCTGCTGCCACATGCAGTGTTGGATGTGGCCACATAAAGCCTGAATCTCAGAAGTTGCCTAACACAGCAAATACCTAAAGGGAAAAGTGATGGCAGTGCTGTTAATTTCTGCCTTCAGACTTTGGACACTGTGGTGCAGACCCTGAAATAAACCTCAGGGCAGTGCCAGAGCTACCAGTTCAGATGACAGCTCAGATCCTCCCTGGCCTTAATGCAGAAGGCAATTTACATTACAAATACACCCCGAAAATACGGGTTACAGGGCTGAGCACTGTATGAAAGGAAGGAATAGGGCAGCATTTTCACTTCTCTGCATGAACAATTCGTTTGTCTCTCTCTAGGATTTGCACCCATCTTCCGACCTCTATCCTGGGCTTTGGCGACCTGAGAAGAAGAATCTCGCCCTGCCAAGTGCCTCAGGGAGCTCATGGTGAGGAGGCAAAGTGCATTCCCCCTGCCCTGCCCAGGCTCTCCAGGGACAGACACCCTGCAGCAGCTCACACTGTGCTCCCCTGTGCAGGATGTTTGCGTCCATCCCCGCAGAACACAGGTGGAGGGGCAGAGGGACCCCTCTGAGCAGCTCCAGGTAATGAGAGAAGGCATCAACGCTGAGCTTCACCTGTGTTTTTATCCTTTATCACTCTCCCACCACAACTCCTGCATCCACCCCATCCATCCCACCTGTCCACCCAGAGGCTGCCAAGCTCCCAAATTCTACAAGACGGACACAGTAGCTTCCCCTTCCTCTTCCTGGACCCTGGGTCTTTATCACCCAGAAATAAAATTTCCCTCTGCCAGCCTCCGATGGCCGCTACCAATTGTGCCCTTCCCTCGACAGGAAGATTCCTCGGGATCCTTTAATCAGGAGAGTAAAACTCGATCTGGAAAATGCAGCAGCCCGTGATAACTTGCACGGAAGTTCAACATCAAGAGGTGGTAAGGTTTCAAGGCAGGTAAGTCCGAAAGATTAGGTAAAAGCACCTCTTCAAACGCCTACTTAGAGAGATAAAGAAGGGGATTTCTGCTGCGGAGAGAATAGATCAATTAGGTTGTCAGCACACAATCTCCCAGGGCTAACAGCATCACTGAGTGTCAGCGTTCCCACTTAGGAAACAACTTTCATTTATTATCATTATAATGCTTGCCCGAAAGACAAGTTTGCATAAAAATGAAAATGTGAATTACCATTTACTCTGCCTCCCTAATTCTTGTTTCTTTCCATTAACAAGATCAGTATCTTAAGTCTGGGATTGTTTTTAGCCATTAAAAAGACTTTAAAAATAAAACACACACACACAGAAATAAAGTCTTTCAGATTTGCAGCAGAATCAAACAAACAGAGAAAATTAGGCCCATGAAAAGAGTGAATCCCCAAAATACCAGTTAGAAGAGAATAAAGTGCTCTCACTTTTGGCAAAAAAATATTCACTGAGAAGCTATGACAAAACAGTAAGTAAACTAGAAGGATCTCATTTGCCACTTTGATCCCTTTAAATCCAATTATCCCCAAGAAGAAGAAGAAAAAATGAGGTCAAATGAGCGGTTTGTTCAGACTTCTTAATTTTGAATACATTGGGCCATACATGTTCTTCTTAATTGCCCAATATCATACCATCATACAAAACAAGTATTTCATTCAATATTCAGGCATTTTCCAGAATGAAAAGTACTGTATAATTTCATTTGTAGGTCAGATTTTTACAAGGTAGCTCAAATGTCTTGTATAAAAGTGGACTTCATTACAACTAGAGAGAAGGAATAAATGTAGACACAGAAAGGTACAGCAGTACTTTTTATAAAATCCTTTCTGGAATTCAACTCACCCAAGGTAGCTTTGCCTAAAGGTCACAAGTTGAGTCTAAAAGAGTCATCTATAAATCTCCCTAATTGGTGACCAGGGATATTTGATGCAGAGAGTTTTCCTCACCCAGGAATACCCAAAAGCTGAGAGGCCAAGGAATCCCAGTGTGAGACAGTTTGAATTGAGGGCACCAAGAATGCTTAGAAGAAAAGCACAAAAACACCGTAGAGAGATGAAATTACAGAATATGACAAAGGAAGAGTTGTTCCTGAGACAAAGGGAAAATTTTTGAGGAACATTCACAGAAGGCAGAGAAGAAAATAAATGGAAGTGAAAATGAGTGTGACTTGTTCTACATATCCAGGATTGGGCTTGGATGATCCTAGTGGGTCCCTTCCAACTCCAAATATTCTGAGATTCTTCACTCCCCTTCTTGTGAGAAGCTGAAGCATCTAACACTGCCATGGTGTTAGATCCATTTTGAACACAAAATATCCCTGTCTGGGAGGTCAGTGTAGTTATAGCAGCAAGCAGGGTGTCAGGAAAGCATTCTCCATGGTGAATAACAGGAAAGGGGGTATCCAGTGTGAGGAAAGTGCCCCTCCAGTGATCCTGCAGAGCTGCCTGCCCCAAGGACAGCCCTGCAGGTGTGAGTAATGAGTAAGGCAGGCACCTGGCTGCCCCAAACTTCCTGTGTGGGCTAAAATTAAGTGTTTCCCTCCCCTCCCTTACACCCTCAAGAAGTGCAAAACACAAAATAGTAACCCTGATATCAGGGGTGAAGTGTGGAGAGCACAGAGCCACCCCAGCAAGAGCACAACTCCTCACAGCCCTAGAATTAAGCAAGCCAATTCAGGTGTTTTGCTTTAAGATGAGACATTTAAACAGATATTCAGATCAAAATATTTGATCTCTGTTTGATGCATGCACAGCCAAGCACTGCTCAGCAGATAAAGGATCCCCCGTGGACTCACAGTGTCTTGATGCTGCCTCTGAGATAGAACCATGAAATGGTTTGGGATGGAAGGGACCTTAAAGATCATCTATTTCCAAATATAAGCAGCTATTGATACACAGGTAGCTGGAATCATAAATTCCTGTAACCAAGGCAAAGGAAGGTCACAGAATTACATCAATATACAAGATCCTCCTATTGTTTAGAAAACTTTTACCTGTAAAAAAGGATGTAGCAGAAATATGCACTGCAGAGACAAAGGCAATGTGATGAAATGTGCTTTCCTTGTGAATGATAACTAAGATAACCAGCTGTGGTTAAGTGGTGGCTTAACCAGGAGTCCACCCATGGATAATGAAAATCCACGGACATTCAAAAAACAAATAGTAAAAAGCAAACCCATATCTGTTCAGGATGGAATAACAAAAGTTTCTGTGTGGGTAATTCCATGGGTGACAGGTCTCTGAAAGCAAAATGGGTCATAAAAAACTAAGGAAAATGTTTAAGTTTGCCCTTTGATATCAGCTGCTTTCATTGGAATAGGACTCTTGAACAACCAGATCTTTTGTCTGAACAGTTTGTTGCTAATAACATATGAATCTGACTTCAGAAATTAATCTGGTATCTAAAACAGCAAATTTCCTGGATATTTGCACACAAGTTATCAAATTTGTCTGTTGTGATAGCTAAACAAAAAAAAATTAGGTTCACAGTTACAACTTTTGTAGAGTCTTGGGCTTGAGACCCAGGCAAAAGAAATAATTAGACATTAGAAGTTCTATTTTCGATTACTAATACCCACTATTCAGCTAAAACTAGGAAAATCTGCATGCTACTGAGAAAATTATTCTTCCTCAGAAATCCCACTTTTCATTCACAATACATTCCATCACTGGTAAAATACATTTATTTGATGCACAGTGTGTTCAGTAGCAGTTTTGTATTCCCAGCATACCCAAAGGAGAGAAATGGCAATTACAGTAATTTTATTCAAGTTAGCTCTCCCAGCTACCTTATTATGTTACAAAGGTTATTTTGAAAAACAAGCAGGCCAGCTGTCTAATCTTATCTTCCTGGCTTCATTGATGCTGCATTATGCTTTTTGTTTGAAAGTTTAAAATTAGGGAGTGTCCATAAAACAAATGGAGACACTGAAAATACCTAGAACAAAAGTCCTGAATTGGTCTAAAAATACCCAAAGAAGCATTTAAAAAAAGAAAACATCATAATGGCAAAAGAGGAATTACAACTGCTTCAATTGCAACTGTCAAAAAGTTTTGGCCTACTTAATTTGAGCATGAAATGAGCAGAATAAAAAAAAAATTATGATAATTTTACCAGAGCTTCAGCAGCCCCAGCTCCACCCAGGAGAGCTGACCAAAGCACAGTGCTGAACCAGGCTATCCCTCAGCTCTGGAATTACCTCAGTTAACATGGAAATACCTCCCTGCACCCCAGTCAGGACAGGCAGTGCAAGAGTGCACAAAGAGGGAGTACAGGGGATCAAATGGCATCACTTTGGGGTGCAGGTTCAAAAAAGAAACAACGGAGATAATTCAGGACCAATGTTTTTGTGGTTTATAAATAAAAGATGAAATCATAAAGAATAGAGCAGAAGATTTGAGCAGCAATATTCACATGAATATTATGAGTTTATAAATGCCATTTTTTTTACATAATGGAGAAAACTGAGAACTGACGGCACAAATTGACGATTGTGCAAACCAATTTTCCTTTTCCATAAGCATGACTTAGCTTTTTTTCCTCTCTTGAAATTCTGACATTAAAGCAGTCATGGAAAAGAACAGTTGCAGAAAGAAAATGGAGTGTGCGAAATTTTTCATTGAGACAAAATCATAAATCTAATCAGTTCAACACTTTGCAGAGTTTTTGGAGGAGCAGCAACTACAAAAAGCTAGAGTGTCACCATAAATCCTCTGATATTTTATTGTCATAAACATCTGCTGCTCCTGGATATAGACATGTAGTCATGGGAACTTGAAAAAGGGTAAAGGAATGCCAGGTACACTCATTATGAAAAGTAACGTTCAAACCAGGATTTCTTTTGCTTTTGCTTTTGTCATTAGGACCTAACAGTTTCTGAAGTTATGCAGTTATGGCTACACTGATTTATTTGATTTCCAAATTAAGGCCACACCTTCGAATCCTTTCATCGAACCAATGCCAACAGACTGTTCACATTAGGCTAGGCAGATTGGAAGAACAATACAGTATTAAGCTCACCAAAAAAATCCTTAACCAAAGCCATGATTTCCAGCAGCAGATATTAATGTTTGTTTTGAGATGCATTCACCTGAGTAAATACTGAACTTCCAAAAAACATCGAGCTGCAAAGGCGGGCGCAAGGCAGGGCCCAAAGCCCATCCACAGAGCTCAGTGTTGTCCTAAGCAGAGGCAGAAACCTGGGTCCAGAACTTGCCTGTGCATGGCACAGAGCCTGGGTTAATGCCCTGCCTTTCAGCACAGCCTGTGAGCTCAGGCTCAGTGCCAGCCCAACTGGAGCAGCCTCTGTGCCACGCTCCACGAGCAGGCTCTGGAGTAGAAACACCCACACATCACATGCTCCTTTGGCCACTCACTTTTGTTTTGCTTAAACCCATGGAGCACTCCAGGGTGGGACAGAGAGGCTGGGACAGGCCCTGGGGGTGCTGTGACAGCAGCTGGGCACGAGCCCAGGGGTCCCCAGGTGGCCAAAGGCGATGGCCCCTGGGCTGTCCCAGCCACAGGGCAGGGACTGTCCCTGTGCTGGCCCTGCTGAGGCCACAGCTCCAGTGCTGTGTCCATTTCTGGGCCCCTCACACTGGAATTGAGGGGCTGGAGTGTCCAGGGAAGGGAATGGAGCTGGGGAGGGGCTGGAGCCCCAGGAGGGGCTGAGGGAGCTGGGAAGGGGCTCAGCCTGGAGAAAAGGAGGCTCAGGGGGCCCTTGTGGCTCTGCACAGCTCCCTGGCAGGAGGGGACAGCCAGGGGGATTTGGGATCTGCTCCAGGGAACAGGGACAGGAGCAGAGGGAACAGGCCAGGGCAGGCTCAGGGTGGACATCAAGAAATAGAACTTCACTGAAATGGTGGTCAGACATCAGAATACACTTCCCAAGGAAGAGGGGGTGTCACCTTCCCTAGGAGAGCTCCAAAAATGTTTGAATGTGGCATTTGGGGCTCTGGATTAGTAGTGAACTGTTTTAGGTTAATGCTTGGACTTGATAATCTTGGATCTCTTCTCCAACTTCAACAGTTCTGAAACTTCTGTCCCTTCTGTCTCTCAAGACATATACTTCACCCTCTCAAAATTTTGGAGGTTATTTCCTCATAGAAATGGCAAGCAAACTGTTACTACTGCCTGCCCCTCACTTAGCAAACACCTCCCTACCTCTTTTCTTGCAGCTTCTCCCCGATGACTTTTCCTTCTGCCCATCCAAAACATTACTGGGCAAAAGGAAGCCCTTCCTTCATGCTTGGTGTTCCTTTCCCAGAAAGAGTGGCTCCCAATTTTGGTGGCATGGTTTGGGACATCAAGACAGGCCAACCACAGCTTCAGTGGCTTCTTTCCATCCTAAGTTTTCATCCTTTCCAGGCTTCTTTCCATCCTGAGTTTTCATCCCTTCCATCACGAGTTGCTTCTTTTCACCCTACTCAAAGCACGAATCGCTAAAGAAACTCCTTTAATTCCTCTCTAGTTTTGCGTTAATTACTAAGCCTCGCTGCTTTAGCTGGAATCACAGCTGGCTACAAATGAAACAGACAAATCCTTACCCTCAACAGCCAGAGAGATGATGGCCTGTGTGTCCTCCACCCCGTACATGACGTCGCAGCGATAGACCCCGGCGTCGCTGGCGCGCAGCTTGGAGAAGCTCAGCGAGGCGTCCCCGCTCTCCTCGGAATGGCTCGGCACAGACACCCTGTCCTTGTAGCTCTGCCCTATTTTGATGTTGCCATTTTGGGCCACCAGCACCGTGGTTTCCTTGGCGTCCTTCCCGCTTTTGTCCAGTTCCACCTTGGACCATTTGATCCGGAGGTACTCGGCGGCATAGCTGGAGGATATGGTGGGTGTGGTTGAAAAGAAGCACGGCAGGACTGAAGTTCCAGAGAGAGATCCCTTGACCAGGGTTTTTTTTTCTGCTTTAACTAGAAGAAGGGGAGAGAGTGAGGAGAGAGGAAGGAGAAATCACGTTAGTGTAACAGCAAAATCAGAAACACAGGTATTTCATTGTTAATTAATGATTCACTAATGCGAAGCCTGAAATCCATGAACCTCAGCTGATTTGTAACCAGACTGGCAAGTATAAGCTGAAAAAGAGTTTGTATCAATCTTGGTACACCTTAGGCTGATGATGAAGCACATTTCTCTTTGGGAAAATTTCATTCTGACTTATTCTCTCCATTTGTTGTGGCCACCAAGTAATTAACCTTTGGAAACTGGTCTGAAATTTTAGGCGGCAGATGAACTGTAAGAGCTGTTTCCTCAATTTACAGGAGGAAGACCACTCTGAGTGAAAAATGATGAGTTACCTCACTGGCCAAAAACCCTGAGTGCAGGGGAGCTGCTGGAGCTCACACCTTGCCTCACCTCACAGCAGCTGTTCCTGTCCTCAGAAGGAAACACAGCCCATGGCTTTGCACCCCTGTCACCCCTGACCCCGCTGTTCCCTCAGGGGTTAACTCTCTTTATTGCACACATGCTGAAACAAAAGCCTTTCCAGTGAGAGTCACTCTTTCAAAGTTGTTTCCTTGTAGCCCCAGGGCCTTTAACACATCGCAGAAATGAAATATCTCAGGATGTAAAAGCGAAGAAGGAAGTAAAGCACACAGAAAGTCCCTACTTGGCTCAGACTTGACATGATCAGGACTTTTATCATTTTTTATGTCATCTCCAGCTGCAAACATTTCACAGTGAAATGCTTCCATCTGACAATATCCTGAGGGGGAAGTTGACTACTGTTCATCCAAGCTGCACGCTGCAGCTGAAGAGAGGGTTTCTGATGGATTTACCTTTTTTATGTGGTTATGTTATTTCATCACACATAATGGCTTAATGAAGATTAAAAGCTGATGCACAATAGTAACTGTTTTACCTCCTTCACCCTATTGTTTTTGAAAGGTAGAACATGGCCATCATAATTTTGAAGGGAGCTAGCATTCATAAAGTTTAGAAACATAATAACTTATTAATAGCCATCAACAGAGTGATACATGAAACAGGAGACACCAGCACATGAAAATTATCTGTTTATCTATGGTGAAAAATATAATCTCTCCTTAAAGGGTAGAAGACTGGAGTGTGGAACGGAAGGGTGGGCAGGGTGAGAGAATTAAAAAAGCAAAAAGGAAACAGAAGAAAAAAAGAAGGGGGGGGAGAAAAAAAGAAAGAAAACAGGAAAAAAAAAACAGAGGGGAAAAAAAGGAAAACAGAAGAAAAAAAGGAAAGTTGCTCATTAACCTGTTTATTTTTAACAGGGGCAGATTGTCCACAGGATAAAATCTTAATGGTATTATCGAAACAGGTTCAATACAAGAGTCATCAACTCAATGCCCAAGCATTTCAATAATACAGGACTAGCCAGAAAAAGAGAAAAATGGACTGACAGGGAAGACACAAAATTCTGAATTTAAGTTCTCAGGTCTTTTCCAACCATGCCTACCAAACTATAATTTCCTCGGGCACACAATTCAGATATAGTCAAGATGACGATATCAAAACTGATGAAACCAGAGATCTTTTATATCACCTTTATTTTGTTGGAACTTCACAGAGTTACAGTGGTTAGAGATAAAGAAACAGGATGAATTCTCAGTTCTATCAGTTGTGATGGAATTACTGCCAAATTGCACAGGTGGGAGATTAAAATCAGTCTCAAAATATTTAGAATTTATTATGATCTCTTGTCATCTATACACCATACAGGAACTTTGTTCTTAAATGAAGAATGACTAAATTATAATTATAATTATACTGACTGACAGAGCTTTAATAAACTTTTTAAGAACATTGTCTCTGATTACGAGTGATCTGGAGTATCAGCCCTGAACCCTGAGGAAATTTCCTCCCTTTAAAATTCATGCCTTCACATCAGCCAGCTGGAAGCCTTGGCAAACAACACATATCATCCTGATATGCAAACTAGATCCAGGCTAGACTGTGCTACTTCCCAGAACAGGAGATTCTGTGTAGCTGCAGCTCTGTCCAACTTTAGAAAGCATTATATCACCACTATTTGTTGTGGTGAGGGGAGAGAAGAAGGTGGAGAAGACGGAGGAGAAGGAGGAAGAGGAGAAACTTTTCCCTACAGAAAAAGAATATATTTGGCTGACACAATATCTGAAATACAAGATTAAGTGATGTTCCTGCAGAGTTCCAAAAAGCTTAATTTCTTGTAGCACTCCAAATATTTAGCCTAGCAGAATTTACTGACCAATGCAGAAGCTATCAGTATCTTATATTAATCCATTTGACCCCTTTTTTTTCCCTTTAGCATCTTTGCTAAGCTGATATTCCACGTCAGCTCCTACCAATGGGATGTAATAGACCAATGACACACAGCTGGATGTCTTCCTTTGGAGGTGGAAAGAAAGGAATTCTTGCTTGAGAGCAAAGCCTCTTTCTCCAAAATGTGTACGCTGGTTCTGAGGTATATGTTACAAAATTCTTCAAGTAGGAATCTAGGTAATTTTTAAAAAGGACAGAATTCTGCCCTTCTGTATCCCATTAACCACAATGATCAGGCCAATGCATCTGCAGTGGACAAGGAATCTGAAGAAAAGAGTTCTCTGCATGGTTTGACACTGCTTAGAGGAGTGAATTTGCCACATAATTGAGTTTAACTGAACAGAATGTTGCTACTGACTATGCAGGCGAATCCCACACGCTTAAAGAATAAAATATTCTATTTATTTTTAGCTAAATTTATGAAGGGGAAAAAAAAAGAAAAATGTTGCATCTCATTTTTCAGTTCATCAGCAACCTGCTGGGACATATGGTATATTGCCCTGTCTAGCAGCAGAAATAGAAAGGATAAGTGAAACTGTGTTTTGTCAATCCAGCTACTAGCACTGAGCCTAAGAGAAGCCTTTTCATTAACCACAAGTCTTTTAGTGAAGATAATAGTGAATTAAAATGAGTGAAATTTGTGGGAAACACTGACAGGTAATGGACTGAGACCCAACAAAAACCTTCCCTGAGTCCTTTACCAGGTGGCTTGTGGTCTGAGCAAGCAGAATAACAGAAGGATGTGCAGAGTGAAGGAGAACTACTTTTACAGTCTGCAAGATACAAGAAGCCAGGCAAATGTAAATCTCAGGTGCAGAATGCAACAAAATGCCACAAATGGCCACCCAAAACAGGCAGAAAAAACTTCAGTGTTGATTATAACCAAAAGGTCCAGCTTGTAAACCACAACAGTGGTAAGTTGGGAACTGGTGTTTCACAAAACATTTAAAGGCTTCAATTTCATATCCAAACTAGGGATTTAACAAGAAAAGATTGAAACTTAGGGTGTCTGTCTTTCAGAATGCTGAGATATATTTTATTTTTAGAGTATTTTTAAACAAAAACATACTTCTAAATATTGTGTGTACTATTCTAACACTCATCCTCAAAAATATTATTGCACCAATTGACATTTCTACAAAAGATGAGGACATGAGCTGATCCCACAGATTCTTTGGAATCATGAATTAGATCAATTAATGAAAAAGGAATCTTTTTTCATCCTTGGCCTCCTCACCATGGCCATAGTTTGGAAATGGTTAAGATTCTAGAGAGGAAAAGAATGGCCCTCAACTTAAAAAATAAACTCTACAAAGTTCACAGTGTGTTCTAGGAACATCAGGGTCTTTCTAAATTTCTTTAAAAAAAATTTGGGCAAATAAGGATGGGTCACAATCTGATCTACATTCCAAAGAAAGGGACATTCATAAAAAACTCCTAAGCACCAAAAATTCCACTCTGGAGATAAAATGGGCCATCTAAGATGAAATAAAATGTGGAGTAAGTGAGAGGACATGTAAAAATGCCATCCCACATTCTACAACTCCAAGGATCCATGTGACTCCTCTCCATGTGCAGTGCTGCCTCTCAATCCCTGTGTCCCTGAATTCTGCATTTGTGCAAGGCAGTGAATCAGGCCCGTGGTCTGATCCAGACCTTTCTTCCTTATATCCAGTCTAAATCTATTATTGTTTGGTTTTTTGTTCTTTTAAATTGGTTCCACTAATGGACCGGTCCTTTTCTTTATCATTCAGGACGACTTAAAGATGTTAGGAGCAGCAGTGTTGAAGCTAGGTGGAAACAAAAAAAAAGTAATAGATTTAATTTTCCCAAAGGTTGAAGTCAGTTTGAGGAGTTCCTGGAAAGAAAGGGGAAAGAAAATAAAGAAAAATCTTGCTTTGAGACTTGGGAAACTGCTTTCTCAATTTTGTGAGTCTGCAGCAGCTGTTGGGATATTTTCCTTACCGAAGGCCTGACCCAAACTTTCAAATAGCCATGGCAACCACACATGGATACATACTTCAGTTTTAGCATGTAATCACCAAGAGAGGTAGTAAGGGCTCCTTCCTTCCCAACCAAACCTGCAGCTGCCCTAACACCTCCTTGCTCCAGACCCCAGCAGCCAAGGAACCTGCCCCAGCTCAGCTCATGGCAGCCCAAACACAACAGATATAAATCATTAACACCCTGAGGAGGACACAGAAACACGATTAGTGACACGGTTTAGCATGGCAGAGGCAAAGAAAGTCAATTTCCTGAGTTTGGGCTGCTCCCTCAGTCCTGTGAAATGCCCTACCAATTAGACCACTAAATTAATTTTAATGAAATGTTCTATGTGCAAAGGACTTACCTTTAGGTAGCATATATGTTATAACTATTGTAGAGTACATCCATAAGATACTTTTTATACTTAACAACATCTTGACCTAGAAATGAAGAACAAAGGAGTAAGTGGTTAGTATTTCACTGTGTCCTTATCAAATGTTGTAACTCAGCACATCACTATTTGTCACTGGTATCAGAAGCAGTCCTTCCTGCTTTCAAGGCATCTTCATTTAACAATTTATGGTGGAGATTTGTTACAATGACCATGTGCCTCTGTAGAATACAGATTTATACTGGGTTTCAGGTTGTTGATTCTCTGACATGTCAGTTCCCTTCTCACTTTCCTTTACAGGCTCCACCTTCCAACAGCTGGAGAGCTCTTCACATGTATCATATGAACAAAATAACAAATTGCATGTTCACAACATTATTTCCCTGTTTTTATTTCAGTTCACAGTCACACATGTTGAACCTGTAAATATCCCCAAAGTTACAAAAGCATTGCAAGACACACAAACACCAACAACTACAAAGGGTTTATAAAAGAATCCCTCATCCTTATTGTTGGAGTCAGTGAGTCAAGAGCCTGACTTCTCTCTGAGGAATTCTGAACTTTGAAGAATAGTTATATGAACATCCCAACATAAGAAATTACTTTCAGCAGCAGTTTGTCAAAACTGACAAATTTTTATCACCACCTTGATTTTCCTGATAATTGCTGCAAAATCTGCTACCTGAGGTCTTCACTTGGACAAGTAACCAGGCTGACAGGTTTTTTTTTGTGTTCAAGAGAGCTTGCAGTTGAACTGCCCTAAGGATCAGTGAAGCAGAGGTTTAATAGATATACCTGTACCTGTATAACCTGTCTGTTAAAACTGTGCAACCTGAACTGCACACGCGTACAATTTAAAACTTCCACTTTTAAAAACTCCACAGGCTGCACTGAATGTGACAGCAAAGACACACGGAGAGGCAGCTTCAGAAAACTCCTGGTGACGTGTTCAAGCTCAGGACAGTTCTCTCCACAGCTCACAGCTGCAGCCCAAACTCCACATGAGTCTGTGTGAACTGGCACACATCCTGTAACGTCTGAGCAGCACGGGAAAGACACAAAACATCTCCAACCTAGCCTTTCCAGTGAGGCAAGTTCAAAATTCCCACCCAACACGGCTGAAAACCCCAGGGCCTTGCATTCCCTGTACATGGATGGCCAGAGCCAGCTGGTTGCACTGGGAGGTGTGGGCTACAACCTATTCCCTGGGCGTGGAGGGAGAAATGCAGCTGCTTTCCACAGAGCAGGCTGCACGCTGCCAGGACGTCCCATCTCTGCTGCAGCCACTCAGGGCAGCTGAGTGTAGAGTGTGATATCACTTATTTTGCAACGTGGACTTCATGGAATTTGCATTTTTCATGACTGAGTCCCAAACAGGAACCAGGACTTCATTCAGTGTAAGCACTACATGCCATTAAACTTCTTCTGAAGACCCTAACACCGACTCCCAACATCACTCAGCCAGACTTTTATCTCTTCTTGCACTTACACAAGCCAAGCTGCATGTGAAGAAAACAAAAGTGACTCTTTATTAGCTAACTTTAAAATTCTATACTGTGCCTGGGTGCAAACTCCCTGTAGAAGGTTATGAGTGAGGAGGTTGCACAAGATCAGAGCTGCAGATATCAAAATCCTTTGAATGCAATGGACCAGCTCTGAAATACAGTCACATGCTTGCTTAGATAAACAATGAAATGATCCTCATTATTACACAACAATTAAAAGTGATGTCAGTCTGAGCCTACAGATGTGCAGAAGGACCTTCAAGCAACCCTTGTATCCCAAAAACACTGGAAGCCTCAAGCATCAAAACCACTGCAGCGAAGTTCCTACAGAAACACAGGAGCTCTGATGAGAGCATGAAAAGAAGACTGACAGAATTCTCCACCTCCCAAGGTGCTGAGTGAAGGACCTGCCTGCAAGACAAAGGCCCCTGTGAGAGCTGAGTGGCTCCAGACCTTTTGAGATGTTCTGCCCACATGTGCTCCCATGAGTCACACGCTGGCCCCATCCACAGCGAAGCCAAGGTCCAGAACAAAATGTTTACAAGTTTAGCTCTCCATGTTTACCCATAAGTTTTGTCTCCCTCCTTACCCTGAAGGCAACCTTGCCTTTTGGGACCAGAGTCAAGGGAATCAAAGAAACCAGACAAGAAAAATAACGAAGTATTTTCTTTTTCCCGACAATGGGGGTGTTGCACCTAAGTGGGGCTGGTTGCATTTTGCAACCACCACCTGGCCCACTTCCCTGGCTCTGACCTGGCTCTGTACCTGGGTGCCTGGCACGTGTCAGTGGAAGCCTGTTGCCCTTGGAAGTCCATTGCAACTGCTGTCATAAAACAACTGCTTCCACGTTTGGTAAGAACACAAACCCTGCTGCTACGCTTCCAGTCACCAAACACAACACACACACCCCCAGGGACTGATGAAAACAGAAAGGCAACAAGGAAGGGCAATTTTCAAGGTATCCATGGGAACAGACGAGAACATTCCCGGCTGTAATAGCTCCTAGCCTTTTACTGAGTAGGGCAGGAATGACACCTGCTGCACCAAGGGTGGATAACTCCCAAAAATTGCACTGTTTGAGCACAAAGCTTACTACGAGACGCTTGCCAAAAATCCCTACTTGACTCTTGGAAAACCACCTCTTGACTTTTTATAAATCTTCTTTATCCTGAAATGCACACTCAGGCAATGAAAACCCCTGGGAGAATGGTCTGATTTTCAGCCCTTAGGGTCAGGACTGTGACTCCCACACAGCCCTCCACACCTGAGGGTT
Organism: Tychaedon coryphoeus; assembly: GCA_013398595.1. Lineage (NCBI taxonomy): Eukaryota > Metazoa > Chordata > Aves > Passeriformes > Muscicapidae > Tychaedon > Tychaedon coryphoeus. The sequence continues at coordinate 351,786 of WBND01000672.1, forward strand.
GGTTTTCACGCTCCAGGCTTTGGTGGGTTCCCATAAACACTCCTGGGCTGCCGAGTGCTGCTCCACTCCAGCTGCCAGAATTAAACCAGCAGTTACCCCTGCCACCCTCTCCAAACACGCAGACCATAACAGCAGCACCTTGTTCAGCCCCACGGGCCAGCCTGGCTTAGGAGGAGACAGAGCTCTGCAGACCTGGTGCCAAAAATTCTCCTCAGGACCCACGGGTGAGGCAGAGGTTGCTGCTTACACCTCACCCCAATTCCTGCCCACATTTCCAGGCTCTTGGATGTGGCTGCTCCCACCCTTCTGCTGGCAGAGGCTGCAGCAGACTGTGCTCTCTTGTAGCCTCCAGAGGTAAATCCCTGCCCTAAAACAGGTTTGTGTTTCCCATTCCCGCACTCTGCCACTCACAGAAGTCGGCTGTCTGGCTGCTGTACTGCCCCTAAGGCCACTGCAATTAGCCAAAATCCATCTAACTGTGCCTTTTTCCACAAGTTTTTTTTTTCCCCTTGGTGTCACTACACCCATAGTAAAAGAAATCAGTAACGCTACGGACACGGTGAGCAAATCTTGCCAACTCAAGCTGCAAGACTTGAGTAAGTGTTTAATTTCCACATTCTGCTAAAAAAGTACCTCGCTTGACGTGACCAAACTTGGGTTGCCTGCTGGCTGGCTTCCAACTGGGCTGATCCATTTTATTATGAGCTACTACAGGCAGATGGATCTACAGTAGGAATTTGTGTTACATTTCTAAGCAGGATGCAACCCTGAGTGCAGCATCTTTTAAGCAAGAGATGCCAAAGTCCTGGGCAAACTTCACATCTTCAAAAACTTGCAGTAGGGGTTGTCTCTGTGGGGAAAGAGCACAGCTCCTATTTTTGCAGGCTCTGCTACCTTTCCTTACTACAGCAGAAAACTCATAGGAGCAGTAAGTTCTGACAAAATTCCAGCTTGTGTTTAGTTTGCAGTCTAAGCTTGATCTCACACCAATGCTATTTTAATTTAACCAGATGAGAGAACATCATGTCTCTCTGTCTGTTTAAAACTCCAGGTTCAGAAAGTGAATTGTGCTTGTGTGGAAGACACTAAAGCTTAACACAAAATTCCCGGTTTTTCTGAAGCACAGACAATGAGGAATTAGCCATTCTCACAGATGTAACAGTGTCTCTAAAACCTGCAACTTTTCAGGTCACACTGAGGTTGGTTCTGCACATGCTCTACAGCTGCATTGTGAAATCTGGACGTGTTCCTTAAACATGTAAAAAGCAGCCTCTGCCCATCTGACCTTCATAGCAAAAGTCAGAATGACATAAAAGATTAAAAGGAAAAAAAAAAAAGAAAAAAGCGGGTGGGACCCAACAGAGCCCGGCACTAGAGGAGAGAAAGAGACCTGCTCATTCTAAGGGGTGAAACTGTAAATTACAGCTTCCAGTGGAACTCCAACAAGCTGGAAATGACCAACCCTAGTCACAGCACATCCCTTGCTACCTGAAAGCTTCACAAGTGCCACCTTCCCTAAAATTCTGTACTTTCTTTTACTTCTGCAGTGCTTTGATCCTGGCACTGTTAATTTCTGACATGTATCCACCTCACCATCAGCACTGCCTAATTAACTTTGCCAGCTTCACCACCTCTCTTCCACATGATTAATTAGCCCACGGCACCGACACATGGCACATCAGCCTGCATCCCATTCATCAGTGGCACCTGCTTGGCCCGTTATCCCCTGGAAAGGCCTTCCCAAAGCCTCGGAGAAGGTTTTTTTGGGGTGTCTGCATCACCCCTTCCTCATCACCTCCAGCAGCTGTGGGGGAAACTCCTGCAGGCTGAGTCCTGGAGCACAGACAGTGACCAGAGCACAGCGTGTTCTGGCGCTCCTGGCTGCAGCAGCTGCTGCCTCGGGACATCCCTCACAGCCCCGTGCTTTTGCACCAGGAGCAGCTCCAGGCTCTGGGACAGCCACGCTGAGACACAGTGGAAAACTGCCAGAGGAGGAGCGGTGAGCACACCCTGCTCCTTCTGCATCACCTCAGCTCCACCTTCTCTCCAGAAACATTGAATATCCTGAGCTGGACACACGGGGATCACCAAGTTCAGCTCCTAGCCCCGCACAGGACACTTTGACAATCCTGCCCTGTGCCTCAGAGCATTGCCCGAGTGCACCTTGACCTCTGTCAGGGTTGATGAGCTCCTTCCAGGAGAGCCTGGGGCCTCTCCTGCCCATCTCTCTCCAGCACTGGTGAAGGGAGCAGGAGGTGGAAATGATGTGAAGGTGTCACCCACAGGGGTAACCCTGCACTGCCATCATGGGCTGAGGCACCAGGACCCCGCTGTGGCTCCACCAGGGGTCCCTCAGCGCTCCTGGGCTCACCCAGTGCCACCGCTGGGCACGAGGCCATGGCAGGGACCCCTTCCCCTGTCCCCAGTGTCCAGCCTGGCCTTGGGCACTGCAGGGATCCAGGGGCAGCCACAGCTGCTCTGGGAATTCCATCCCAGCCCCTGCCCACCCTG
>WBND01000672.1:448134-464522 GCA_013398595.1 Tychaedon coryphoeus
CTGCACCTTCTCCAGGAGCACTGCTCCAGCTGAACCACATCTGCCCCTGCAGGAGGATGCAGCCACCATGGAATGGCACTGCTGCCAACACCCTGCCTGACTGACGGGTGCCAGCTTGGATTCTGGCTCTGGCAGGGTTTGGATTGTTCTTTGTAATGCTGCATTTCTATTTTAATTTTCCTGGTAAGGAACTGTTATTCCTAATTCCCATCTCTTTGCCTGAGAGCCCCTTAATTTCAAAATTATAATAACTTGGAGGGAGGGGGTTTACATTCTTAATTTCAAAGAGAGGCTCCTGCCTTTCTCAGCAGACACCTGTCCCCCAAACCAGGACAGGAGGTTGGAACCTCCTCAACCAGAAGTTGTCCATACCCAGCTGGTTCTGGAATCCTACGAACCCAGCTATGTCTGTGAACACAAAAACATTTCAACACATTTAAAACCTGCTTACTTCTCCTGGGCTGGCTGCTCTGCCTGGTAAGCAGCCACCTTAGCTCCTGTCCCTGCTGGTTTTGCTGCCCTTTGCCTTCGTTTTCTCCTTGGAGCTGGGTCCACAATGTCTGGGCTGGCCAGGAGAGAGGAATCCCTTCGTTCTGGAGCTGCCAAAAGGAAAACCAAACAAGGTCAAAAGAAATCTGGAATTTGAATTGTTTCAAGACAACCTTTAAAATATTTATTTTCTGTGCCTTTCTTACAAAAATCTCCACGGTCCCAGGATGGCCTCAGAAGAGGAGGGAGAAGTTTGTGACAAAAAGGCAAGTTCAAAAAAACTGAATTTAAACTACTTCCCTCAGCAAGGCTTTTTAGCCAGTGGAGAGAAAGGCCAGCAAACTCAAACTGGACAATGTGTCTGGATTTTTTCTGTCTCCTCTGCTGAAGCTGAGTGAAGCAGGCTCTGTCCAGGTTCATCTACCTAATTAAATTACCATGTAAATTCATAAAATATGCTTTACCTACACTTCAACAACAAACACCTCTCCACTTGGACAATTGCCCACTCAAAACTCAAATGTCAAGACAAACAGATCCTTCTTTAAGCTAAAACCCTTCATAAAAAACAAAACAACAAAACCCTATTAATGCATTCAGAAGTTATGCAGACATTTTTATTCCAGCTATCAACATCCTGCAGTGTATTTTCATTTGGTATGCCTGCTTTCAAAATGAAATCTTTAATTACCTATAATTTTCAAGACAACGATATCCAGAACAGCACAAACTTCAGCTGAAATATATTAAATAATAATGTGGTGACTGAGACTGAAGCTATTAGGGAAACTTTCCTGTTTATTACATTTCTGTGCATTTTAGGGTGGTTTAATCCTCATGTGGATGAAAGATGCCATAATTTGAGATTCAACATAAATGGTTTTCGCTGTAAAGGTAAATAATGAGTCCTGTTTCCCCATTCCTTCCACAATTGTTCCTCAAATGAAGCAGGGAGGTAACACACAGCCCTCAAGTGGCATTTTCACCAGTTCTCTAAAAAACATGTGTTTCTGGCCCAGAACACTGACAAATTAATCAGAGGCTCCCTGGAGCCTCTGCTCCCAGTGAAGCACATGCTTAACATTTAATAATATTAAATATTCACCAGCATGCACTACACTACATCACAGACTTGCAGATATTTGCAGGGTGACAACAGGTATTAGCTGACATATTTCCAAGGCAGAAGCCAATTAACAAGTTCCAAAGTCCAGCACAGACAAGATACATTCCTACACTAAATGCTGAGAAGGGTTAAACAACAGCCTAAGTCTCCATACTAAACTTTAACCAGATATGCATACTTTTCCAGTGTTAAATTCTGGAAATATGTTTATGTAGTTACTCTTTACCTGTCTGGGGTATTTGCACAAACATTGTTTTATAGATTTCAACATATTCAAAAGTTGGCTTCCTCATAATGAATACACACAAAATAGTTTACTGTCAAGAACCCAAAAACTTCAATCATTTAACTATCATAACTCCTATCCTTCCTGCTTGCAGCTCTTCTACATCCTGTATTTTGGCCAAAAAGTAGATCCAGAGGTGAACCTCATATACAAAACCTACATTTTCCTAACATTATAAAGAAATATCTTTTTATTTTCACCTGTGCAATGTGCACTGGTGATCACAGCCCTCATGCTCAGCATTTTTTTTTTCCTGTTTGACACAGAATTCTTCTGTGCCTCAAATGAATTTTAAAAATACTTTTTCTCCTGTTTCTAAAAAAATAATTTATTTTAATTGTACCAAAAGAAAGGCTTCTCATTCAGGCAGCCCAGAATTCAATCTCACAAACAGCAGCAGACTGGCTCATGGGTGAGGGTTGATCACCACCAGCCTTGGGGGTTTTTGTTGTGTTTGTTTCTTTCTTTTAAGCTAAAACTCTCAGAACTGCTGAAGAAAAAATGGAATACACTTGACTCTCACAGTACCATACATCACCACTGGACTTTAAACACACACCCACTACTGCTACCCAAAAATAATTCCCATTAATGAATTCATTTATAGCACTTGACTAAAAGCCAAAGAAAGCTTCAGCAAAATATTATTCATTGCTCAATGTAAAAATCTTTTGGAAAAATGAGAAACAGTCTTAGGCACAAGCCTAGCTTTTCATTCTGAAAATATTTTCTGTCTAAATTTAAGTAATTTCCTTAAGGAAGGAAAGTTCCTTGACTCCTCATGAAATGAAATGTCTTACTTTTATATTATGTAATTCAATATGAATTGTTGTTATACCTTTGAGAGGAATGGTAGCAATTTAAACACAGACAAGAGTACTGCTGGATGAAAAACAGTAATTAAACCTCCTACACCAAACACTGATTAGGAAAAGAAAATACTCCCCATAGATGACACACTTCCTTGCAGGGGAATAATAAGAAGAAGAAATGCAAGAAATAAGATTGATAAGAGAGCAAGAAGGGATCATGGTTCAAGTACTAGAAGAATATTTGTGCCAAGAAGATTCAAGGCTTCAAGTAAAAACTCCTGCTGGTTGGAGGGTTTTTTGTTGTTTAGGTTCTTTTTTTGTAATTTTGAAGAGTGATATTATTTGGTGGGTTGAGGGAGTTTTCCAATAGGGTATTCTGGAAAATAACTGAAAACTGAAAATAGCTGTCACTGGTTTGGAAGAGCCAGGAAGAAATTAAATCAGTGCAGCCCCACAATGTTGGGGACCTAGAAACAGAAGATGCCTTTAATACAGAAAAAATATCAAGACTCATCCTCAAGACATTTGGAAATACAGCATCAGGATCTCTGAAACAACAGAAATTAATTTCTGCAGCCTAGCTATAGGCAGGCAGTCCTGTTAGATTCTACAATACACTTTTGCATTGCTTTATTCTGATATACAGAAGTAAATTGTTTAAACAGAAATACCTCCCAACCTGTCATATCCACCCCTCAGTGTGAAAAAAAACAACTCTGTGCATCTTCATTTGTGTATATCATCATCTCTAATAAAAATCCTACAGAATTGACTTGTCTAATTATTCATGGCAGTGTCACTGAGAAAACAGGATCCAGATCCTCCCATTACAGCAATAAAGGGCTAAAATCAGCACCAAAAGCTTAGTTTTGCCATAAAAAATACAAACAGGGACCAAAGCAAGCAAAAAGCAAGCAGAAGTTTTCCAAAATTGAGGAATTTGTTTGTCTACAATGACCTAATTTCACACAGACAGAATACACAGCCTCAATGTCCAAATCATGAATGATGGACAAGAAGCAACAAAAAAGCTGCAATTCACCAGATTTTACCTACAGGAAACTCAGTCACAGACTTTACTTCTCTGTTATATAGTCAAGATACAACAAATGATTAAGTGGATTCAAGGGATATTCACATTTTCAGCCTGTACGACTAAATGAAAATGTATTTAGTTTGATCATGATAAAGAACTTGCAGTTATTAAAAAAAAAAAAAAGAAATAAAAAAAAAGAAAGAAAAGCTTTTCCAGATTGGTATAGAACAGGAAATATTTTTAAAGGATACAGGCATTTATCCTGAAGAAAAGCCTTTATTTAAAATCATCTCTTTTCCTGGAGATCTCATCAACAGTAGCACAGAATTCTGACAATTTAAATTTCTCTTCTGAATGAAAATTCAGCTTTTTCATCACAGTAGTAAAGACTTTGGAAAATTTGTTCAGATTTTCAGATCTTAACACTATTGTAGCTCGCCCAAATTCCTCCCAGATCCCTCCTGTTGGCAGAGCAGAACTCCCTGGTTGAATTCTGCCTAACTCCAGGCAGCATGTGCTGCTCCATGGAATTAATCAAGTGAATTTCCAAGTTCTGCTCTTTAATTAAGCTGACGATTTAATGCAAAACCCGCACCAGCATCAGACAGAATGGGCTGAGAGGTGGCCAAGTGGCCACCAAACCATCACCTGGAGAGCCCCAGGACTGCCTGTGGGAGCTGCCAGAGCATGGAAAAAAGCAGGGAGGGAGCAGAACTCATCACTTTAATCCCTGGCTGCAGTGTAACTCCAGCAGTTCCGTGGCTTCTCAGTCCCAGCACGATTCCCCAGGGATCACCGTGGCTGATGATAATTAGCATCCCTTTGACAGTCTCGGCAGAGCTCTCTAAATGAATGGGGATGGAAATTAACACATCCCCGGGAGGCAGAGGCAGGATCTGCAAAGCAGGATTAAGTCATTCCTGACAGGCTGTTGAGGAAACACCATTCCCACCTACGCTGAAGTTGCCCCACGTGCACAGATCCTATTTTTCACCACAAATAGATTTATTAAGATCACTCAGGAATATCAAACACTGGTATTTACAGTCCGTGCATCTGCTTCAGTGAAAGCAACAGGAATATGTCACTATATTAATTTTAGGAAAACAGTGAGAGCCAGTCCCCATTCCCTTTGTCCTGCCCTACTGTATATTTAATTCTTTGTATAAATTTGGGTTTACTGTACCATAATCCCCTGGGGCCAAGAAGCAGTTGAGACTGAGGTTCTATAAATTCTCTGTCAGCTGGTTATTAACGTTTATTTTTACAAAGAATATCTCCATGGGAAGTGTTTATGAAGACACATTTTAAAACAACTCCAGCAAAAAGTTTAGATCCAGCTATACAAAATTTATAAATTGTATTCAGCTCAGTAAGGAAGTTTACATTTCATCCTTCTAGGCTATATTACCACTGAGTTTTCTATTTGCAAAGTCTATTCTTTTTCTGACATCACCCTTTTCTAAAAGCCTTTTAAATACAACACTTTAACTAAAAAAAAAAAAAAAATAAAAACAAACAAAAAAAATGAACCAAACAAAGAACTCCACACAAAACCAACCAAACAAAAAAATCCCACACAAAACACCTTCATTTCAAACGTGCAGGGAAACTAATCATGTTATGGTAAAATCTGTTTGCCATAAGGTTTCCTTCTCAATGGTTATTTACTGGGGATAACTCAGGTGCTCATCTGCTGCCATCTCACATTGCCTTGAAACTACATGGCAAAAAAAATTAGGGTAAATTTGACAAGCAAATAATAAGTTTGGTCAGGAAGCATGAAAAAGTCCCTTTCCATCTATCAAAATACAAGAGGGTAAAAAAAAGAATGCATTTTACACATATCCAAGGGACTCTGAGCAAGCTCATTAATTTTCATCATTGAAACCATGATCCATAATAGAAATCCCTCTTTTAAAAAATACCTTGAGAAGGGAAATTTCGATGAAGCAGATAATCAGATGAGAGATAATAATTTTCAATAACCCACATCAATGTGTTTTGCTGAAAATACTTCAGTAGCATTATAATTCTAAAAAACTGCCTGTTTAGAAGCACTGCTAAAGGTCATGGTTTTGCTTGAAAACACTACAAATGTGCCTGAAAGTCAGTATCTCCCTCAGAGCACAAAGAGAAAGCTTTGGCATGTGCTCAGATCTCCCCTGATGTGGGTCAGGCAGGAGCTCTGTTAAGACAGACTCCTATTTGGACACCCAAAAATCTCCCAACCATTAAGGTTGTTTTTTCCCTGCTTTATTTTCCGTGGGTGCCTGACAGAAGCAGCACCAAATTTGGTGGCTGGGATGCTCTGGGTCTGTTTGGGGACAGGTTTTGGGCTGCTCAGCAACAGCTTTTCAACAATCCTGATTTACTGCACGGACCTTTTCTCCCTCTCTGGCCCTGGGATCTTCTCAAACCTCTGTATTCAGGGCAGAGATTGAGGAGTTTCCTGTGCACCAAGGCTGGATGTGCTGTCATCCAGCACGCAAGCGCTTCCAAATTCAGGCATCAGCCCCCAGAAAGGTCGTGGTTTGAAAAGGTTTGGATGAGCTCAGCGTCCTGGGGCGTGCCTGTTTGCTGGAGTCATCCTCTGGGCTCCTGGGATGTCCCGTTTGGATCATCTGTACCACCCAGGGTGGAGGTAGGAGGCTTCTGGACATAACTCCCAGGAGGCATGAAGCACCAGGCAGGTCGAGCAAACAAAACAGCAAAAGACAGACGGACACACGAGCTGAAATCATGGAGAGCTTTGGGAAAGATTTCTGGGCTGTGATGTCTCAATTCAATGTGAGGTAGTGGAGCCCGGAGTGATTCCTCACCAGGCTCGTAAAGCATAAACCTCATGCCTGGAATTCCATCGTTTTTGCTCCCCTGGGATTTTCTGGTGTCTGAGCTGATGGTGCTCAGCCCACCCAGCAGTGGTGGGGCTTCCAGTGATCATGTCAGAAATCACTGTTATCCCTAATCCCTGGCTGTGTGGATATGCAGCCTGAGATCCGAAGAATGTGAATAATCAAAAATTATTTACTGATTTCAAAACCAGTAAGTGATTGTTTTGTTAACCTTTATACAGTCACAAAACCACAGAATTGTGGAGTGGTTTGGGTTGGAAGGGATCTTAAAGCCCATCCAGTCCCACCCTGCCATGGGCAGGGACACCTTCCACTGTCCCAAGCCCCAGTGTCCACCCTGGCCTTGGACACTTCTGGGGACACTTTTGGGGACTCCACAACCTCTGCAGGTAACAGTTACCTGTGCTGCTATTTGGAATGTGAAGGTAAGTAGCATATTTGTTCATGACCACTATTGAAAAAGGGCTTCTGAATTAACACCAGCAGTAAGTCTCAAACCCCTCACACATGTAGTGAGAGCTGCAGCTACTCCTGTGACAGGTTCTTCACCCAGGTACGGCTTGGATGGAGAAATACACAACACAGACTGCAAGATCCATAGACAATAAAGCTTTTTGACTTTATTTTTACTTTCTATTTTTGACTCTGGGCTGTCCCAGCCGTGGTGTGGCAGCAGGAGCAGGGCAGTGACCATCCCCTTGAGTGCTGTGTCCATTTCTGGGCTCCTCACACAGGAATTGAGGGGCTGGAGTGTCCAGGGAAGGGAATGGAGCTGGGAAGGGGCTGGAGCCCCAGGAGGGGCTGAGGGAGCTGGGAAGGGGCTCAGCCTGGAGAAAAGGAGTCTCAGGGGGCCCTTGTGGCTCTGCACAGCTCCCTGACAGGAGGGGACAGCCAGGGGGATTTGGGATCTGCTCCAGGGAACAGGGACAGGAGCAGAGGGAACAGCTCAGGCTGGGCAGGGCAGGCTCAGGGTGGACAGCAGCAGGAATTTCCCCATGGAAAGGGAGCTCAGGCCTTGGAAGTGCCCAGGGAGGGTTGCAGTGCCCATCCCTGGAGGTGTCCAAGGAATTCCTGGAGGTGGCACTGAGAGCTCTGGGCTGGGGACAAGGTGGGCATGGGGCACAGCTGGGACTCCATGGGCTGGGAAGGATTTTCCACCCTAAATAAATGATTCTGTGATTCCACCACTTGCTAAATTTAATTTGTTGTTTCTCTGGGTAAAGCACTGGGTCGCCCTGGTGCTTGGACAGTGTTTGCAGTACCTGCAGTACGTGCCCATCAAAGCTGGTTTGGAGGATCAGCATCCTGACACAGCTCACTCCCTAAAAACCCCACAGGAATCAGAAGCACAAACAGATTTTCCCCAAAGGCAGCCTTGAAAACCAAGTGTGAGCTGTGCTCAGGACAACCCCCAGTGTCCTGGAGCTCAGACTCCTCTGCCACAAGAATGATTTCTCTTCCTGTTAAACAACCTTTGAGGAAATCAATACAACTCAAGGGAGGCCATAACTCTGGAAAATGTATGTTTTCATAACAATGGCATTTTGTGGTGGATATATTAGTAACCTCTACCAATAACTTGATCATGCTGTACTTATAAGCCTAGGATTTTTTCATTTGTATTACACATTCCAGTCTTTTGCATTGTAGATCTTTCTACTTCAGGTTGAGAAAACATTGCAGCTGGAAAAATCTAAAATAAAAACCTATTTAAACAGGAACTTTGCTTGCCTGTTTAGCAAAAAAAACACAAAAACATTTCAACAAATCCTACATTCAGAACAGAAGGTATTTTGCTACTTATTTATACAGTGACATAAATACCTGGTGCTATTTCAGAGATAAAATAGCAACATAAATATGTGGCACTATATCTTTTAGAGAAAAAGACAGATTTAAAGCTTTAAAATAACCCACTCTAAAATCAGTCAGTGACACAAGACCTCTGCCCCCCTCCACAACAACACACAGATTTAACCCTGGAACACAAACCAGCCTCTTAAAAACTGTCCTTGCTTGTGAACACACAGAATTAATGGCAGCACAGAGCCTAATCACTCAAAATGTCATTGTCAAAGGACAAAAGTTGAGATGGGTGAAAGGGGAATGGTGATTCCTGGGGTGGGCAGGCAGGAGGAGAAGACCAGTGGTGTTGAGCAAGGCTCAGACATAACAAAAATCTGTGATCTAATGGGCCACGAGCCACCCTGATGGCCAATGTGATTCTTCAGCATGTGAAAGATTATCAAGTGTGCCCACAATCCTACAGTCAAGATGGAGAACAGCTGAGAGTGATAAGCCTAACTAATGCCTCAAAAAGTTATTCTGACAGGACCAAAGTTGATGTTATGAACTAATTAAGGATACAAATTTTAGACATTAAATGTGTTTTGGATTTCTAAAAAAATTTATTTGAAGGATTTTAAAGATTAAACCACTGCCCAAAGTACTCAAAGTCTTGAAAAATGAAGTGCAAAAATGGAAAACAACCTCAGGAAAACCAAGCTTTGCCCCACCACCCTCGACACTTCAGTGATGATGGTCAAAAATTTGGGGTGAAGGCTGTGAGATTTTGTACTGCCTTCTTTTATATCAATTCTTCTTTTCTTTCCCTACCTTTAGCAAACTTTGAGACAAACTGAGGAGGGTGTTGTGACTGGTAAAAGCAGACCATTGCCCAGAAAGTGACAGAATTATTTCAAACCCCTTCCTTCTCAAAGACTGTTCTATGGGAAGTTCGTGCCCTTTCCAAGTAACCTTTCCTGCAGAAGTGATTTTTGGAATATTTACATTGTGCTTTTTGTATGTATAGACATTATTTTTTCCCCTGAATTTAATAAGCTTTGGATCTTTTATTTCTACTGTATATTTTTAAATTTTGTATAACCAGCTGATACAGTTCCAAACTCTGCTATGCATTTTCCTGTATTTGCTGTGAAATGAGCAAGCTGAAGTCTCACATGCCATTCATTAAGAACAAAGTTCTATTTACACTATTACCTTTCTGGACCCATTTATTTTCTTGAAATCAGTATAAAACCTCCACTAAATAAAAAGACATACCACAAGTATCATCTACAAATTGCTGTCAGCTCTCTGCCTTTTTTTTTTTTTTTGTCATACCGTATTCCTAAAAGGCTTTTCATGCTGTGAATTTAAAGACAGTATTTAAGATGTCATTATGGCATGTCTTTATATACAGCTGCCATTAAGATCTTTGTAATGGATTCAGAAATGATGAACATGGAAGGTGCCTCAGTCAGACATGACATTAATGTTTTTTATGGCAGATGCACTGGCACAATCTCAATCAACATCACGGGATAATTCTGCTTTGGAAAATGCTACAGGTAATTCTGGTTGCCCTGAGAGGCTCTGAGGGTATATTTAAAGAGTTTTAAAGACCTCAGTAAGTACTTTGAGAGCAGCAACACATTAATATTTATCACAACACTTACTGAACAACGAACGTGAAACCCAGTCACGTGCAAGACATTGATACACGATGAACAAAAAATTATCAATCAGCAGGTCTCAATCAGAGTCAAGAGGTTGGTTTAATCTGTAGCAGCTTCTGTTTAGATGCTCTTAAACACTCACACAGCACGACTTTTAGTCATCATTTATTATTCATTGTGAATGGATTGTAACACTTGTGGCAGGATCCCAGACCTGTGTTCACACTCTGACTTTTTCACCTGATCCTTGGGCATCTGCAGGATCATGAGCAAAGCCCAGCACTGACAGGGCACAGTCTGGGAGGAGCTCAGCTCCAGGAGATGCAACCCACACCACAAAAATCCCTGTGGTGTACAGGGCATGGACAAGCTGGGACATCCTCAGGGATTTTTTGGAGGGCAGTGGTGGGGAAGAATGGCAGAAGCCCATGGCAAACCAGCTGGCCCCAAGTCAGGCAGGCAGCAGGGATGCAGAGCCAGGCTGCAGGGTGAGGTCAGTGTGTGTGACTCGTTACAGGACTGGCCCTGCTCCCCTGGGACCCACTAACTCTGGGATAGTCTTTCCATATGGCAAAAGCTGCAGCCCTCGTGAGAAAAAACAGGATCACGCCCTGAGCTGTGCTCATGTTCCACAGATCCTCCCCCTGAGAGCCACCAGGGCCAGCAGCCACCAGGAAAACTGTTTGTTGAAATGGGAATGATCACCCAAACCCACTTGGAAACACAAACCCCAAATATCCAAACCCAGGAAACATGGTATTTCCTTCTGATAAAGAGTCTCCCCACTAAGTTTTGCTGATAGGCAGACTATCCTAATTCCTGATTCCTGAAGGGTGAAACACAGCCTGAACTGGCAAATTCCTCCTCTGCAATTCCTCTGCCCCTCCATCAATGTGCAGAAATTCTAAAAAAAAATATATATCTATATATAGGGATAATTTATGGTTGCTTAATATTTCATGCAAGCTCAAAATATCTGTATGTAAGAATAAAATGCTTTTCTATATTTAATGTATTTTTGTAATTTCATTACACTGGGCAATTCTCATGCCCCTTTACCATCAAAAATTCATTTAAATTATTAAGGCCCTGTGGAAATTTTAAACACTTCCTGACATTTCTCCAAAACAACAGTTACTGTAATGGTAAGGTTTGATTACAAAAAGTAATACAGTCTCCCTCTAACTAAATAAAGCTTAGAGAAAATGGGATTTAAATACAAAGGGTGTGTAAACACACACTCCTTTTCCCACCACAGCAAAACAGACTGGTTTAGACTGAAAAGAGTTTTTCCTCTGGCACCTTGCTTCAGGAGAAATATCAAGGGATGATCACTGTGATACAAACCACATGCTAAACTCTAGTGATGAAATACTATAAAAACACAATGTTGTCAAAGAAAGAATGCCAGTGGGTTATTTCCAGAGAAATTTGCTGAAGATGTTGGAAAGTATGAATGATTTTATGACTTTTTCTAGAGAACCAAGAGAAAAAAAGGTGTTGCAGGCTACAAAGACCTGAGGAATTAAGCTCACTAATAGTAAAAGCAGAATAAAGTCACTAGGTTAAGCAGGTGATGTTTGGGATGACAGAAAGCCATAAGAAGGTTCTACAAGCAGAAAATATTGTACAATTTGATTTTTTTAGTTTTTCCAGGAAAGAAAAAGAACCATAAAACAGAGAATCTTGGTACCACATTTTCTCAAATTAAAGGTTCCATCTTAGAAGTACTTCAGCTATCCTGAGTAGTGCTAGACAGCCTGATCCTTAGAAAAAAACAATGTTGGTATTATTTAAAGCTAGAATTTTTGCCTTTAACTAATACTGTTTCTAACCATCATAATACTTGCCTAAAAAGACCTCTGCAGATTTCTTTTATTGGAATTGATTACTTGTTATTATATTGGTATACCTAACTTAACCAAAAAAAAAAAAAAAAAAGGAAAAATCACAGAGTTCCAAATCAGACATTTAGAAAAATATTTTCCTTCCTTGTGTGAAGGCTCCACAGTGCTGCCCTCAGTCCCATGGTTGCTGGTACTGGGTGTTATTTTGGCACCCTGCCTCCCAGGAAGGCCAGTCTGGTCTGACTCCTCGTGGAGGAGAACACTGTGCAGAAGAGTGAAAAACGTCAGAGCAGAGCTCAAAAGCAGAGAAAGATACATCTAATCTTTGCCCATGCACACAACACCCTCTTTGTTGACCAACAAAAAACACATTAAAACCTCCAGGACTGGGCACAAAGTGCTGATGTGAATAGCGGCTGCTCAGATGAGTAACACTTTTATTACATATTCAGAACTGAACACTTTGGCCAGGGACGGGGCCAGAATAAACCAGAGAAGCCTCTCTGGAAGTTAATGGAACCATAATGAATTACACCAATTGAGAATTCAGAGTATTATTCTGGGATAGAGCTTGCTGGTGAAATGCACAAAACAAAGCGAAAGGCTAATTGCATGCTGGGCATGAACGCAGTCACTTCAAATTGTATTTCCTGCAAAGGCAGCTTGAGTAGTGTCATTACCTGAAAAACACCTAGAATAACTTCTTGACCATTCCCTCCCTTGCAACACCTGCACATAATAGCTTTGGGGTTTTTGTTAAATTATATGAAAGAGCTTAAAGTTCATTACTGCTTTCCTTCCCCTGAAGCAGCAGGGAAAAATCAGTACCACAACTAAAACATCAGTTTTTTAAACTGCTAACACACTAAACCTACCCTGGGATATGAAATTCTATGTGACACAACAAATTTTTCCCAGCCTTGGAAAAGCTGAAGGGAGATGTGTGGCCAGGGCAGTTTTGGGAGGGCATTCCCAAATGCTGTGATGGGCTCCCAGCCCATGCAGCTTGCTGGCCCCTGGACTGCTGCTAGCCTGCATGCTCACACATCAGAGCCTCTTGTTTTGGTGGTTTAAAAAAGGAAAATGCTCCGTGCCTTCACCATTTACCCTCAGGAACCCTCACTACAAAAATACCTGTTATTTCCCCTAACACTGTTTTCACTAATAACAACTATTCCAGCTGATAACAAGAACTGTGTTGATCTAGTTATCCAAAGATATCTAAGGAAAATAAAGCCACCTCCTGTCTGCCAGACAGGGATTTTAAATCTCCTCAGGCCCATGAGAAACAAAGGGATGATTTGTTCTGAGAAGCAGACGTGAATTAAAAATGTCAGTGTTGTCCTGAATGGGGACAGCAGCAGCCTGGGCACTGGGAGAAGCTCAGCTCTGGGACACCAGGCTGCTGCAAGGAAAGATTTGGGAGCTGTTTTCCCTTCTAGTTTCCTGCAACCAGACAAAGGACATGGATACACAGCAGGGCTAATTCACTGCTGCTGGGATAAGGGTCACAGCTGGCTGAGCCACTGGCTGCTGTTAATAAATGTCATGTCACATGTCTCCTGCAGTAATTTGAGCAATCCACTGTGAGGAGAATGGAGTGGGAAATAGCTCAATCTCACCAAAATGCAGTGCCACTTCTTCCTGCCTGATATCCCGTTTTTCAAAAAAATAAAGAAAAAACATTAGATGAAAATGCAACTTGTTCTGTCCTTTACTGCTACTACTCATCGCTGCAGGAGGATGGAGCAGCACAGAGTGGAACAGACAGCTCCTACCTCAAAGCTGCAAAATCCCTAATCTGTACCACAGATTTAACATCCTGTCTCCCATCAGAAGATAGGAACTGTGGATTATATCCCATTGCCCCACTAAGGCTCATCTCCTTTGCCCATTTACCTCCAGCTCAACAGGGTCTGGCTGGCAAGACACTCTCCTGCCCAGGGGGAACTCACCAGTGATTTATTTTAAGGCAACTTTCCACTGTTCATGCAGTGAAAATTCTCCTCAGCAGGCTATAGACACATCCTTAATGGGGCTGGGGCTTTAGGAAACTATTTAATGTCTTTTAGCCATGAAATGTAAGTATCTCCTGAATATCTGGATGCTTGGTGCAGCTCTCCAGTGTCTATGACACCTCAGTGGCACAGCTGGCCTTTCCCTGCACGTACAATACCTCCAGTGCACATAAAAGTGCCTACAATGGGATTGGCTGAATGTCTCCCATCCTCAGTTTATCCTAAATAAACCATCTCCTCCCCTTGGCTCTCCAAAACTCAGGGGTCCAGCATGGGGGTTGATCTTTTCTGCCACCTCACAAGAGACAGGACAAGGGGAAATTACCTCAAGTTGCACCAAGGGAGGATTAGTTTGGGTATTAGGAATAATTTCTTCACACAAAGGGTTTTCAAGTGCTGGAACAGGCTGCCTAGGGCAGTGGTGGAATGATCCTTGGAAGTATTCAGTAAATGTGTGGATGTGGTGTTTAGGGACGTGGCAGTGCTGGCTTTGCCTTCTGACTGAATGATCTTTGAGGTCTTCCCCAATCTCAGTGATCTCTGAATCTACAATTCCATGTTTCTGTGAGGTGGACAAGACCCTCCTTCTCTGCAGTGAGAATGATGCCTGTTTCCAGTGTAATGTGATTTTCTGCCTGTTATTTCCTCAGATTATCAAAATTCAACTGTTCTGTGAAGCTAACTGGGAAGTTCTCAGACATTGGAACAGCTTTTTGATGTTGACACACCTAAAAAGAAAGTAGATTTTTTCATCTGGCAGCTCCTGAACCAAGTGTTGCCCTGAGTAAAGAATAAAGCACCAGGAAGCAGCTCAGTAGCCTAGAAAGAGACATAATTCACTCACACAGGCACACAAACCAAAGGCCAATCACAGTTTTCACCTTCCTGATGCTTTCTGAAAATGACTGACATCAATCTCATGATTCATATATATCAAGGATAGCTTGAAAGCACTCATAGCCCTCAAAAATCCTCAGCTGGGAATCTTCTAATTTCTGCCCTGCTTTATGGGGAAGGTTCCCAAGATCTTAAGACCCATGGCAAAGATCTGAAGATCTGATTTTACCCTTGGTGTGATGTGGTAGATGTCATCAGCCTGCAGTAACTGAGGTCAGCTGCTCAGTCTTATGGCCAGCTGAGCAACACTTTTCATTTCTCTCTCTTAAAAAAAAAAAAAAAATCAGTTTAGGCAGAGGGAAGTGGCAAATCGAAGATCACATTTCCATCACTCACAGCCTGCCTCCATTTCTGATCACAAGGAAAAGACAGATGCATTCATGTCACAACTGCCAAAAATCTTTATCAAGTCCTTGGTGGGCAGAAGCACTTTTTACATTTCCCTAAAAGCTATAAGACTCAATCATTTCTGGAAACTTTAAACTGCAAGTTCCATAAAGAAAATAATTCTCCGTTCTCCACTTTGATGAAAAGTTAAGCTAAGTGCACAATAGGAGCTTATCCCTCCTGGGCTTGCAGAGAGGAGGTGTATTTAAATTTCTTCTGTATCTTGATGGCATTTTGTGCTTGGTTAGTGATTTGTTAATGTCCTCAGAAGTTACAGAAACTTGGCAGAACATCTTCCTAAATTTCAGTGGTTAATGAAATAGTTTTAAACATGCAAGAAACAGCAAGGTGAAATAAAAACAGGGCACATCACATGAAAAATGAATGACAGTGTAGTGAAATGACTGAAAATACACTTAACCTAAAAGTCCATCTGCATTTCACATCAATCCCCAAATTTTCTTTTCCTTTAACAACCAAGCCAGGTGAAGATATTGACCATTTTGCTCAACAGAACTGGAATCAGATCAGGTGCAATTTGGCAGCAGCTTCCACTGGAGCATCAACATGTTTTGAACCTGCTGCACAAAGGCTCGTTTTGCAGGCAGCAGCCACACAAACAGGCAGCAGTGTTCTGCAGGGAGGTTTACTCAGCACACACCTTGGGACGTGGCTGGGAACTGTGACTCAGATTTGTTGTTGTCAAGTGAGGGAATCAGGGAACTCTTGTCTTCAGGCAGGCTGCAAACAGTGCTGGGTGAAGCCATGAGCAAGGGACAGAGTTTGGGAAGGGCAGGTAATTAACCCAGTGCTCTTAGTGCTAATTGCACCGAGGAGCAGGGCTGGAATAAGGATGAGGATTCACATCTGGACACAGATGGAAGCTGATGGCAAGCAGTGTCTCACAGCAAATGGAGAGGAGGTGATTCTCATCAAAGGAAAGGCTTTGTTACGCAACTCTGTTTAGCAGAACTAAAAAATAAAAAATGTGAACTGCTTGTTGTGTGCTGTGAAGAAATTCACATCAAGAAAAGCAGCCTGGGTGCTGTGAGGGTGGGCAGCCCTGGCACAGGGTGCCCAGAGCAGCTGTGGCTGCCCCTGGATCCCAAAACCAGGCTGGACACTGGGGCTGGGAGCAGCCTNTTGTTGTGTGCTGTGAAGAAATTCACATCAAGAA
>WBND01000673.1:0-21742 GCA_013398595.1 Tychaedon coryphoeus
TGGCACAGGGTGCCCAGAGCAGCTGTGGCTGCCCCTGGATCCCAAAACCAGGCTGGACACTGGGGCTGGGAGCAGCCTGGGACAGGGTAAGGTGTCCCTGCCATGGCAGGGGTGGGAATGGGTGATCCTCAAAGTCCCTTCCAACCAAACCAGTCTGTATCACAACCCTGGTATCATGGATTTTGTGGGACTTTTACACAGGCCAAGAAAATGTCTTACTACCAAATATCCTTGTCATTTTGCACATCCTATGTATCTCCTCCTTCCCACACCAAGGGGGTGTTCCTGCAAATCCCAAGCAAAAAACACTGTGAGTCTTCCACATGTGGAAAGCAGGAGTCCCTGGCAACCAGGGACAAAGTGTCTTACCTAACAAAGGGAATTCACAACATGCAACTGCTTTGGAAAAATCATCATTTCCAGATTTACCCAAGGCTGCTTACTGCACCCCACAGAGATGTTAGGGGCTGTGTCAGGTAACACTAACACCCTGTGTGCTGTTCCCAACATAAAAACACATTTTGGTCCCTGCTTCATCCTCATTCCCCTCACTCACACACTGATCAATGATGCAAGAACACACTGCCTCACTTGGCAGAGATGTCCCAAATCTTATCACACATTCCTTCCCTGTCCCAGGGCAGCTCCATGGAAGTCAGTGTTTTTTTCCTTTCTTCTCCTCACCTCTTGAAATAAAACAAGACAAAAACCAAACCCACCAAAAACAACCAAAAACAAAAATTTCACCTTCATCAAAATTCTCCAGGTCTTGCTAGAATTCAAAGATTGCACCCAAAATGTTTTGATGCTTCCTGCAGGAGCAAGGAGCTACTAGTGAGCCATTTAGTTAATGATACTGCTCCCAAAGCAGACAAATTTCATGCCTAACTAGAGAAGTTAATATTTGTTGAGGTGTAATGAAGTAAACAATCAAGCAGGGAGCATACAACAGCTTTATTTTATGTTTAGAATGTCTTACTTTTTTTAAATTGCTTTGAAGCTTTCAGCAGATGAGGTGCATCTCCACATGGAGATGGTGGGACAAAATTCAAATAACTCACTGGAGAGTGCCAGAATGCCAAGATCACCCCCTGAAAGAACCCCTGGGGATTAGAGACAGGTTAACCAGGAAAGGTCTTAAGGAAATTGCTGGCAATCAGATACTCCTCTCCCAGGAACCCAGGTAATGAGTATCCTTGTGAGAATCCAACACCTGGCTATAGATTAAAGAGCTGTTTTTCTCCTGACTGAGACAGCAGCTCACAGTATGGCTAATCCCAAATAAACCCTGCTTTTCCTGTATGGAATTGGAGACAGTTGCAGGATCAGCAGAGGGAAATCTGGGGGCTGTGTAAGCAGGGACAACACTGCAGCCAGGTGAGCACACCTGGAAGACCCAGTCTCAGCTGAGACAAAGCCCTGCTCCAAGGGGCTCTCCAACAAGCTGAGTTTATTTCTCCAACTGAAACAGGCTCATTACAGAGACAAAATTTAAGCCTTTTGGTCTTGCCTGAACTGGTTACATCCAATTTCTTTCCAAGCTACTGATGGATTAACCCATTAAATCGTGGAAATTACTTTGGTCACTCTTGAAAGCTGAGATTTTTAGCTACCAGAGAGCTGCCTACTCACTTCTGTGCTGAGGAAGTTTTATATGTTTATTAAATATAAAAAACCCACCTCTGCTCTCAAACTGAACAAAGGAATGCCCTGGCAGTGAACTGGGAGCCATTTGACATAGGCAGAGTAAACTGGTTTTCTGCCATGCACATCAACACTGAAAACTAATTTATTTTGACTGTCTTTCCAATGATTGAGGTAGTTACTTGGTTAAGAGAGGCTAAGAAAAACTAATATGGAATAAATGCCAATTTTTTGTGTTTATTATATCCTTAGTACATTCAGAAATACTGGTACATATAAATGTGGTAGTGTACTTTTTTTGTTTCATTTTAATTACCCTGAACTTGGACACAGCTGGTATCTACACAACAAGGTCTAAATTTTACCCCATATTCTATAAAAAAAAGACAACTAAAGATGGTAATTCATTTTAATTTATATTTAGATACCCACATTTCTAGAATAATATGTTCTGAACTGCTCACAGAGCATCCAAATTTCTGTTTGCATGAAGAGTGATATTGTGCTTTTTTGCACGCTGACAGAATTAGTAATGAGTGATAAATGAGTTATTACTGACATTTTTATAAGCTACAAGGCAAGAAAAGGTTTGCAGCCTACAGGGATACCTTCTCTGGAAAAGTGAATTACTGGGTTTAAATTTGGGAAGAATTTAAAAGAAAGCCCAGTGATTTCAGTGTGATTGATCCCAGGTGATCACAACCACACCTATTAACTCACAGGAACAGGAGCAGAGACTTGTGAAACAGCAATGAAAACTGCAGGAAGATTAATCCCTCTGTGAGCATATTTTTATTTAAATCTGCCTTTTTAAAACAGACGTTAGATATTTAGTTTCTAAGAGGGGAGGGTCAGGATGCTCAGAGTGGGTTTTGCACCTGTTTCCCTAAATGTAAGGCTCTGAACCTCATTAATTTGACTCTCTCTGGAAGGTTAGCAGGTGTCATATTTTGTGTGTCCTAACAGAATAAAATGAATCAGATATTAAAAAAAAAAAAAGAAAGTAAATAAATGAGGTGTTTGTATGTATGAGGAAATACACACTCTCTGTGTTTCATATGTGTTGGGTTTTCTCTCCACCCAATTAAAAAAAGCAAAACTCAGAGTTTACACTACTTTTGCTTTAGCATTATATCCTTTATTACTTTTAATTTATACAGTAAATATATAAAAAACCCAAGAAACTAAGAAGATGCTGCTGACAGTTCCAATATTGAAAATATTTCCCCTCTATCAGATCCCATATGAGAAAGTTCACTTTTAGAGTAAATTTGCATTTGACCTGCCTGGACACAGGGTGTGTAACTGAGAGCTTCTTTATTAGGTCACCTGTACACAAACCAGTGAGGTCAGGTTAAACTTCAAAACCAAGCAGAATCCAGCAAAATGCATGACAAAATAAAAAATTACTACCAATGCCAATTGCCTATTGTGTCTGGATTATTTTTAAGCCATTTTCCCCTTCCAAGTTTCACAAATTTCTAATATTCTGCATGAAATTTGTGCACGTATGCAGAGTCACGGGTATTGAGGAAAAGGGTCCTTGAGGAGAGCCTTTCATCCTAAAGATGAAAAGGAACTTCTCAGCCTTCCAATACAATGACTGACAAAAAAACCCCTGCCTTCCAGGAAGTCTGGCAACATTCCAAGTGATTTATGTGGAATTTGTGTATCAGTTTAGTGCCATCATTTAGAGTTTCCATTGAGTAAAGCAGATTTTTCTAGTGCAATTTTATCACCTCACTCTCAGTCTCTTGGATTGATCTATGTGCCACTTTAAGAAAAGCTTAAGGACACACAGGAAGGTGACATTAGGACAATACCTTTTACTTGACAGAGACACAAAAACCAAAAATATCCAGAAAAATAAGCAGGACAGTAGAGAAGAGGAGGAGGGAATAAGTAAAAAAGAAAAAAGTTTATGGAGTATTTCATTCATGAGGTTTAGATGAAGCAAAAAGATTTCCTTCTTCTTAATGAAAAGTGTTTTAAAGCATTAAAACAGTTTTTCTACTCCAATTTTAGATAGTGTGCTGATTTTGACATTTACTTAGGTGTAAAATCTGTTTCACATCAAGTTTCCACTGGGCTTGAAGACACAACAAAAGGGCTACAGGAAGCAAAGCCCAACAGGGAAACCAACTAACTCTCAAATCCAGCCAAGACCCACCAGACTCACAGGGTGCAGCCTAGCTGAGAAAACTCTCAGTGAAAAACAGGGATGTGTGCTTTAACCTGGAAAAGCAATAAATCAAGGGAACAACCACGGGGCTTAGTGCAGTCTTGAGCAACCCAGCTTTTAATCAAGATAGGCTGTTTGCTGGGATGAGACACTGTAATACACCTGGGAAGTCATTAAGGTAATTATGGCAGTGAGTGTTGCACAGGTGGGTGGAGTAAATGCCCTTACAGGGAGAGTCACACTCCAAATAAAACAAAATAAACTGGTGTGTGCACCCAGCACTGGGGAACTGCCCAAAACACACACAGGAAATGTGGAGTTTGGGGAGGCAGCCTACCAAATACTCAACTCAGCACCAGAAGAGCTGTTATATGGAAGGTGGAACAGACACAGATGACAGCAAACTCTGCTCCAATGTTGTGTTGGGCTGATGTGGCCAGAAATGTGAATTCTGTCCCCATCTGTTAAACCAGCTGGGGCAGTGCCCCTGATCTCCTGGCACACATTATCTGCTCATGGGCCAGCTTTAAACCAGCTGGGGCAATCATCTTTATCTTTCCCACAGCCCATCCTCCCTCCAGGAGATCTCTCCTGTTCATGGCCATTGAGTCCCAGGGCATGGCTGATAAAATTCCATCATCCCATGGGAGATGCTCCAGCCAGGGCAGGAGCCAAGCCTTTCCTACCCAGATCAAAACTGACATTTGGAACACCAGAGCAGCCTTTGCCACTGGATCCCAGAGGAAAGCCAGACCTTTCCACATCATCCCTGGAGCTTCAGAGGAAACTGCACCTTCTCCAGGAGCACTGCTCCAGCTGAACCACATCTGCCCCTGCAGGAGGATGCAGCCACCATGGAATGGCACTGCTGCCAACACCCTGACTGACTGACGGGTGTCAGCTTGGATTCTGACTCTGGCAGGGTTTGGGATTGTTCTTTGTAATACTGCATTTCTATTTTAATTTTCATAGTAAAGAACTGCTATTCCTAATTCCCATATCTTTGCCTGAGAGCCCCTTAATTTCAAAATTATAATAATTTGGATTGAGGGGGTTTACATTCTTAATTTCAAAGAAAGGCTCCTCCCTTTATTGGCAGACACCTGTCCTTCAAACCAGGACAAATGTGCTGCTCCCTGGTGTGGCAGCACCTGCAGCATCCAGGGTTTGTTGGCTGGCACTCACAGGCAGCACATTCCCTAAGTGAAAATAAGGATTTTGATCCCAGTGTTCAGGATCACTACCCTTTCAGGAACCTTTCTTCCTCAAGAACCAATGCCTCTCCTTGTTGGACGGATCCTTCTCCAAGAGCCAACAGTGCTGAACCAAATGTCAGCTCCTCTAAAGCACAGGCATGTTTTCAAGAAAGGAATGCAAATGCACTGTGTTTTCTGCATGTCAATTATCTTGTTTTCAGTATATCATGAAATATACCTAAATATTTTTATTTCTTCCTGTCTGAATTACAACTGCCAGAGGGCAGGGCTGGATATTGGGATATTGGGCAGGAATTGTTCCCTGGCAGGATGGGCAGGCCCTGGATCCCTGGAAGTGTCCAAGGCCAGGTTGGACATTGGGGCTTGGAAAAGCCTGGGACAGTGGGAGGATAAAGCTGAAAATGAAATTGTGTGGCAGAGGTTTCCTGGGCAGGCTTGCTCATTCCTGTGTGCATTCCTCCAAGTATTGAAAAATAATTTAAAACAATAATAAGAATTTAAAAAAAGTAATATATTAATATTCTTAATAAGAAGAATTTTAAAAATGCCAGGTCCTTTAATTGCACCAGATCCCAAAAGGACCATTATCCTGGGTGCTAAACAAATGCAGGGACTGTGGAGTAAAGCAGAAACAAAGCTGGAATGGGGATTGCCCCTGGCAGGTTGCTGATGGCTGGCAGGAGTTTTCAGTGTCTCTTCAGCTGGGGACTGGAGGAGGATGAGGCAGAGCAGGGCTGTGGTGGCACAGCTCCAGAACCACTGATGTTGCAGTTTCACAACTGGGGAGTTAAATTCTCTACCAACAGGTGTCAAAATAGGCTTGGGAAGTTATTATCCATGGAAGGAGACAAAATTTATGAAGTCACTGCTTCATTACTGGATTTAATTTTGATTTATTTACTTAAGAACTTGAACTTTATGTCATTTATTCCCCTTTGCATGAACATATCAACATCCCCTGCCCCACACAAAAAATAAAAGTAATAATTGCACCTTGGTTTAAAGTGCACATTGCTGAACTGTTGACACTGCCCTGTTTTTTCAGTTGTCAAGGGAAAAGAAACAACACTGGATTCATGAGTGTGCATCATCAAGCCTGGAATCACCAACTTGGTCTGAAAACGATTCTAAAATAAGAGTCTTACAATTTATCTAAAATATAATAAAGGCAGTTAATTTGATGATTTATGCAGAAATTATATTGCACTTGAAGAGATTTTACAACTCACCAAGGAAACAGAAGTTCTTTCATGTGTAACATTTACTAGTATGTGGACAATACAACAACAAACATTTTTAAATTTTATGTTAATCAATGTTGTTGCACCTAACTGTGCACTGTGATCATTAGCAGCTATGAATGATATGAAAAAAATGATTAATTTTTTTGATCAATCACCAAACTTTCAACAGTCTTAGCAAAGCATAAATCTGACTCTGCTAGTTATATGACTAAATAATGACTCATTTTGGGGCAACCACATTCAGCTGCATCACTTTATATGCTGAAGCAGGAGCAATAAGAACAATGAGAAAGAGTAAGAATGCAGAGATATACGCAATTTTGGTATTTTCCATAAAAAAATTTCAAAGTAATATTTTGTAAATCCCTCTTAGTGCAATACTGACAACAGGATTTTTAAAGGGGCATGGAACATCTTGATACTTATACTGTAAATGCATTTTGGCCATGGCACCTGGTGTAACACAGAGAGAAACCAGTTTGGGAGCCACCAAGTATTTCAGAGGCATTAAACCATCAGGCTGTGGGGAAAAAAATCAGTATCAAGTTTCAGGGGAAAATTAAAAAAAAGGTATCTACAGCTTTAAGGGAAAGGGAAATTACATTATTCCTTGGGATGAACCATTTTCAATTACAGCCTGACAAAAAGTGAAATAACTTAAACCCAAGGTAAATTAAAATGGCTAAGCACTAAAACTACTTAAAAACAGACTTTTAAAGAGTAGCTTTCACAAATGGAACTTTAACTGCACAGCACAGCCGAGTGCTGTTGCAACAAGCTTTTTTTTATTATTATTAACTTTGATCAAAGCTTATTAACCAGCAGCACCAAGCCATCAGTGGATTGGGCTACACAGGAGAGCTAATTAAATTTAAAGGGCCACAAAGTCCTGAGGACATAACACACAATCCCCAAGGCAGGAGCTTGAGTGGAGGGGCTGAGAATATTTGCATGGTGAGGCAGTGGGAGATGGCAAGGTGCTTGTTTTTATTTATTGTGGGCTCTGCAGAGAGCTTAATGCAACCAATTCTGAACCTGTCCTCATCATCAAACATGCAGGAAAGTGTGGGCACTGAATGTCTGGGGAAATATGGAATATTTCCACACACCTCTGCAAGAAAAACAGTTTGTAAAATTGTATTTGATCCAACAGGGCAGATCATGACATCCCCCCTTACCCCAGGGAGAGGTAACTTCCACCAATTATAATGTGAAATACTACTAAAGAATTTAGGGACAAGAGAAAATAAAACATGATGCAAGCTGACTGTAAATCGGTGCACAGCAGCTGACACATATAATAGCATTTATAACTGAAAATAACAACAATAAATCATGCAACAATTTCATCCATTGCCTACATCCCACTCGCTACGTTATCCTTCCTATCTACAATAGATTGCAATGATTAAATCTCTCCCTGCAGTTTTGTCATGTACCTGGGAGGAGGAGTAATATTCTCTTTTCTGGCTACTTTCCAGGCAGAAGAGTGAACTATTACCTCCCATCTACCTTTCCAGCTCCTTGGAAGGCAGCAGAGGAGGGGAACATTTATCCCATCTTTGCTCATGTTTTAAAAGCCCCCTGACATGTGGACCACTCTAACATTTCTCAGTTAATAAAAGGAGTTGATTTTCAGGACAAAGCCATTATTTCCAACCATGATATCAAATTGTGATTTATCAGTCTGATATTGTCATTGTAAGATCCCTAGGAGGAAGAGCTCAGTAGCTGGAGTAAACAAAACCTGTAAAATCCAGTGCAGAGGGGAAGAAAGAGGAATTGGTAACAGCTGGGTTGTGCTTAACCAGAATAAGTGTTTCTGTGTCCTAAAGTGACAGAAACATCTTGCATCAGTGTGGTGGCATCATGCTGAGTCACCCACTCACTCCTGTGGGCTAAGAGAAACACAGGCTGGCACTTTCTGGGGTTTGTCATTTGGTTTGTTGGGTTTTTTTTCCACTTAAAGCACAACTGTGTCCAGCTGGCATCAGCACATGAAGGGAACCACAGCCCTTATCCCACTCCACACCTTCTGTGACATTTCCAGGTTTGCTCTAGATGGGAGAATTTTGCTGAAGCACCAGCAGGGAAAGCAACAACTACAACTGGGTTTGGCAACTCACAGAATCTCACCAACCCTGGAGCAAAACCTGGAGCAAAGCAAGACCAGCCCTGCCCTGCTCCCAAGAAACATTCCTGACACTCCATCCATGAAGAACAGCAGCAGGATTTCCTTCATCTCTTCCTCCCTCTCTCAAGCAGGAGCTCACAGGCATTTCAAGGGCCTGACACGTCATCTGTAGCTGCTGCTTCAGAATTTATTAAACTGCAGTGAGAGCTGGAGTCCTGTGCCTTTCCCAACTTCACATTCACAGCCCTAAATAAGATTCCAAATAAATTCCCCTGTGCTCATGGCAAAGCTCTTGTATAGAATCACATACAGTATTATTTATAACTGTATTATTATTTATAAATGTTGTACTATGTCTAAAGGGTGTGATTCTCATCATCTGTTTTTCTGAGTGCTTTAAAATACTTGCTAATTCAATTTTAATTTCTTCCTTTACAATACAAATTATTAACTACATCAGTGTGCAGGCAAGACAAAAATTACCATGTTTCAGTTGATCTTTGCTTTAAGCTATGAAGCAGAAATTGTTGTGAGAAAGCAAACCATAAATCAAACCTACAAGTACTACTGGAAATACAAAAAAAAAAAAAAAGAAATAGGTAAAACTTTTAGACTCCATATTCTGCCCCTTTACAAAATTGCAATTAATCATTCTTACTCATTTTCTCACTGTTTTTCTTAATTGGGTCTTGTTACAATATTTGCATCAGATCAACACCAGACTGATAACTAAATAAGTAATTCAATTTTCTTTTAATAAACATTAGCAGGATTTTCTTCCATGTCCACTGAAATACCCTGGTATTTTATTTGAGTGCCCCAAAAATTCAGGGAGAAGAACAATTACTGGTGGTTAAATAAAACCTTCAGATAGAGCTTTACACTCTGCTGCTTAACAAATCCTGATTTTTTTTTGTTGCTGATTTTGCAATGTCTGGATTTCACAGCTTCTGTGTAACATCCCCATGAGTTGCTAGAACAGAATTATGTTGTGATGGAACCACCCCAAGATTTCCCCTCCCAATCACCTGCTGAGCACTGCTGCTTTTTCAGTTAATAGTGAGTTATTTGGACAACATGCCCATACAAAAATGCATTTTACTGTTCATCTGTGTGTGCATAGACACCCCTGCCTTCACTTTCCTTCAAAGAAGTTTTCTAATCATGATCTTCTCTCTTGATTGTGGGTTTCACCAATATCTACTAAAACTACCTCAATGATCTTCTAATTCTCATTGACTCCTGCAATGACATTTCACGTCCAAAAGGAAAAGAAATACAATGATGGACTAGGAGACAGGAAAAATAAGATGAACAGGAAAGAAAACACCAAATACTATCTGTTTTATCTTTTATGTCTTACAGATCTTGATGCTTCATGTAGCTTTGTGCTTCATCATCCACTCTTTCCACTCCTCCCTGAATCACTATTTTCTCCCTAAAGACATGATCTGCCTCTTGTTGAGTGTGAAAATTCCAGGACAGACTTCAGATATTCAGCATCCAGCTGTGCCTCCCCATTGTTCACTGCAAGAGAAAGCTGTGCACAAAGGAGGAGCACCAACTGACCTCAGGGACACTCAATGTGAGGGCTCAACAAAAACTCAAGTGTGTTACCCAAAGCATTAACTTTATGGTCTTCATGTTATCTGCAAATTTGGCATCTGAACACTTCCAGTCTGCACCAAAACCCTGAGGACTGCATCCCTCAAAGGCAAGATAAAGTATATTTTTTGTTTGCACCTCAAATAAAAACACAGTTGGTGTATATTCCTGTAACATCAGTCCAGTCCTGCACTACTGCAAGGGCAGTGGGTGTTGTTTTCATTATTAAATAAATATCTCTGTCTCAAAACTCTCACTGAGCTAGTTAGGCCCCACTGAACTTAAAAAAATACTTCACAGCTTCCACTTTTCCTTGCCTTTTCACAAAACAAAGTATTTCTCCTCATGTTACCTGAGCTGACCAATTACCACCTGACAGCAAAGACCGCTGCAGGGCACAGTGCAACAATTAAATTATTTCTTTCTATGATCACAAATTCCTCCACTTGTCTGAAGCTCTGCCCAGTTTACATAAAGCCAGAAATTCCTCAGCAAACAGGCCCAGAGTGACAAAGCTGTTTGCCACTGGTAACAGGGTCCTGAACAATTCTGATTCCCAATGGGAACAGAAAATTGCTGTTTTACTGGAACACTTTGTTGCCTGGATTACCTTTACCTGTGGTGGATATAAAAAGCTCCAGTGAGAGAACCCATAGCAAACTTTGCAGACAAAAAAAGGGAAGTCTGTGCATGTATTTTTATATACATATATGTATGTATCTATACATACATATAATCATATAACAACTATCAATGCAGTTTTGAAACTCTGATAGAATTTACCCCGTGTATTCCCACTAGTTTATCACAAACATGCCAAAATTCTGATTCACAGTTGAATATCTTGTACTGTATAATGGGCCATCACTGCATCCCACACACTTTACAAGGCTCTAGTCCTGGAAAAATTCATCAGATTAAGTTTCATGAGCATCTTCACAAGGCCAAAAATCCTCTGACAAATTAAAGTGGATTCTGCTATAAATACATTTTCATTCCATTTATGCACACAGCTCTTTTTATAGCTGTTAAACCTCCTCTCTTTCCCCTTTTTAAACACTATTGAAACTGTCAGGAGCTACCTTTTACACTTTATCAATCATGGCACACACATCATGATTCCTAGAATTTAAAATGGAATTGTTGATGGTTCAGATACTGTTAGACTGTCATTAGCTCCACAAAGTGTGTAATTTGTCACTTTGCAAGGAATGACAGTGCCTTCACTTGTGCAACGTGCTTTTAAACCTCCCCTCTCTAATTTGAAAATGCCAGTATTGTACTCTGCTTCAGGAGAGGTATTTTTAAGGCTTGCTGGCTGGCTTGTCACAGAGAAATCTGTCAGGTAGTATTTTGCCTTCCTTTAGCTTTATTCACACAAAGCCTGTCTGTGATAAAACAGGAAGACAATGGTTTCTGTCTTACCTGATGGCAACGAGGCCCCTGCTGGATTTTCACTTTCCTCATCAGTGCTGGCATCATAGTTGTTTTCTCTCTTTATCTGAGTAGTAGCTACACTATCCCTAAAAACATCAAAAGAAAGGGAAAGAAATTAAGGTATTTTTGTTTCTCAAAGAAATTAAGTAATTCAGGGGGAATATGTATGGAATTACCACCTATGGAAAGGGCATGGTTATGATCTGGTTGGAAAATCAACTGCAGCCCAGGAGAAAACAGGACAGATCCATCAAGTATTCACTTCTTGGCTACAGCACCCACAGCAATTTGCAAGGATGCCAGAAAGAATCCTCCTCTCCCATGGCTTCCAGGATTGGTTTGGATAATCCAGCACCCAGCCAGGAAGAACTGCCACTCACTGCCAGGGCCAAGGGAATGGAAACTGATCTGAGCTGAACTCAAACATGCTCCAGGTACCACACCAAGAAACCCAGGGGAATTAAATACCTTGAGCATTTGGCATCCACTGCAGATTCTCTAGCTTCACCCAACAGCTTCTGCAGGTTTCTTATCTTGGCCTTCTTTTCATTCAGCACCAAAACAAACCTGCTGTAAAGGTCAGCCTCCAGCTCCTCTTTAGCTTCCACGCATTTTTCCAGCCTGCAGCACAAAATTAAGTGTTACACAAATTCTTCTGGTTCCTGGAAGACAATTCTGTTCTGAGGCCAGCCAGGAATCCCCACTCCAAGCCAAGGTGCACGATTGGTCCAGCACCTTGTGTCTGAAACAGGCCAGAATAAGCTTTTTTTTTGTTGTTTTTCCACAGAAAACTGCAATGAACTCTGCTTCCAAAAGGGAAAAGTTTCCAGATCTGAACCTTTCTCTTCATGCCTTTTTTTTGGTAGGTTCTTGCACACCTCCATCTGAGACAACTAAAATTTAAATAGGCAAATGTTCTTTATTTTCAGGCATACCTTAACAGGATACACATAATGAGATTATAAACAGGTATGATTCACCTTGACAGGTCTCAAACCTGGACCACACACTGGTATGAAATATACTTGAAGAGGAAAAGAAAATTCCAAAATATAAAAAATGTTTAGAAGCTCTTAATGCCTTCAGAGTAAAACACACTTCAGGTTTTTAAAAAATTTTAGTATGCACCTGTGAGGAGATGAATGTCAATAAAAGGAAGCACAATGGGAGCATTAAATTAAGAACATGGGTGTATAAAGTCTCATAAGCAAAACTGGAATACATGCAAACCTGAGCACACAAATCAAGTGATTTGTGGCAAATGTAATTCTGGGTTTAATTCTTATATTTCATAACCCCTCAGTCCTTGGGTTGAACCACAAACATTTCATTAGCTGTGTACACAAGAAACAAATAAATATCTTGATAATCTTACTGATCATGGTAAATACAGTAAATAGTCATTACTTTAAAACATTTTTTTCACCAGCCTATGTAAGGCTGTAAAAAGAGTTTAGAAGGCTTATTATGCTATTAAACCCAGACGTGTAATAGACTTTAAAAATATTAATTTATAAGGCAAGAGATTTCAACAGACTTCCTACATAAATACTAATTACTTTGTTCACAGATCAAAACCATATATGATGTAAGAAGCAAGACAATAGCAAAAAAAAAAACCACCTCCTGATTTTTATGTTGTGGTGAAATGTGTGAAATCTCATGAAGTATTAAGCCTACTGTTCAATGCTTTAGGGATATGCTTGATAGTTGATAAATAATTCATCTAATTTAAATGCAAATAGCAGAACATCATTACCATATAGATCAGTTCAATAATTCCTAAATGAAAGATCATAGGTACTAATCAACTACCAGGAGACTTTCCACCTACAAAAGGGAAGTTAACTGTTTAGTGGGGAATAAGTAGACAATTCACAAAGAATCATAAACCCTAATGCAGGGCCCAGAAGAGCCTGGACATGCTTCATACTAATTATTTCTGTATACATAAAAATGGGGGGGGAAAGGATTTTGCCTAAAATATGCTAATCTTGTCTGTATCAAATCCTGTAGAATAATCCCCTCTCCCACACATAAACCAGGGAAAGTGGTTGCTCTCTGTTAAGGCTGGTTCACATGCAGAGAAACGTGGCTGACTTGGCCAAAAAAGTGCCATGTAAGATAACTCCAGTGAGGCCCCTGTGTGCTGCAAAGACATCTCCTTCTGAAAACCCAGCAAATGGAAACTTCCACTGAAGTAAAGCTGATGCTGCCTGCACTGTGAGTAGTGCAGTGGAGAAACCTACTGCAAGACTAGCCACTTTCTTCAGCCTCTGGAGAAAAAAAAAAAAAATTAGCATCTTGAACATTAGAATTAGAATATTAACTCTTCCCTCTGGGCAGAACCAATTAGTAGTATGCCATCAGTTAATCTTATATGATTGTTTTCATTTATGTGAACACCTTTTCCTGACTTTTTTTTCCCTCTGTTATTCAAAGCTATCGCTTCCAAACACATTCTCCAGACACAGAATGGCATTAATTTGGCAAAACACTCAATTGCAAGAGCACTGAACATCACAAAAGCATCACATTAATGCTGTACTTGCAAGTCAGGAGCCTTTGCAATACACGATTAAATGGCATATCTGACACTTTAAAAGAGACTGGTAAGAGGCAGTGGTTGTGGGGACAGAGATGCATTAATTGTGCAGTGGGGTGTGTCTGTGGAGGATTCACTGAGATATTCACCCCCTGAGCTATGTGAGCACAGAGCAGAGCTGGCTGGGCTTCCTTCCAACACCTCAGTGGCTGCAAACACAAACTTTAATTGCCTTTCCTCACTTCCCCTCAAACACCATCTCCCCAGGCCAGGTGGAGGAGCTGCCCATCTCACAGACAAGCTGCCAAAATGGGGTTTGGGTGCTGGGGTGGTGGCTCCCAGTTTGTGCATCCTCAGGTCTCTCTGCAGTGCTTCCCACGTGCCAGAACACACCCAAGGTGGCAGGCATCAAACATCCTGCACAGCCCACAGAAACCAGACACTGTGACAAACAGTAAACTGACAAACTAACAACAAAAAACAACATTTCACGTGCTGGCCTGACACAGAGCAATCACACATGCTCCACAGAGGTGAGCACAAGCTATGAAACCTAATGGCATTTATTTAATTACTAGTGGCAACTTTCACAATCCAACACTATGAAGGAAAGAATTCAGCATCTCTGGCACTCATCCCTGTTCCCAGTGCTCTAAAATAATTCCTGGATCTCACAGCACTGCTCCCTTGCATTTCAGATTCACCCTCCCCCCAGCACTGGCAATGGTATGGAATTTAGATGAGCTAATGCTGAAGACTCAGTTTCAAGCCCAAAGTACCTTGCTTGCATTTTTATAATCTGCTTGTGGTTTAAATACACTGTCACTGCAGCTGACCACAACAGAAATTGGCAGCTACTTTGAATTTGGCTTGTCCACACAAATTTTAGATGCCTGATAACAATATACATACCCCACGCACAAAAAAAAAAAAAAATTGGATTTTTATTGTTCAAGGAATTCTTTTGCTACAGGTTGTTATTACTCAAAATTTGCCATCTCCATTACCATGGAATCATGGATTTGGGTTGGAGGGGCCTTAAAGCACACCCAGTTACTCCCCTGCTATGGGCAGGGACACTTTCCACTACCCCAGGTTGCTCCAAGCCCCAGTATCCAACCTGGCCTGGGATGTATCAGCCTTGAATTTTCTACATGAAATAAAGAGAACAGCTATTCTGCTCTGGTATTTTAACTCAGCCATCCCTGGGGTGTGCACACACACACACACACTCAACCCCAGGCAGCCACCTGCTCACCAAAACCTCTGTGATGGCCAAGAAAATTCGAACAGAGATGGAAATGGGATGATGGAATAATTCCACACTGTGCCCCACGACTCAGGGGCACAAAAGCAGCTCTCAGAAGCCTGCCTGCTATGTTTTAATTCCAGTGAGGTCCTGAGGAGACAGGCTGTGAGCAGAGGGAGCTGCAGGGGCTGGCCTGCAGCTCTCCACACCAAGTGTTCTGTATTTGATGTTTCACCACTCAGCACCATGAGTGGTGCAGGATGTAAATCCTGAAATCCTGCTTCCTGAACAAAGACAGGCACAGCTTTGTTCAGCTCAGGGCAACTCTGAAACAGCCAAAACAGCAAAGGGAGGCAGCAGGGTACAAATGGGCTGCAGCAAAAATAATTTAAAAAACCAAAAACACCACACCAATCCAAATTTTAAACAATAACAAAAACAAACAAAAAACCTCCCCAAAACCCCAACCAAAAAGCCCAATACTTCTTGAATGAAAATTATTTTTGAATTCTTCTTATTCTGCATTTAACAGACATGACCAAAGAGTGGTGACCATAAAACCTTCGGTGTACATTTTGAAAATCCATTTTTCATCTGCTCAGAACTATAAACACGCTAAAAAAATCCACCAGCTTGCACTGAGACCAAAGTCATGCAGCTCTGATTTTTTTTTTCTTTTTTTTTTTCTCTTTTTCCTCATTTTCTTTAGGGTTATTCTGTAAAAAGTGCCACCCCACCATGGAAATTGATACAAGCACTAATGCCTCTTCCACATCAGCGTGTAATGCAGTACAGAACACGGGCTGTACAATACACTATTGTTCAATTACACTGTTAAGCAGTAAAACACTACTTAGGGAGGCCCTCTGCTTGTCAGGGAGACTGTCAGGAGAAACTGTTACTCATTTTAATGAGAGGGGAACAAAACTAACTCCTCCCCAAAAGTTGGCTCTCTTTTTCAAGGTAAATTAAGGCAAATTAGCTGCATTCTTTCATCAATCTTCCTAGATTGTGTGTTTTTTCAGGTAAAGCTAGAGAAAAGCAAGATGAATCTGACTTAGCTCTGTGCTAAGTGTTCTATGCTTACTGAAACAAGCATAGATTGTTTCACTACAGAATGATAGGCAACTGAGATAGTAAATGCAACAGCAAGTACAAAAATCTCGTGAAAAATAATGGCACTTTTTTATATAATACTGCACTCATTTTTCAATCCCAGCTCCTTCAACAAAGAAAACAGATGAAAGAAACAGAAATTCATTCCCCACTCAAAAATGTAAATAATTTACAATGCCAGTCCTAAGAATTACAGGAAATAATATTAATGAAAAGACTCCCTAAAGAAAATGAAGCTAATTCCACAGATTATGAGGTGTTTGGGGCTTTTTCCTAACTCATAAACTAAAATCACCTTTAACTGCAAATTTTTAGTATCAGCTCATCTTTGTCAAAGGGAGGAGCTCCACAACCACATGGGTTGCATAAAAAATGCATTAAAATTGCATAAAAATTTCTGTCCACTGCTGCTGACTTTGTCAGGTGAATCCACCTGGGAACTCACCTCTTCTCCACGTCACTCCAGCTGCTGAAAAGCCTTTCATTTTCTCTCTGCAGATGCTCAGTTTTGGCCTGCAACTTTCCCAGGCTGTCCAGGCAGTAACCAATGAGTTCCTTGACCACCTCTGCAGGGCTTGGGACTTCCTGCAGCTCCAGAGATCCAAGTCTGAACTGGGACACAAGGAAAGAATGAGACAAAAAAGAATGAAATAATGAGAATTATTTCAACTGTACAAGGAACTTCACTGAGGCTTTGCTCCAGTAGACTTGAATATATCATTAATAACCATAAGAAATACCTTACAGTGCTCCAGTTCAAAGGGAGATAATAAATTTGTCATGCAGAGAATGGAGGAATATGTGGAATAATAAGCAATGGGGATGCCCTACAGGATACACAGGAGGTCTGAACATATTTGTGTTGCCTGGTCTGGGAAAAACAACAGAAAACTGTGGGTTTTGTCAAGTTTTAAAGGAAGAATAGATCAGCCATATGTACAAACCAGTGCCAGCTGAGCTATAACCATGCAAACCCAGGTGAAGACACATTAACATCCAACACAATAGTTTGAGGGAGTGGAAGAAGGCAAAGGGGTCAACTCTCCCATCTTGAGATTATCAAAAAGACTGACATAAATTTTGTGGCATTTCCCTATGGAGAGAAGGATTACCCATCTTTTCAACTTGAACCCACAGCTATAACATGTTTTAAAAAAGCATAAATATAAGTGGTACACACTAGGGAAGAGATCACTCTGTGTTGTGGCACCTCACCTATTAAAATCAGAAATGCAGTTTGATTTGTTTTTATCCCCATTTTACTTAGGAGGACATGGAAAATTGCATAAAAGACATCTATACATATTTTTTTAAAAGCCTATTATTTGTTAACTTTTTTAAAATGCAGGTTTCTCTTATGTCATGCATAAGTTTAGGCTGAAAAAAGGCTCGGTAAAAACTGCTCACAAAGCTTTCAGAGACATTGTTTGAAACAAGGAACAGTCCTTCCACACAGACCTTTTTATCTGTGGAATAAACTGCCACAACACATGATACCATCCTGACCTCCTTCAGCAAGGTCAGTCTGTCAGAAAACGTGGAAAACCCAAAGGTTTAATTCCCAATTAGCCACCAAATTCACGTGTTCTGTCTCTAAAGCACTGCTGTCCTTAGCTGGCGTTCATCTGATGGCTACAGATGAAAAGATGCTTTTAATTTATTTTTGGAAATTAGATTATGCTATCAGTGGCCCACAGATTGGCGTGCACCCCCTGAATATCACACTTCTGTCTGACAGCATTAACAAAGATGGACGTTTGTGTAAAAGGAAACTGTTTTTCATCACTTGCAAGCCACCACCATGCTATTTGGATAAAGAATTCACAGAGATAGAGAGGCACAGTAGCACAGATAAATAGCATCACAACCTTTCACAGTGAAGGAAATAGCAAGGAGAGCACATCATTTTTGTCTTATGCCTTAATATAGTCAACTGAGATCAGGTATAGGCAAATATATTTAATCAGAGCAAAAAAAAAAATTACAGTTTTCACTGCCCAAAAAGAATAAAAAATGCATAATCCTAGAACAAATTGAAGTGAGTAGCAGTAGAATTACTCTGAAAGCCTGGTACCACTGCACAACCAAAATCATGCTCCACTCCAAAAAGCAACTGTAATTGTATTCAAAAAAACCAAAATAACCAACCAACACTGCTAGAGGGACACAGAGTATTGTGCCCATCTTTGCAGGTGTTGAAGTCCAACACTGATGGTTAATCTTTAGTTTAGCTTTTAGCTCAGTCTCTGTGCAAAGCAATTGACTATTCCCTACTTTCTCACAATAAAATTCACTGTCCTGCTTCTGTGTCTTGGACACTGAGACCTGTGGATCATTTCTATTAGGACAAAAAGGTGAGCAGAGCAAGGGGGCTTAAATTTATCATGCAGGTGCTGACAAATCTAGTAAAAAAAGGAAAAAATAGTAAGGTTTTCTGCAAAACAAGTGTTCTTTAGCTTCCCTCCTCCCTCCAATATTAACTTGTCCAGTTACCTCCAGAAAAACACAGAATGTTTGGACACAGCAGTAATTAAGACAAAACCAATGTGACAGCCTGGAATTGTGGGAGGTTGTGCCCATGGAAAGGTGTGGAGGAGTGAGATGGGCATCCCAAAAAGCACCCAGTGGTTCCATGATCCCAGACTGTGTGTGCCACACAAAGTGCACCAAAAACCCCCTTCCCCCAGGCTGCTCCTGCAGCAGGGAATTGTTCTACACCACCTTTTCCAACTCAGCACTAACAATAGCAACTGCTGCTATCTGGGCAAATTGCAGCTGAGGGGTGCTTGCCCCACCAGAAGCCCGGTGCTGAGAGGCTGATAAGCCAAAAAGGCAGCTGAATTCCCAAAGCAGGACTAAAACCACACAAAGGGGAAAAAAGAAACCTCAAGGCAGTTCTGCTCTGGAGTCCTGCTGGCATCCCGAACTGGAAAGCTGGTAGAGGAGAGGATAACAAAATAACCTAATTTCACATCCAAGGACTCTGAATTTGGGACTGGCGTGTAAATTGCAGGCAGAATTCTATTAAAATTAAATCCTGCAGGGGGAAAAATATATCATTGAAAAGGAGATGTTCGTTTTCTCCACACACTGCTAAGATTTTCCTTGCAACTAAAGCAAGAAATGATGCAGTTATTTGTCCTGCACCACCAAAACCACAGCAGGGAAACTGCAAACATACCTAGGGAGGTGCAGTGGAAGTGGTTAAAGATCAGAATACCAAAACAAACAGTTAACTGGGTGGGATATCAAGATAAACAGCTCTTGCTTACTGCAGGAGTGAAAGAAAACATCATTAACACCTAACTAAGATAATTTGACAAGCAACATGTCTTGGGTTTGGATCATGTTTCCAATGTGATTTTATAAATTTGTAACGGTGAATTTTAATTTTTTTTTTGTTAGCTTTGTAAATTCCTGCACGTTGCTGCTCCCCAGATGAATTTAAATTTCTCACCATCCTTACAGCTGCTGTAGCTCTCTGGCTCTGCATCATCTGCAGATGTAACTAATGAGCTTTCTACTTCCCCTTTCAGATCATTCAAGAAAACATTATGTAAAATGCTGAAGCACTAAACACTTCATTTATAGAGAGAAGGAGCAGATCTGGTAGAGGTCCCATGGGACAGCAGACTGACTGTGACTGATACACTGCTGCCTTTCAATACCTGTTTTATTGTTTGATGGGATTTTAGTTTTTCAAATTTTTATTTTCTTAAAGGCACAGGAAGATGAACACAGAAGCATTTAGGTAACTGTGCTCCTTAATCAAAAATCACAGTTATCATGTACCCACCAGGCCTGTATTTTGAGCTTAGGAAATAAAAACAAGAATTAGAAGCTTATGAAAAAATTGTCATTTTCCCCTGACAGCTCACCCGGCCCACTGCTGGTCTTGTAGAGATGAAGAAAGAAGTGATCTGAACCATAAGACACAAAATAATTTAGAAATAACTAAAAAAGTTTCTCAATTTTCTTCTAGATGCACATGCTGATGGGAATATGTGCTTCACATAAGAACATAACAGTTATTAAAAAAAAAAAAAAGGAGGCAACACATTTTTCACAGAAGATGCCAAAACTGAAAGTTACTTTATTATATAGAGACAGTGAATTTTAATTTTGCATTAAGTAACACGTATCTGCTACATAATCTCTGCATTACAACATTCCAATAAAAATGAGAGTTATCACATCCAAGGCAATAATTATCAGAGGTTATGCACTGAAAGAAGACAATCACACATCAATGCCTCTCTTCTGAGTCAGAATCTGAAGCTAAACACTAGCAGTGAGCTTATTTCCAATAACAACAATTTTTCTCTATGTCTATAAGAAAAAATAATCATCCTGGAAACTCTCATTACATCTGCTTTGCTGGCTGTGATTTCTCCCTGTATTACTAAAATATTCTAACAACCCTTTCTAACAGTAATTTTTACCCACAATATATCTAAGGAATTCTGTACTTCCACAAGGTGGAAAAAAAATTACATCAATTCTGTCCTTTGTGTCTTGACAGAGTATAGCATACATATATATAGGTATATAGATGCTATCTAGATATATATCTGTATAGATGATATCTAGATATATATCTAGATAGAGATAGATGCATTTACAGATATAGATATGTGTATGTGAGAGCCTCTCTCTCCTATTAAATCTTAACCCACAGTATTTCAATTTTTCCGTCTCTGTTTTGAAAACTAATTAACAAATAATTTTTGGAGAGAGCACACTTGACAGATGCTTAGGCCTGATTTTGAAACGAAAATATTCCCAGTGTGTGAACTGAATGGCAGAGGTTTAATCATGCAAGTGAACCTTGTACAGCCTGTTACAGGCTCTAACTCAGCTCACTCAGCTTCCACTGCTCCAAGCCCTGAGACACAGAGATCCCAGTGCTCTGCCCCTAAAAGAGCATTTCAGACTGAGCCAGCACACCCAGGAACACCTACATCCTTGCAGACAGATGCTGCCTCCTGCCAGGTACTGCCCAAGCAATTGTCCTTTCACCAGGGAAATATTAAAGAAGAATTTGAGGTGGGGAAAAAAACAAATTCCAGAGCAGCCCACCAGCACGGAGCAGCTGTGCAGTCCCTGTCTGGCTTCTTGGAGATCTGCAGTCTGTGAAAGCAGCTGTGACCCCTGTGCTGGAGCAGGAGAGCCCTGCAGATCCACACAACAACAAATCCTTCTGTCACTGCCTTGACCTGAGCACAGAATCACAGAATCTGGGAATGTGAAGGGTTGGAAGGGACCCCAAAGCTCATCCAGTGTCACCCCATCCATGGCAGGGACAGTTCCCCTGTCCCCAGTGTCCAGCCTGGCCTTGGGCACTGCAGGGATCCAGGGGCAGCCACAGC
>WBND01000673.1:38853-68786 GCA_013398595.1 Tychaedon coryphoeus
GAAATTCACTGATTTTTTTTCTCTGAACACATGAAAACACAGCAGTGATACCTCAAGGACACAACCTGCAGGGATGTCCTCAGATTTCATGGAGACTTTCTATCTACAGTAGACATGAAACGTGTACCACATACATTTCAGGTTTGAACAACAGTACAAATTTAAGAACCACAGCCATTACTTATTTCACTGAGTCTCAAATCCTCAGACATGTCATGGGAAATAATTAAATCCAGCTTTCATGTAGAATATGGAAACCTCTGAAATGCTACCTCAAAAAAATCTACTGTGATATTCTTCATCCACAGATTTCCTTAACAATCTTTTTTGTTTCACTTCTAGGCCAGTCTAAGTGACCTTGACATTCTCTTCTTTGGACATGAGTAACTATAGGGATGTAAACTTTGATCCTGTCCTGCAGAGGGATTTTTTTTTTGTAAAGGAAATTTACCAGCCAGAATTACATTTTCATTCTGTAATCCCTTTAGTATTTTAGCACACTTGTCCATTACTTTAATTCCAGACTGACTACAGCACAGGCAGCTTCAGATTTCAACACTAACAAGTGGGATAGGATACCCACTGCATGCTGACAGAACAGTAGCACATTTTCAAGTCTTCCATAACTTCCCATGGATTTAGCATTAAAACCAGACTTGAGCAAGCCAGAAATCAGTTCAGCCAATTCTTTTTGCTCTCTTGGACACCATTTGTTTGAGGAGAATGGTAATTTAAATGTGTTCATCTATGTAATATCTTCCCTAGTAACTAATGGATTGTCTTTGTGACACACAAATATTTTTGCTTCTCAGATTCAGAGAAGAAATATTAATGGAACATCTTGGTCTGCTCTGAAGTGATGGCAACTTTTTTCAGTATTATTCAGAAACCCAATAAGCCCAACAAGAGTATAGGCCTAGCACAAGAAGTTCACAGATTTTAAAAAAAAAAAAAAATACATTTCTTCTCATAATTCTATCAGTTGCAGGTTTTATTCATTATATTAATCTTATTCTAATTATCTTTTGCAAACTCACTTTTTTTCTAGCTAGTCTTTTGTACTTTTACACTCCCACTTAAGCAGGAAAATCTTTATTTAAATGTGCTTTCTTAAGCAAGAAAGAGTGAGACTTCTGATCCTTTAAATGTTTTAAATCTTGTTGATACTGATCTATGTACTTGATTCAACCATCTGTATGGTCTTTATTACCTTTTCTAAAGGCAAGGCAGCATAAATCAAATTAATCAAACAAGAATCAATCACCCTTTATATCTGTGTATAGGAAATCCACCATAATCTGCACATAGAGAACACACAGCTAAGGAAACTAAATCAAAGATATTGGCTTTGTCGTTAAAAAAAACAAGAAAAAGACAACCCAACCAAACCCAAAACCTACATTCCCATTATTAACTCGCAGCATTATTAATTCCATCTCATGTTTCTGTAATATTTTAATACCTCACTTCAGGGCAGCCATGAAGAATTTTCATAACTTCCAGAGTGATGGGAAGACAGATATGAGGTTAGCTCTGAACTCCAAAAACTCCCATGCAGCAGCCCTGGCTGCTGCCAAAAGACCACAGATGGATGCCATATGAGCAGCTGAGACCATGATGCTGAAGGGGAGCCATGGAAATTCTTTGCTTGTAATGTACTCGTGCAGTTCCAAGGTGTAACAAGCACCAAACTTGGTGTTTTAGCAGTTTTAGTCTTCAGCTTGGTAATTTTATAGCTGTGCTCAGCAATAAGCTTAAGGGAAGGGACTGAAAAAAGCAAGATGACAGAAAATTAAAGTGAAAACAATGCAAAAAAGATTAATGCTATGAACAGACCATGAGAGACAGAATCACTTTTGAGGGTTTTTTTAGCTGATTTTTTGCGCTAACAGAATTTAGTGCAAAAATGCAATTATGTTTTTCCTTACAAATACAGTCACTGATTTTATCACAGTGACTTTTTTTAAAGGAAAGGAAGAGGCTTTCACTTCTGTTTGGAATGAAGCCTCCAAGTTACAAGCTATCTGTGAATTAAGTCCTTTTGTCTTCTGATAATCAAAACTATTTTCAGAAAGAACCCAGAAACAGCTTCTCTAATACTCCAGAACTGCATATGACTAATCCAGGGGAGTGGGGTGGAAAAGGGGGATGGAAATCTGCCTGGGCTGAGTCACTGTGAAGGCACAGTAAAGAATGACTGCTGTACAAGTCCAAAGCTATTGAGACATAAATTGGCTGACCTAGTAGCCAGTTTTTAAGGCTTAGCAAAAATATGAGAACCGAGCCCTCCCTTGACATCTCACACTTCCCCTTTCAACAAATGAAACTTCTGAGTTGCACTGAGAAATCATTTTCAACTTATGAGGACGCCACATAGCTGAGATGATCAAATTTAGGAGCTTCAAACTGAAAAGCTGCTGCTTCAGCTGTGTTTGATTGTTTGCTCCAACAGGATCCAGCTAATGGACTGAACAATAAATAGTATTTCTGAAACCCAAACTCACTTGTAATTGTGTTTGACACATAAGTTAAAAGTTCCAGGTTCTTTTTCTTGGCTGTCTGTTCTACTGCTGGCTTAAGTACTGCACATCACTCTCTCTCAGCAGTGTGAACTTCCTCGTGTAACACTTGGAAAAGGTAAAACAACAAAAAAGACAGGCTGAAATTCTTCAGAGAACATGTACACAAAACCTCCTTAAGTATGAGAAGGCCAGCAGGCAGAGAGATCAGCTTTTAAAGTCACCATGTAGACAGGACCATGAAAAACTGATTTCAGGAAAAAAAAAAACAGGATTCTCATAGTGTTAAACCCACTGGAACTTCCAGAAAAAGATGTTTTATTTGGACAGAAGCGTCCAAACTGAAATACCTACAACAGCACTACTACAGAATTATCTAGTGCCTGTGCCACTGCCTGCAACTGCTGCCATCCCCACAGTGCACACAGTAAAATAAAAGAACTCAATGACCTAAAATGCTCTGAAACAATCATTTGAAGGGTTTATCTATAGAATGTTTTAAAATTAGCTTCCATGCCCATGGGAAAGAGCTGATGGAAACTCAAAATCTTGCCTATCTTCCATAGGTGTCAAGTTGATAATGAATGGAAAATTTAGGACCTTTGAAACAGCTGGGCATCCACTGCAACCAGAAGATAATCCTTGGAAAACAAACAGTGAAGGGAACCAGATCCTATCTCCCAAACAACCTCCTTAGCCCATGGCTATGAATACTCATCTTCTCCACTGAGGAGAGCAGCTGGGACCTGTAACAGGATGAGCTCCCAACTTAAAATGCCCAATTCCAGGGCAAACCAAGAGTCCATTCAGGCATCATTTGGGAAATCCTTAATTATGAAAAAAAAAAATAAAAAAAAAAATAAAAAAAGCCCTATGGCGCTCAAATGTGTCTTACCTACAACTTCAGGTTTTATTGGCACCTTCTTTTTCTAAACTAAAAATACATGTTCAGTTCTCAAAAGGCATGCTCCTTCAAAACAGGCCACTTAAGTCAATTAAAATTTAAATATACTTTTTCAAAACTTGTTGTAAGTTTCCAGTGGGGTTTCTGTAGAAATATCAGAACGTTCCAGCTAATAAGGTTGTTGTGCAACCCAAGCTGTGTTAATGTAAGTGACGGGGTTAGTTCCTAAACTACCAAAAGTCTGCAGTTTGGGTGTTAGCAGCAACCAATCTATGCTAATTGTCAGCAATAAGCTGTTTTTGAGCACTACCCAAAAGCTTTAAGAACAAATACAGTCTCCATCTTGTCGCACAGTACTCAGAAAACAGTAATTACATAATGCTCATAGTGGATTCAAGCATCCATTACAGACTGACACTGATAAATGTTACCTCTATACTATAAATTTACTTTTCTGAATTCTAAGAAACAGGAAAAAAAAGCTTTAGAACAATTTCCCCTGCATTTCCCACAGCATACCTCAATGTTCAAAAACCGATTTCAGAATATTTTTTTCCTTAGCTGCTGCTTTAGCCTTAGAGCAAAATACAGATTTCCCTCCCAAATCAATGCATACTACCCTGATCTAAGGCTACAGAGAACTCAATGTAGCCTGAAAAACCTGGGGTCTCCATCATACACCAATAAGTTGTAACATTTCATCTTGTTTTTAAAAAGAGTGCCTATGATAAAGACCACTTTCCCTCGATTGCCATTTTCTCTTCAAAGGCACTAAAACAATAAGGCACAGAGGGTTTATGTCACCCACC
Source organism: Tychaedon coryphoeus (assembly GCA_013398595.1). NCBI lineage: Eukaryota > Metazoa > Chordata > Aves > Passeriformes > Muscicapidae > Tychaedon > Tychaedon coryphoeus. Next base: position 43,086 of record WBND01000673.1, read on the forward strand.
AGACTACTGAAGCATTAACAGTTTTATGGAGAAACCCACATGAATTTTTCAACAAATATGACTACATTTCTTTTACCATATGGAAATATATTTCTTTCCAATGTCATGGTCTGGATCAGGTTTAAAGTTGCAGCTGAAAGGAAAACACTCCTGTGTCATGGAATCAATGTTATTTTCCTAAAGCATGTGACCTGACATCTAGGGACTTTCTTTAATTTCTTTTTTAATTAAAGTAGCTGCCATTTGTTGAATGACATCATTTTCCATGCTCAAGTACATAAAATACCCAGTTTTGTAACTGTCACTGAGCACAACCTGCAGAGTCACTCACACACCATGAAATACAAGAGTTTCCTCAGGTAACAGAGAACTAAAAATTAATTGACTAAAATCCAAGACTGGCAGATAACTGAGAAACATTTGACTGCACCCAGTTTTGATGAATCAAAACCAAGCATGTCAGATGTGGTAAATTTAACAAAAAGCAGTAGTAGAATTTTGTTGACCTCTGAATTAGCTGTGCAGTTGCACAGAGAGCCTCCACTACAAAATGATGGTGTCATGAAATTTTAACCTTTGAGACAGACACATCACTGACTCAGTTTTCTCTTTTTTGACAAGGAAACTCTAACTGAAGGAGCAGTATGATAAACTCTGAGTTTAGACAGAAAGATTTTGTCCAAATTAAGCTTAAAACCTTAAAATTGCAATTAAAAAAAGAGCAATTTAAATTTAAAATATAAAAATATTTTCTAAGAAAAAAATTGAAAAGGGAGAAAGGTCCAGGGTGATTGTCTAACCACCTCTAGGGATACTGGGATTAACTAGCTCAGCTTTATCAAGCACTACAGCACTGTCAGAAAAGAGACATTTCCTCTTACTCTAGTACTTTCACAGGAAAAAGAAACCACAAGCAAACCCACAACAAAACATTAAGTTGTCAACAGAGGTTATTGTTAAAGAAAACACCTTTAATAATTGCCATAAAAAATTTACAAGACATTAACAGAAGCTGCCTTTAAGGTCCTTACAAGCCCTAATTATTGTATTATTCTGCAAGAAATGGAAAAGATAAATTTGAGTGTATATTTATGAATCTTTATCATTATACATATATGATATATATGTGAATCATTCAAATATCATGACTGTCATCTCTGAACACACACATTGCCAGGCACACTTCACCTCCTGCCTCTCACCAGAGGAATTAACACCATCTCAAACACGTTTGCATTCTCTAAGAGCTCTTTTAGTACCCAGCAAAAAGAACCAGCAAAAAGTTAGGAGAGCTTTCCCACAATGAAGAAATTGTTCAGAAAAATACGTGGAAGAAAAAGCTTATGCTTTTGTAATATGAAGAAAGGAGCACAACAGATGTGAAACGGTTCAGGGGATGTTTCTGTTTAGACAGACCTGGAAAATGGAGTCTCCTAACAAATGAAAGATAGCAGGCAATTCCTATAGGCTTAACAATCCTCCACGACGACTCTTGATTTGTTATTATTACCACAAAGCTCTTTAAACAACTTGGACTCTGAATAATATACACAGAAGTACGAGAGATCATGGACAAAGGTACTAATTCCAGAGAAGTGGCACCCTCTGGAAGTTTGTTACCCCGAGCTCAGCAGTGGGGCTAGGCAGAACGCACGTGTAACTCTGATTTTGGCATCCTGCTGATTATGTACACTGCCCCTGCTAGCCTGCCCACAATAGTGGTCTTGATTAAAGAGCATTGTTCAGGAAGGGGAGCACATGCATCTGCAGATGGCATAAACATGCTGCAGTGACTAAACAACGTTTGATGAGCACATGCAGCCCTGGCAGAGCCCCAGGGACTGCAAGCCCTGCCTGACAAACTTGAGACAAACCACACAGCTGGGCCACGAGGGGCAAAGGCAGCAGCTCCCCACTCCCAGCCTCAAAACCAGTTGGTAATAAAGGTGTGTAAACAGATGTCACACTCTCAGGTAGTCGGTATTATAAGGTATTATTTTAAGGTATTACAAATACCTGTAAGGCAGGTATTTTATTTTAGGTGTTAGTGTGTCCCCCAGAAGTTAAGCCCAAAATGAGTTAAGTACTTGGTGTCTTTCATCTTGTGTTTGAGTTTTTCAGTGGGGGAGAGCCCAGTTTTTACTAGACCCTGATCCAAAAAAAAATACTTACTCTTATTCCCTCCACATTTCACCTGCCCCAATTATTTTCCACAAATCAAGACCCTTAGTGATAGTGCATAAGGTCAGTCTTATCCTGTAGTAAATACTGTGTAAGTTTACCTCTTGGCATTCAACAAAGAAAATGGTTTTTCTAGAAAAACTGTTTAAAAGAAGTTCTTGAGGACCACATTCAAAAAGGAGAAATTAAAGGACTGGCACCTGACCATTCTATTCCAGAGAAAGAATGTCCTTTTTGCAGTCATGCTGGTTTTATCCCCAGATTACATCATTGAAATAGGAAGTGTTAAATTGCAATTATGTCAGGTAACTAATACAGATAACAGCCCCCCTTCCACTGGCAAGCACAGCACTTTTGTTACCACATGTCCACATAAGGGCTCTATTAAAATCCCTTTCCCAAACATCTTTAGTGATTCACTCATGGCTTGCAAGGATTTTGGGGAACAAAACATCTGATTTATGTAGTTTACAAGCTTTTAAAGCTAGCACACACATTAAGAGCAGGCTGATTATTTCTCTGATCTCTTGAGCACGAGACTCATATTTAGTTACTTACAATCAAGGAAAATGTGGGTTTGCCCCTCATCACAGCTAGCAAAACCTTCAGGTGGTCTCAGAAACCTAAGTTTTCTTGCATACAAATCAGTGCATATAAACAAAAAAAAAAAAACCAATATATATATAAAGGCAATTCTTATCTGAATTCCTCAGTTTCGACCCATGTCCTAGGCAATGTCTCATTAGGTCTTAATGAGATGAAAACTACATTGCTCAATGTATTTCAGTACACCAAGTACTGAAAAGTACCAAAATTGCAGTGGTGAATGGCTAATTTAGAAAATCATAGCAGGTCACAGGACTAAAGTTTTAACTCCTCTGTAAGCCCAGGGAAGTAAAAGATGACAGTAAATTTTTCTGCTTTCAATTATTAGCAAAAAAAACACCTTCACCAAAATTGCAAATATAACTCTGCTTGAATAAAAGGCTAGACAAGCTCACATTTTTTCCTTGAACTATACATCTTCCCCACATCACCTCAGGCTTAGACCTTTCACCTAAAACTTGCTAGTCAGTAGCTCAAGTTTGTCTCTAAAAGCTTTTTTAATTTTCCTGAGAGGGATTCAGCTGAGAGGAGAAGAATATGGACTCAGGATGGACTGAAAGAGTAGACTGAGGTTTATTCCAACTAAATAACAAAATTCATCCCTGGTGATGTTCCTGGGATGGATTAGCTATATAGAACAACCAATTCTCATTCCAGCTGGAATTGAACAGGTACAAAACACAACTGCAAGGCAAGTTCAGTGTGAATAAATGAAAATAAATCTCCCATTGTTTTGCAAGATGTACAGCCATCAATTAAATGAGCAAAGAACTAGTATAAGAAAAACCTGACTGCTTCCAAATTCCAGTTTTTGGCACCTCTGCAGCCCCTAAGAGTACTGACAATGTTCTGTAACAAATCTGTGTTAAGCTAATAACCTACATATATTATGCACACAACGAATAAACAATGTGCTTTTATGAAGGGAACAAAAAACTGTACCTCAAACTCTTAAAAACCCCAAAGCTTGTCTGAGAAAAACACATCCAGGAAGACTAGGATTTGGGCTCCAAAAATAAGAAAAAACCAGTTACACTTTGTACCCAACAAAGCAGTTGACATCTAATTTTAAATGAAATGTCAGGCATTTTTTGCAGAGGTACCTGAGAGGAACAAGAAGAAAAGAGGATGAAACAAATAATCTTCTATGGAAGAGGTTTTTTCCTGGAATGATACTACCCAGAAATCTACTCTTGAAATTGTGTGCTGTACCTGCCTTTCTGGGAAACATATTTTTGCAAGAGAACCACATTCAAGACTTGGATGAAGAAAACCTACCCGCCAAAGAATTTTCCAGTGAGATTAAAATATTTCAGAGCAATTCTAATTGAATATTTTGCTCACCAATTCCAAATACATGTTCAATCTGGCTTCAAATTTTAAAACTCAAAGGTCTTGTCCTTGTGATAAAAAACCACTCATTCCACATATTGACATGCAACAGGTAGTAATTAGCATTCTGTCAAATCCTAGGCAGGCACAACACCTCACAGGGTTTTTAGGGAACCCTAAAAAGCAAACTCGTTGTAGTGCTGTTCCACCAGAAAAAAAAGCTGAACTTGCTCTGCTCACTGGACACAGAAATGAGGGACTCGTCTTCACTGTTCAAAGAAAATTTCGTTTTTATGTGTGGACTAATACAGACTGACTTCATAGCATTTGGAAAACCAAAGATATGTGTATTTTAAATCACTGCAGCTTAAGGAAAGAAATCAACAGGAAGTGTTACACTTTCCTCACTGCATATTCTGCAGCTCCCTTATTTCTTCATCACCCCACGATATTCTCACACTTGTCACTTTTTAAAAAAACACAGGACATCTTGAATTTGCCCTTTTCTTCAGTTTCAAGATATTTTCTGTAACTGCAGCAGAAGCAGCTGCTCTGATGGTTTAAACATATCCATTCAATAATTTATACTGGAAAAGGTGCTATTTTAGTGAACCTAAGAGTTAACATGAGCTTGAGAGCTCTCCTGTGCCTTTGCAGGTAGAAAGATGAATGCTTCCTCTGGAGCTGTGAGGAAGTTTCTGAAGAGAAACCACTGGTGAGATTCTCTTTGGTTTTTAGGCTCTGGCTGCTGTTCATCCTCACAGAAAATACAGGACTGGGGTCTTGCAGTAAAGGTTTAGAGCCCACACACAGTAATCTCTTTTCCAGAGCACCTACTGTCCTCTGTAATTTGTGTTTGGGAAACTAAAGCTTGTCAATAGGCCATGATTTAAAGATTTCTTCCTCCTAAAAGGAAAGCATTTGTACTCTGCTCTGCAAATGAAAGCAAGCCTTGATGTCCACACAGGGATTTGAAATGCACAGCAGGTATTCCAAAGAGGGAAAATCTGAAAGAACCGAGAGGAAAGGAGGAGAGATAACACAGTAACACCAAAAGGGAGAAAGGATAACTGACTATTTTTCTTGCACAAATCCAAATCTGTTATTTTATGAGTATATCTGAAATATACTCCGACTCTCACTGTACTCAAGAAATAAGATGATGCCCTTTATAGTGTAATTTACAGTAGGCCTTAAAGCAATTAAACTACCATTTCTGTCCAAATGGATAGGTTCAGTGAAATACACAGATCTTAACAGGTTGAGAAAAAATGAAAATAAATTATTCATCACAGTGTTTGATTCTTCCTTTTTCAACAACACCAGTTTTAAAAGCATAAATTACCAGTATTTTAAATTAATTTCTCCAAACTACTGCTTATCAGAAGCCAAATACATAGTCTAATAGCTAAGCAAGGAAAATAGCAGTGTTTAATTACTTAATTCATCGGGACTTATGCCACACCTTGTACACCTACAGCTTGTAGGTGTACTGTACACCTACTAATATGGTATAAATCACTCTTTCAGAAATGGTTTTTCTTACCTCAAGACTACAGAAGTGATGCACTGCATTTCCAGTGTACCTGAAATACCTGAAGGTACACCCAAGGTGAGATGGGGAAAAATCATGTGGCACTCAGAATTCTGAGCTTACCTGCAAGATAACACTTAATGTTTCTATTACATGAGGCACATTAGAAGCCAGCTATTTCTAAAATGGGCTTCCAAGAAACCCATTCAAGTGTTCACTCTCAGCTCCTGAACTACACAGAAATTAAGTGGTATAAGTGATATGAGAGTCATTACTTTCACACTGACCTAAGGATTAATCATTTCATCTTCCTCTGTCCTCAGCTGGTGGAATTGCCTGGGAAACAACCTGAACTCTCCGTGACCTTTGCTAACCAAACAACACATCCTCAGTGGTTTGGAGCAAAGTAACTATTCAGACCTTGAACCAGGACAGTTTGGACAGCACAAAGAGCTCCACCAATTGCATTTCTCTCATTTAGTATGCTGTGAAAAGTTTTGGTTAGTGCAAGCTTCTCCAGCTTCTTCTTTCAAGTTTTAGTAAACTTGTAATGAACTCACAGGCCTGACCAGGGAAAAGCAGCCACAGGAAATGGAGTAGACAAATAACAGCATCTCTTCCATCATCCTAATTAGCAACAGTGCTGCATCTAAGGTGGAATTTGTTAAGCTCTTACCCTCCCTGTTTACAGACTTAAGCAAAAGGCAAGGGAAAAAAAAAACCCAGAGCCTGTCACATTACTGTAAAAAAAGAGACTGCTAGCACTCAAATAATTGTTTATCAAAGGCTATTTAGTCTACTTAATTGCCAGCCTCGGAAAAAAAAAAAAAAAAAAAGAGAAAGAAAGAAAGAAAGAAAAAGCGAGCTTGCCGGATTTCCATTATTTATTATATGTGGAGTGACTCGCTGAAGCACTTGGAAAGATTTACTTCCCCGTGGTCACCTACTTAGATCAAGCACTAAATCACTGCCTCTGTGGCTGGTGTTTGTTTAGGTGGCAGCAGTTGAGCTGGACCAGCCTCCCTGGCCCCTCGCCGGGGTCTCGGTGTGTGTGGCCCGTCCGGGGCTGCAGCTGGATCCGCACGCAATTCCCACTGTGCTCCACAGACATTGTTATTCCAGGGTCCTTCCCCACACCCCAGGCACCCCAGAGGAAGGCAGAGCCACCTGTCCTGAGGGAGCTGAGCCACAAACACGCCGGGATTTTCACTGAAGTTGTCAGAATGCTCACAAAAACATTGGGATTTTCACCGAAGCTATCGGGATTTTCACCAAACGTGTCACAGCTTTTTAGGCTCAGCTGCACATCCTGAGGCACAGCCAGAACCAGTGTTTCTGAAGCTCAGACATCACTATCTCTCCCAAACAACATTTCAAGATAAATAAGTACTAAAACTCTTATGAACATGCCTTGAATTAAGATTATTTCACTCAATTCTCTCACTTCTAAGCATTACAGGCAGCCAGGGCACTGCAAAACAAAGACTGTGCTCTGTCTAAATAAGACAGTAATCCTTCATGATTTGGGGAAGTTCTCCCTCCATTCAAATCCCAAACCATCACCAGTCATCCACTACATAAACCTTACCTACACATCACTGTTATATACTGATTATTATAAACACTTTTTATATTATATGAAGATTCAGGTTTGGTTTCATTCCATCAAAGCAAAGTCCTTTTAAACACCTAGACATCAGTTCATGGAAGGAACACGTTTGTTCAGTAACTGAACAACAGCAGGTGAATCAAACACCTTGTTAAGCCATCAAATGCACTACAGTGGCAATGCAGATAATTACAATGCATTTTTCATTCCAGCCCTTTTCAAAGCAAGGGGCACAATGGGGTTGCCACCACTTCCTCCAGAAAACACCTGGGCAGTCAAACAAATTTCCATATCAGAAAACGTTTCCCAGTAATATGCCTATGTTTTCCTTTGCTTAATATCACCCCACTATTTTTATTTGCACTCCTACAGACCACCCAACAGAGTTTTGGCACATAATTAAACTTTATGGAAGCAGAGCTTCAGCAAGATGCTGCAAAAAAGGTAAAACTTATTTCAAATACCACGGTTTGGTACAGTCATGCAAAAAATAAATCAGTATCTAGCTCAGACATTTGCCAGTCACTAGTTCCATATGGGATGGAGAACTGTGACAGAGATCAGCTCTGGAAATTACTGGGTACAGGTGACTGCTGGTGATCAGCATCATGTTCTAGGAAGGTCTCATTAAAAATAATAAATATTACAGTATTTGTCTATATGAGCATGCATGTATTTCTAAAAAGTAAGGCAAGACATAATATTGATTTTCCAAGACTACAAAACTTACTCTCAGGCACCCACGTACCAATTTCATGACAAGATTTTGCAATAATTTCTACTTACATGAATTGATATGCATTTTATAGCTCAAAGTATAACAATGCATTTCAGAAGTTTTACTAAAAACTGTTACTTATTAAACTGATAAGAGATAAACACTGAATTTAAGTAGTGTTTAAGCTGCAGAGTAGTTTCTCTAGGCTTCCTCTGCACTAAATTTACATTTAGCTGAATATCAGCAGTCTGTACAGAGCCCAGAATATTGATTTCTTAATGTGATGCTGAAAGAGAGAGATCATGAGTGCTTCCACAAAGAGTTTGCAAAATTTTTGGAACATCTTCTATTACACACCTGAAAGCTATTTCTAATACCTAATTTTATTATTTAATTCTACATAATTGCTTTGGCAATTTTATTCATAGGCATTAGTTTAGTACAGAAGGAGGGAGAAAAAAAAAAAGGTGCATTTTCAACCAAGAAGTCCTATCTTATCTAAAAACATTCCTTCAACAACCAAAGTTTAAAGCACACATAGGAATCAAAGTTCTTTGTATTTTCAGTTTGTTTGGCCAGATTATTATTTCCCCAAACTGACATAAAGTTGTTTTCATTCAAATTAAATAAGCCTTAATTGATGGAAACATGTATTAGGTGACCCCACAAACGTGAGGGTGTTTTCACTTAAAAAAAATACGGGATGTATTCAATCTGGCCTGTGTATGTGTGACACAGAGAAGAAACAACAAAAAAAAATTCTTAACCTTACTGCTCTCAATTTTTAAGTAGTTTTGGTCCTAAACTTACAACATCATTGTGAACAATCCTATAGCTCTAAAGATTTAGGGTCAATATGGCCTTGGGTAAATTCACAGAAATACTTATAATGCAGATTGGCAGACTTACATGCCCTAACTTTTGGCTCCTCAAGAGCCAAACTGGGCTGAAATTTCCTATACTGCACAAGGTAAAAGGCATGTAAAAGAAATTTAAAAAAAAAGTACAAACTGGGAGATTCACCTTAAGTTAGCTTCTTCCTCAGAGAAGTTTTTAACACAGAAAAGCACAACCTGAAATATCCAGAAGTATCTATAGATACAGATTATACTAGCTTCTTTCCTGTTTTAAGAGGGTCTTTCCCTTTGCAGCCAAGCAAGCAGCATGGAACCACTTTCCCATTTTCAATTTAATGTAACAATTTCAGCCTTTGCTTACAAAATACCTAAAGTAGTAGAAAAGCTAATTTTAAAACTACATTTTAGCATCTGAAAACAATCCTGCCTGACTTTTATTTTTTTTCTAATTTGGGTGAGTAGTACAGAGGGAGGATGAAGAAACAAGGAAAAACAGAAGTGCACAGGAGGCTACAGCCTGAAAAGGGCAGCATCCATCCCAAACCACACAACTTTCTTTCTAGCTTTGGCCCATGCAAGAGCTCACAACACTTATTCAATCTGGAATGAGTATCACAGGTCTGTCTGATTTTATAGACCATAATAAAATACAAAAATCTATTTCATTCTCACAGTTTAGCAGATAAATTTAAACATTTATCTACTTACAGAGCCATCTTTCAGGTTCCTTTCATAGGAAAAGTGGCAGGCCTTATTCTGCTCATCTCTTGAAATCACAAAGTTGTATTTGCCAGCTGACTCTTCTCCAGCTATCAGTGCTTTCCTCAGCTCTTCCACATATTTTTCTCTGTCCATTTCTATGTCAGCAGCCTCCCTAGAAATGTCTGCTTCAGACACTACCCAAAAGACATACAAGGAATAAATATTCATATGTGAACAAGCATATGCATTATACATTACATACAAAACATATATTAATATACATTTATAGATATAAATTACTCTATTTATATCTATTTACTATAGATATAAATATTACACATATTTTATATATTTATTATACCTTAATATATATATATTTTATATATATATATGTTTTTAATATATATATTTGTATGTATATACACACACTGACTAGATGACCTTTAAGGTCCCTTCCAACCCAAGGCATTCTGTAATTCTGTGATTCTATGAAATATTAGATTATTTTTCCCTTGAACACACACTGGTGTGTCGGTTCCACCTGTGCAAATGTAGCAGGAATACTGTGTTTTTCAGAAGTTCTGTCCCCCTTTTTTCCCTGTCTGAAAATGGGTTATTTCCTTATTGCAGTCACCCAAAATAGTACAGAGAGAAATGTGGAATCCATTGCAGTGTGAGGCAAAGAGGGGTAGAAATAGAAAGTTTTAAATACTTAAAAGAGGAGTGTTTGTCTGGACAGTGATTTCAATACTGAGAATATAAACTTTTAATAACAACAAGAAAGTCATAAAAAGAAAGACACTAAAATACTGCAATAGAGCCTTGTGGGTTTTGTTTTTTTGTTTTTTTTTTTTTTCCTGTATATGCTGCATGTTCCTTTATGATCTAAAACCAGCAGAACTGATCAATCATTAGGGAAATATGATATGCATAAGTCCTCATAGATGTAGTTCTTTAACCCAACACCAAGGTAACACACTAGATTACACTGCACATTTGTGTGCTCCTCCTCCCCTCCAACACTCACTGTTTTCACTCTCTCTTTAAACAGGACTCCTAACACATTTCATCATCACATTAAACACACAAAACCCATAAAAGACAACTCCATCAGCAACTCTCACTCTCTTCCTGGTAGGTCTTGCCAAAGAAAATAATCCACAGCATGAGAAACCCAAAAGGGATTTCCCACAGCAAGAATATTCTGACCATTGCTTTCCCTCCCTCCAGGTTTTGAACTTAAAATGGAAGCAGTCTCAGAAATGATGTAATAACTTTAGAAAAGTGACTAAATCTGATGTTTTGTTGAATGACAACACAGATCAACACAGTAGGAAAGCCTCATGCACAAGAACATCAACTCCTAATGAAATTATTCAAGGGACTAGAAAGTCAGTAAGAATTTATTAGAAGGGGATCAGATTCTTCCAGAACAGGAAAAAACTCTCCCTTGGATGAGCACCCAGTGCTCATGGCTGAACTGTTGTGGGTTTCTTTCTTTCCTTTTTAATGGAGTGAGGTCATCCTGCTTTCACTGCCCCTCTGTTTTGGGAGATCATTATCCCCCATTCTACCAGATGCAGGAAGTCAACAAAACAAGAACTGTTTCTGCCCAATTTTCTCTATACACTCCCAGCTATAGTGGCACAGCCTTCATTTGGAAAAATAAGAATCATCTTTTTGTGAATTCTGAACTTTGAAGTCACCTAAGAACAAGAAGATCCTCGAAATAGAAGGAACAGTCAATGTTAACACCCTTTATGTTATTTTCAAAATAACTGGACTTTACTATTGTCAAGCCAAGAAAGAAAAACCTTTCACTACTGGAAATCAGGGTTGGAACACATGTATTTGCTTTCTGCAGGGACCTCGATTGATGGGAGAGTTTGGAATATTAAAAGGAGTATGAAAGAGCAGATTTAATTTATGTGTTGATATTAATTTACATTTATCTAACCTCAGACCTGTATGAAAGCTGGGTTTATGTAGGAACTGAGGAGAAACAACATCTACTGGGCAGGGGGAATTCAGAAAAGAATTCAGACAAAGGGTCCAGAAAATGGTTTTGCCTACCATTTCCTGAAATTACATAATTCTCTCCTCCCTTTGAAATATTTTTGCTACTGGGAGAAGGGCTTTTGATCAAGTATTTGACATTTCTCAAGGAACACACAAATCTAACCATTTTTCACTAGGCATGAATGAGAGAAGCATGCACATATGCAAAGACCCATCCTCTTACTGACGTTTCAGAGAGAAGAAAAAAATCCCACTAAGTTTTTCCCACTGATAATTTACTGCCCCTTTTCCTTCCCAAAAACTCACTTCAGTATGAAATACAGCAACCTTTGGCCATTAAAATTTCATTAAAACATTTAAAAAACACCAGCAATTAAAGGCTTCAGGGACCCCAAATTTGCAAATGGAAATTGCGTGCACATTTGTTCAAGAATCTGGAGAAGACACAGAAGTGTTACTTCAGCATCACTCCAAGAAATTATACATTCTTGAGCAAGAACAAAACATTGCATATCCATGTGCTGAACGAGTTAGTTTCAGCTTTGACACACCAGATTTCAAAGTTCTCTGGCCACATCCCAGAAGATCATGAACCTCACCTCCTCCATCACTGGAGACAAAAAGCCCATGAAATTTTCATACAGTTTGTGGGTCATGGGTTAGAAAGTGTTTACAAAGGAGCAACTAAGAGCAGTAATAATTTAAATTAATGTCTTTTTCTTCCCATTACCTTTCCCAGTCCAGGCACACTGACAATCACTAAGAAGTAAACCGAAACCAGTGCCTAAATTCTTTTCCCATGACACCTGCAGAAAATAGGTTGCTTCTGGATCAGAAACTGGATGAATTCTGTTCAAAGTCTTCTCCATCTTCCCAATACCTGTTTAAAAAGCAAGATAATCTTGTTAGAACCACTGGGGTGCTTAACATAACTAGCTTTACATAACTAGCTTGGGGGTTGCATGTGTGGGGAATATACAAATACAAGCATGCTTATATTCTACTTTCCTCCCCTAATTCAGTTTGTCAGAGAACTGGTGACACTTGCAAATAGGAAACTGGATTATAAGTAAGGTTTCAGTGCCAACAATTAAACATATTTGAACAGTCTCAAATTAAGAAGCTAACAGGAAACTGGGGGATAGGAAATTACTACACACAAGCTCTTCCCCATGGCTCTGTTTTTAACTCACTGCTATCACCCAAAGTACAGAAAATTTAATGTAATTCAAAATAATCAATATTCATCTGGAAGACTGCCACATGAAAGCTGCTACTAAGCTTCACAGCAAAGCAGAGGGTGCAGCAAATGCCAGCAACCCAAAGGAAATATTTTAAGCACTGGATTCTCCAGAGAACAAAATCTATGATGTTACAGTGAATATTTTTGTTCTATGGCAAAGCAACTTGGCAACCTGTGCTTGACCTCAGACCTTCTCAAGAATCCCATGTAGTTATACACAACCTAACAGAAGTGACTGAGAAAAGGCTACGTGTTCACTCACAGACTAAAAACAGCATGCAAAAGGAGAAAAAAACCAAGATGAGGCATTTAAACTACATGCACTGAGTACAATGGTGCTTGGGCAGGGATTAAATGCTCTATCAAGGTTTCCATCTAAAGTGCAGCAGTAAATAATCGTGACCAGGATCAGTTCAGGCCCTGAGGGGACTCTGTTCTCCAAGCAGGAATAGAAGGAAGCTCTTTCCTTGCTCCTAGGCATTAAGAAACAAATCTAGACACGGATTTAACTACTTTGGCTTCCCCTAAAATTGGCATTTTCAGGTTAGGAGGAGCAGCTTTAAACTGCAGTTGACTGAACTGCTCCTCACCCTTGTTCAACTTGCACCCAACAACATTTCAAAATGCTTCTTCCTTGCCCAAACAAGTGCACAGCCTTGAAAAGCAGAAAGTATATGGCAATAGCATTCAAGAACAAAAGAGTTTTATAGCTCCATCACTAACCAGCTGGCCATTTCAGAAAATCTACAGCGTGTTTGTGCACCTGTAAGCAAGAACAAAAAAATTAAATATTTGGTGGTGGACAGCTGGAACAATGCCTTTGCAATTAGTGACTGGAAATAAAGGCATTTTAAAGATTTGTGGGGCACTAACTGCCTGGCCATGGAAACACAAGCATGCTCAAGCACACATGCATGCACTCTGCTTTGCCTGCCAGACTCCCTTTTGCTTCTTGTTAATTATGGAAAATATTTCTCGTGAAATATTTTCATAGAAGTCCTCCTTTGAAAGACAAGGTTCTGAAAAATATTTCAATTAAAGGCTGTACAACAGTAGCAGACAACCCTGACAGGCAGCACACAGGGTAGTTCAACAGGAAGGTTTTGCTTGTTTTATGTGATTTTTATCACAAAGTAGAGCAGCATTCAGTGAAAAACACCTGCACTTGCGGCTTTCTTATCAACCCAGACTGTTTATAACAAAAAACAAAGCAAGAGAATTAGATTTATCTATTTATGTAATGATGATAAAGCGAATGAAGTGCCAGTCAGTCCTCAGTGAGGAAAAGTGAGGTCAAGAGTAGCAGAGGAAAGAAGCCTGTTTATTTATTTAAAGATGCACTAACAAGATCTCTGAGGCCTGAGACTAAATTCATTTGATGCAGTGATACTGGTTTCCCATGCACGCATCAGCATTTCATTCCTGTGATGTAGCACGGCTAAAAATGAAAGTTCTGTTTAGAAAACACTCTAGGTACCCCTGTGGTAAAACACAACCTCAGCAGAATGAGGAGACAAAACCAATAACACCCTGAATTTCAAAACAAATGCAACATACAGTCTTCCTGCTTTTCCAAATTTTATTGTGCATCTCTGAAAAAAAGCATTTTCCAAGAAAGTGTCAAGTAAAGATACTTTTTCTCCCTGCTTTCATTTCCTCCACAGTGGTCAATGGCCTTTTGAAAGGAGAATATTACTTACTACTCCACGTTCAGGAGCTGCCTCTCTAGGCAGAGCTCAGCCAGACTCCATCTCCAAGCACTCCACTGTTCCAACCCATCAGCAAAAGCTCAAGGACTCCTGGCTGTATACAATGCCTATTATATATCTCTCCTCAAGAGGAGGAAAAAACCTCCTTCACAAAAATTAGTCTGACCTACACAGCACATAAAAACATGACTGCAAACAGTAATATTGTACCTTACTGCTCTGAAAATAAAACAATTACAACAATAAGCTAAAAATCCAAATCCCTTTTCCCCTTATCCCTTTTATGTCCTGCAAGCACAACTCTGTCCCAGAGTTTAAAGCAGTGTTCAGTAAATGGATAAACCACACAAGGTCAAGCAAAAATGAATGCAGCAAAAAATATGAAAGGAGTTCCCTACTTATTTAATAACTAGCAGTTACCACTAAAGAAATTTAAAAAACAGACAATAAATGAGGGCATATTCCTTACTTGTTCACTATGAGGTGATTGCATGCATTTCATTCACTCTAAAGGCAAATCTTAATAACAGACATGCAGCACCATATTTCCAAAATAAGATGTATTGTTTTGTATTTCAAGAGGTGAAATAACAAAATCTCCTCAAAACTAGCCTACCCCAATGCACCCACCTGCTCACTAAATTCATCACCCCATCAGCTCCCAATGTGTCAAGGCTTATGTGACCCTTCACAGATCAAATACTTCCAAAATTTCATTATGAAAAACAGACACAAGTATAAAGGAGAGGTGAAACCGTGAGAGTTATTTTCACTTTCACATCTTTGGGGTAAAAGGGCAGGAACTGTGTTAACGCTCAGAAAGGTTAAAACAGGCCCCTGAATTTCTGGAGCGTCACTATTTAACAGTCCAGCTGTTGGTGAAGCTTGTTAAAACCAGGAAAAAAAAATACAATGATTGTGCAAAAGCAGACTGTATTTTTATTGGCACCCAAATTACTGGAACCAGCCTGAAAAGCCCCTCTGAGTCCCCCAAGGCAGAGGAGCACCCTCCAGTGCCATTCAGCATCCAGCCCTGTGGGCTTTCCCATTCACCACCTCGACAAAACCAGAGCAGTGGGCTCTTCCTTCCTTCCCCCTTACAGCAAAGCTGCAGAGAAGCTTTGGGATTGGGGCTGAGTTTCTTCCCTGAGAGGCACAGGGGGTCACAGACACACACCAGCACCTCTCCATGCCAGGGCCAGCCCGCAGGTGGGGACAGCAGGGTCCCACCCCAAATGTGTAAATCAGAGGCTTTATTGAGGCCCTGGAACAGTCGGGGATTGAGCTGTTTATCTTTAGCACTTTGTCCCCCGGGTCTTTGGCTCCTGTGATGGCCATTAGGCAATGTTTCCTTCTGAGGAGGAATCAGCTGTTGGCTGGTGCCTCTGCCCTCGGAACAAACAGAGCACACAGGGCCCTCTGAATGAACAAGACACTCTTAAAATGGGCCCACAAAGAATTTTATACGTTGTTTGGGATACCACCAGGCATAGACCAAAAGCCAAATCTTTCAGGCTGGTCCAACACAGCATCATTGATAATATTCTGAACTTCAGCACTTCTTTTTTTTTTTTTCCTCCATGCAGACTAATGGCTTTTTTTTTTTTCCCCAAATTGGTTGGGCTGCAGGTGTTCCAAACCTCGGCAGCTTGGAAGGCTACTTACAGACCAGAAAGAGCTACTATGTCTTTGAAATGGAGCAATTAACCTAAGTGCTTTCTTGCTGAGGAAAAATGGGAGCTATCCACAGGGAGTCCAGAATAGAAGACCACACACTGCTATTAAAGTTTACAGTTTGGTTCCTTCTGACACTGCCCAAACTACAGATCATAACCTAATAATCAGAAGAAAGTTGACAGTAAATTCATAATCAGAGAAGAGGTACTATTCAGGAGATGTTACATGTACTCCTAAGTGGATAATCAGAGACTTAAACCAGTCAAGAAAAGCTCAAGATTGCTTTTAAAGATTAAAACTAGCTATTACCACATTTTCTAACAGAAGGAAATAAGATAATGCCTCTATTTATGCATATATCCCGTGATATATTTCATACAAATTGATATTCTTTTGTTTAATTTAAAATTCCATTAACTCCAATACTTCAGGAGTAAGAACATTAAAATACCTGACAAAAACCTCAACTCTCACTCCATTAATCTTAGAACTACTGCTGATCCAGTAGGGACTTCCTCTTTTCTCATTTCTATTTGGAAGAACATGACTGGGCCAGTGAACATGAAGACAAATAATCCAGCATCTTTCCTGTCCCACCTCACAATAATCCTCCCACTCTTCTGGCCACATTACTTGTTTGACACTGAAGAATGATTCAATAATAACCTTCATGTGGGACTTAACAGATAAATGTGAAAGCCAAAGAAGAGAAAAAATCAGAAAGAGCTTTGTTCTCTAATGCAATTTAAGGGGCTAAAACATTTTTATATTGCATGCATCCTAAATAATGCTTAGTCACTCTTTTAACTTTGCTCTGTATTAAAATCACACAGATTACAATTTTGCCAGTAACACAGCTGTCTCGGAGATAAAAGAAATGAACCAAAAATTAGCATTTGGGTATGAAGAAGAGACCGAATGATTTTCTAACTTTCTGCAGAGGGGTAAGTGGGCCATTTAAGAAATTCAGCGCTCCATGGCAACATTTGATCAGGAGATCATGGGCCCAACTGCAGAGCCAAGGCTCACATGGCTCACATTTGCACTGCTGCCTTCCCACTGCTTCGTGGCAGCCACAGGACGATTGGAAACATGCACATGCTTTTTGTGCAATTGTGTGTGTGTGTGTGTGTGTCCCCTCTCAAGGAAAAAAAAAAATAAAGAAACCCCAAACCAAAAAAACCAAAAAACAAATTAGTTCTGAGCTTGTCAGGCTCCACGGGACAATAAGAAATGGAAGATTTGCCACAGAAGATCTGGAATCCACGATAAGGAACAACCCTTGTCAGGCTTATTTACTGCAGTCACCAGCTGAAAAATGAGGAGAAACAGAAGGAAGCAGACAGTCAACAACCTTTATAGTAGGAATCTTACTAACAAGCCTTGATCTTAATTGTAGCCTGGAGGCAAAGCCCACCCTGGTGTCTTTCATCCCCTTGAAGTCTCAGGCCTAACCCACTACCCACTGCAGGCATCCAGCCTTGCCAAGCTCACTTACAACCAGCTACTTTAAGCTATAATAAGGTTAAAAAGAAAAAAAAAAAGAAGCCTCCAATGTATTAAAATAAACACCAAAGTGGGCAATTATACTAGTATATACTAGCAAGTAAGGGAATATGCAGACAGATTTATAGAAGGGGCAGACCCTTCTTTCTCTCCCTTTCTGTAACAATTCTTCCCAAAACTAACAGTCACGCTGTGAAATCCTCACTTTCCAAGATGCAAGAATAACCAGGTTATATTAACTGAACAAACCCACAAAAAAAAAAAAAAATTAAGTCACGCAACTGTCACGTTTCCTGATGAAAAAGTGAATTTTAGTAGTGAAGTTACTAAAAAAGTGTGTGTGGAAGGGAGCAAAGATCAAAGGCAACAACCAGCCCAGCCTCCAGAGGATAGATCTGGGATGAAAAGTCAGCAAGGCGTGTCTCAGAGACCCAGACTCCCTTTCTCTGCTACTTCTGAAAGGTGCAAGTCCCAACAAATACTTTATAACTCTAAGTTGGCAGCAGGACACCCTGGCTTTCCAAGGTCCTACACCAAAGCCAGTGGTGGCACAGTGCCTTCACTTGAAAACCACAGGGTATTTATTAAGAAAAATAATTCACTTCCTCACAAAAAAAATTTTTGGAAAAAAAAAATACACACGTTCTAAATATATGTAATTTTCCACATAATTTCTCTGAAAAGACAGCACTGAAGTTGCTGTATGTTTTGCAGATAAAAAGCAGAAAAAGGAAGTTTGTGCCAGACACAACCTTTGAGCCCAGTGTATACAGTCAGTAAGAACAAAGATTTGGGAATTCCAGGTCTCTTAGTCTTATTTTTAAAAGCATCTCTGCTGTTTTCACTACCTTAGTACCATCCATTTGAGGATAGTAAAGTTAAGGAAATTTTGGGGGGAGGGGAAAAAGAAAGCAGCCTTTGTCCATCCAAAAATACCCCAATACATATGTCTTTTTGATGTATATCTGGATAACAATGTAGTCTGGCTGAGGTATCATCTGTTTTCCAAAACACTGCCTTCTTTGGGATTAAATATTATCAGGATATTCAACACAAATCTGTAGCACAGATTTCCTTTGTTTTCTACTTTTTAGTCCCCACACAGACCTATTACAATTCCACTCAGTCTGATGCGTTTCTCTAAAGGTCTGATTCAACATCTCTGAGCAGTGGATTCCACTAATTTATTTTTTTTTCCTCTTTTCCCCCTCTTTTTTGTCTTTAAATATTAAAGTCAAATAAATTCAATATTGTCAAATCCACAAGAGATCCATAGGGAAGAGCACCCAGTCTGAAACCAAGAAAAATGAAACAAAGAAATCAGTGTCGGGTAGATATGGATGAATGTAATTCTGTACAAAGGATTTTCTGAGGCGTTTTGAAAAATTGAGCCCAGTAACCTGGAAAAACAAGTTTCACCAAATGTTGCCACTTCAGTGGGACAAGGGCAGGTATAAATATGAAGGCTTACACATCTTTCTCTCCTCCCACCCCTACATCCAGGACTTTTCAAAGAGATGGATTATTTTAATTTCCCGTCCCTGTCAAATTAATAATAAAAAATAGGCCTAGGCTCCAAACTGCTTTATCTTACTAAACAGTTTCCTCAGGCATTTTCTTTGAAGAAAATTCCTGCATTACCCAGTCTTCACTTAACCAAAGTTTTATTATGTTTTTTCTTTCCATCTGCTATTTATCTATTAGAAAATGCAACACTAAAACTCCCCGAAAACAAAGAGCTCACACGGCTTAAATTTATTAATTCATTTTGCTTCGCCTGACCCTCACAGAGAAATAATTCATAAGGAATTGAGACATTCACTTTCAATGCAGCTAAATTTCAATTTTGCAGCTCTTTATCCAGCTGCGTTTATTGCTTGGCATTGAACATTAATTACTCTGCTGATAGATTAGGCTGAGTTTGAAGATAAGGTGAAAAGACACATATTGAGCACCAGTTTCAGCTGTTTCCACACAGGTTCAGCAGGGGTTTAGCTCAGGCTTTGTGATAATACACATCTGACAAACCAAAGCAGGGCAAGAAGCACCAGTCCCTATCGTGACATGTGCCAGTGCTTTAGCAAGAAGGGGACACGGGACACAAATCCCACCACCTCAGCAAGCTCTGAGCAAACAAGCAGATTAAAAAAATTTTAAAATAAAGAAATAAATTTTTTTTTAAAAAAGGAAAAAGATAGATAAAATAAGTAAGGACACAGTTTCACCAAAAATTCAGAAGCCACCCACTCCACACCCTCAGCCAGCACTTACAAATACACTCAAATCTACTTGGTTTGTGCTCAATCAGCACCAAGTCTACAAACCACATTTGGAAAGGAAAAAGGGCACAAAGAGCTTCACAGGAGACACTTTTTGTACATAAAAAAAAATAAAGCCACTCAAGATTCATCAGCTCATTTCTTTCACTCATTCATTTGGGTTTTTCTGGGGGTTTTTGTTGTTGTTGTATTGGGGGAGGGGGGTGTTTGTTTTTTGTGTGTTTCTGGGGGGTTGCTTTTTGGTTTTGGGGTTTGTTTTTTGCTTGGTTTTTGTTTTGGTTTTGGGGTTTTTTGTTTGGTTGTGTTTTTTGGTTTGGTTTTTTTTTGCTTGGGTTTTTTCTTGGTTCTCACTATGGACTGGGCAAAAAAAATCCCCAAAAAAACCAAACAAAAAAAAAAAATCAAAAGAGAACAACAAAACCCTACTCAAAAATTTAACCCTTACCCAAGATACTTGATGCCAAGCAGGGGGTCTACTCCAGGAAAACAGCTTTTCAGTACTAGCGTTCCTTTACAGCTCCTAAAGAATGCTTGCACAGGAGTGAAAAGAAACCTGCAGGCTGAGATGAGGGCACAGCAGGGGCACAGCAGTGCAAAAACGCCACTGTGACTTGAGCTGAGAGGGCAATTAGCTACTCATTAGTAAAATAAGGCACAAAACTGCTTTGGCACTGAACCAGGCAGACACAAGCCTGAGACCTTAAAACGAGAATTACAACAAAGCAGAGATGTGAAGCCCCACAGAGGTCTCAGCATGCCGTGATGAGGATGTAAATTGTTGCTTTCCCAGGTAAGTTAATGGCGACATAAAAAATGGGGAGTGGGGGGCAGAAACTGCACAGAAGGGGTAAATGTTTTAAAAACAAGTCTCAGTTTATGTTGGGGGGCACTTCACCTTCGTGT
This sequence comes from Tychaedon coryphoeus, assembly GCA_013398595.1. Lineage (NCBI taxonomy): Eukaryota > Metazoa > Chordata > Aves > Passeriformes > Muscicapidae > Tychaedon > Tychaedon coryphoeus. The sequence continues at coordinate 63,961 of WBND01000673.1, forward strand.
TTCTGGCTCCTGACTGCAGCTGCACATCAGTACCTGGAACACAAAGTGAGCAAACACAATGGCCCCAAAATAATGCAGGTTTATAAGCATAAAAAAACAGCCTTTGAACGCAGGAGTCACCTCTCCACAGCTCCAGCAACTTGTTCTAGTGAAGAACCTGCCACTGCATTTTCCTCTCTTTCAGTGCTACAAATGCCCCTGTTTATTTTGCACTGTCAAAAGTATCAAACTCAAAACATGAACCTCACATTAAGACTAAAAAATTCCTCCTCTACCTCTCTACTTAAAGAAAAAAAAAAATCTGGGTTTAGGATAGTCAGGATTAATAAAACAAATCTCTGCAACAGACAAGAGTACAAAAACTATAAAATACAAGACACATTCTTCATCCATAGACTACTCTAACCAAGGCACAGGGGAAAAAGCCCTCCTCTCTAATACTGCCTTCAGGAGATCACAAAACACTACTCATGTAGGTGTATTTCCAAGACACACAAGAATGCTTCAGCTAGTTCCCTGCATCTTGCTTCCTAAAACAATTATCCTCCAAGTCAGCTTTCAGATAGATTAACATTTCTGCCCCATCTCCTGATCTGTGGCTGCTGTGTGCCGGACTCTGAAAATTAATGTTCATTTTCTCAGCTGGAGTAATTCAATATAAGCCTCCACAACAGAGTCTGATGCTTCCCTGCTTGGCTCAGCCAGCACAAATCTCTCCCCAGGATTTTGTGAGGTTTCACCCCAAGCCTGACACAGCTGACAGCATTTGGAAAGCCCTAGGCTCTCTCTTTTCCTGTCCAGCTTCTGTGCTGAAAAGGGTGGCCTCTAAGACCCCTTTGTAGACCTGTAAACAAATAATCCCTTTCATAATCATTTGAATCATTTATTATTAAAAAAAAAAACCAAAAACCCACCAAACCACACCACCACAAAAAAAAACCAACAAATGCAGCCTGTGATAGGATATACAGCCTCACTCTTCCTCTGGTGGCATTAATTTTTCTGTCCCAAGATAGCAAGCAATTTGGCTAATATCTAGATCAAGGGCACAAAAGTCCTCAGTCTCTACAGTATTAGAAGTCACATCAGATCAGTCTCCCTTTCTTTCTGTTTATTTTACAATCTGTGCTCTAGCTGTCTGCTCTGCTGGAGGGCATGCCATCCCAGAAAAGCCACCTAACAGTCTGCAGAGCAGGTGCAGAAGTATTCCAATGCTTTTCCAGGCTTTGTAAATTTGGGCAATTTAATCAAAAAATGTTTTGTGAAATCACCAGTACACCTTAGAAAGCAACAGACCAGAGGCCCTTGCTCAAGGCACGCACTTAATGATTTTTCTTCTTTTTCCACCTTGGAAATTAACCTGTAAGACATGTTCTTTTGTGTTGCTCAGATTTGACTGTGTTAGATTAGCAAACAATAGTAATTTGTTTAGTAATTATCTCCTAAATTCTGCCTTAGCTTGTGTCAACATGGCACCATATATAATTCAGCAGGTTTTTAGTATCTTGACATATCTTGGACAGCAGTCCTCACCATTTACACTGTATGTTCTATGAATAATCTTCAAATTCATAAGAGGTTTTTGCCACCCTTCCCTTTTTTCTGTCTCATATACAGAGGAAAATCATGTGGAGAAGACTAAGATCCACAGACCTTGATTACAAAAAGCAGGAGATGAAGGCCATTGTTTCCTAATCCAGGAAAGGGACACAGATTAAGTCAAGGATACAACTAGAGAAAATATTAGTTTGGTGGAAAAATAAGTAATTCCAAGAACCATTTAAGGTTATTTTACAACAGCTGTCTAAATTGGAATCTTGGTTATTTAGTAATGTTGGTTCAGAATTTATGCACATGATTTTATGTGCTCCTCACAACATCAGCAAGCACTACATTACATTTCTGCCAAATGTAACAGTGAAGAAATCACAGCTGCATCCTACTAACCTTGAAGAATCAGATAATGGTTTTGAGGCCTTGAAAACCTCACCCTCAGCTCTGGGTGGTTCCGCTTACTCAAGGACATGTGCTGCTTTTTCATCTGGGGCTCCTGAGCTCTAACACAACCCCTGAAAAACATTCTCCACCTCCTGCTAAACCCTGGGTGACAAGAGTTAGGGATTAAAGTTTCTCATCCTCAAGTGGCACTGCAAGATAAAGAGGACATCAGAAACAGGCATTGAGACAAAACAGCAAAGTGACCCTGCAAGGCCCATGGCACAAGTATCTGCTATACTGCTTTAATGAAGCCAACATACAGCACAGAAAAACACTTTAAATTATCTCATCTGTACTGAAATTGATGGGTTTTGGTCAAAGCAGAGCACTGTGAGACATCCAGTGCTGCTGCACACCAGAAGCAGGGATTGTCTGTGTCAGGAGAGGCACTGAGGTTACAAATACCAAGCAAAGCATCACTATTTCTGCAGCAAGGCCACCAGACCTTGGGTGTTTTTACAATCTGGAGTACCTTGCTAAATGATGCAATTACCCTTTGCATCAGCCCATCAGTTGTATACACATGAACTCTGCCACAAAAAGCAGAAATTTTAAGGTGCAGGAATTCCCACTGCTATAGGAACACTCCCCACCACACATCTCCCTGTGCAGTAACTTTCTATTAAATGTCTGGTTAAAATACCAGGCTAAAGCACCCCTGACATGAAGAATTATCTTAATTCCTGCTCAGAACAGCTGCAAACTCCGAGCATTTCACAGCTATTGTGATTCATCCCACTGCAGTGAATATTGTGCACTTCTGGCAGGTGACAGGCAGCAGCAGAGAAATTAAGAGACAGAGGAGCCAAACCTAAATGTAGATGGTTTTATTTTGTTTTTCCTTCAAAACAGTGTTAGTAAACAAAATACCATGCTCTAATTACCACTGTCAGCACACAGAACACCACCTACCCACAACAGGTTTGCCTGTAAAATGCACACCCCCCGTGTTCCACCACCTCTTTACTCCAGACACTGTAGCAGTAGCAGAAATGAAAATAAGTTTATAACCATTCATGCCCGTGTTTGCAGATACTGGCAACAACAGATATGGGCACCACATAGAAGCCAAAGAAAAGCAGTAACAGCTTTTTGCCAGTCACTCAAACCGGCACTTCTCAAAAAAACCCCAACTGACTGCATTTATAGTTTATTTTCAAGTGTTTTTTCCACCTCATATACACACATGGATGTGTTAAGCAGAAAAACTTATTTAAACAGATGTACCTCTCATGTCAGTGATACCTGTGATATTTTAAAAACCATCTCCTCCAATCCTACTCCTGATGAAAGGTAAAACACACAGAAGACAAAACCCAAGGCTTCCATGTGCAATTGTCATTGTTTTGTGGCAATTCTTCCTAGAAGTTAAACCTTTTTTACCTTTCATTATAGATACAAATTCCTTGGTGTGCCCTACTACTCAACTGAACAGCATGTAAGCCTTTCACTATTAAAATATTTCTCAACACCAGGAAACACAGCCACAACCACAAACCGTCCTCTAAATAGACCTAACAGCAACAAAAAAAAACCAAACAATATTCATCCTAAGTTTTTTATTTAAATATCTGAATATTCCTATGTAGATCAATGTAGTTGTTTATTGTTTAAACTTGTGATTTATTTTTTGATTTTCACCAGACAAGTGTGGCCACCCAGCCCATTCCTGAAGACAACACCCACCAAGCTGTCCCAGCTCCTCGGAGCTGCTTTTCCATGACAAGATATTAATTAGGAGGGAAAAAAAGTACAAGCGAAACTGGAACAACACCATCTGAAAGCTGATATTCCAGTCAATATCCCATGCCTATCACAGCTGTATCCTAGAAGACACTTCCAGGCTAGGTGCACGAATATTTTAAATTATGCCACCAAGGCTACCACGAAATCTTTAAATGGCGTTTTTCCCACCAGAGCAAGATTATTCACCTGAAATCATTTTAATACAGCACATGATCAGTAAAAATTCTCTTTTGAATAGCTGAGGTTGTTGGAAACTTCACCTGAAAATTAAACATCTAGAGTAAATATAGAGCATTTTTTGCAAAAAATCTGCAACACGTTTCAGGTGGGAGCTTGCCAGAAACTATCAAAGCAGAAAAAAAAAATTAATAAATCTATCATAAAAAGGCACGTTTGCAAACAAAACCACACTAGAGGAAGCTAGATGACCACCTGAAAACAAGCTTGGCTATGGTGTGAGCAAGAACTGGCAGCTGGAATCTCCCCAGATGTTACAGAATATTTTCAATTTGAATTTCTAATTCCCATTGAGCATCCAAAAGTGAGTCCAAGCAGGCAAAATAACCCAGTTTAGGCTTTATATCTCCAACACACATAACAAAAAGTTCAAAAGCATTACTGCCTTTTAAGTCCTCAGTAATGTTGACCATCAGAGGCTGTACTGGTCCCCCATTATAATAACAACTTATTTCTCTTTACAAACATACTTTAATGTAACATCATTCAAACAATTCAAGGTGGAGTTAATCCTAGGTAATAAGGCCATTTTTAGAACTGCCTTTATGCACTTAATGATTTTAAATCCAGAACCTTGACAGGTGATGGAAAGAAACCAATCTAGTGAATATAATTCAGTAATAGGAATAAGATGTATGAACATGTTGTGAGAAAACGAGCACACAGCAAGACTACCTGTTAAGACAGATGGATAAATCTGCAACTGAATGAACCTCTGTGGTCACTAAACGATCGAGAGAAAAATCAGAACAAATCCAGAATCAACACAATGCCTAAAGTCCATAGGACAAAAAAACAACAAAACATGATTTCACAGAGATCTGTCAATTATAGTGACCAAATCT
>WBND01000673.1:70556-94119 GCA_013398595.1 Tychaedon coryphoeus
CCGGGCCCTTCCCGCTGCCCTGCCTCTCCGCGGCCCTGCACGATCCTCCCGGCCCGGGCCGTGTCCCCAGAGGTCGCTCGAGCCAGGGGCCGCGGCCCGCGGGAGCGGAGCCGCCCCGAGGCTTTGCTGGGAGTAGCGCGGGGTGGGTTTGCGTCAGGGATTTAGTGACGGGGAAAACAAACCCGTTTTATGTCTGTGCGGGGCATCAGCAGCCGGTGCGAGGTCGGTCAGGTGCTGTGCGTTTCTCTCAGGGACTCCTGGCGTCACTTTCGCGACGCGTGACGTCATGGTGGCGGTATGTGACGTCATGGGGCAGTGCTCTGAGCTGTGACACTGGCTGTTCTTCAGTGGTGTCATCAGAGGCCCTGGTCCATTTACTCATGAACACTATGGTTTATATATAAAACTACATATATATATAAAAAGTTATGTGCATAAATATGTGCATATAGGGATATATACATATATATGTGTGTATATATATGGCTTTTTTTATACTTATACACAATTCATATATTTATAGCGTATATAATTATTAAGAATATAGAAGCATGTATAGTATAACCTAAAAAATACATATTTTTAAATTTATTCATACCTATATAAGTAGTTAAAGCGTGTAAATACACAAAAAACAGGTAAGTACATCTGGAATAGAATATCTATTCTTATATGCGAGCTTATAATGTGTATAACAAATATATATGGATATAAAGACACATAGATATTTATGCAAATTTATGTATGCAAATGTATAATTGAATATTTTAAAAGTTTTGTGGTATATATTATCAGTACACCTTTTCATATAAACCACACACATAAAGAGTGTAAACATAGATAAATACATATATCTATATATATATGTAAAATTATATATATGTGTATAAATATATACACTTTTTAATGTAGGGCTGGTCTAGAGGCACTTTGTTGAATATTTATCTTTTTTGTTTCTTTGTTTGTTTTCTGCCCATTTTTCCAGTCTCCCTGCAGGTAATACAAAGGAACTGTCTGTCACAGTTAAAGTTGAGCAGTGAAATACTTTTTCTTAGTCAAGGTTTGTAGATTAAATGTTTGTGTATCAAGGATGTTTAAATGAGCAGAGCTAATTTATGAATTTAAAATTAAAAGGAAAACCAAAGGAATAACTGAGTTAAGAAAAGCTCTTCCTGTACAAAATGCATGTTTGTCCATAATTTCAGCACAGAGTTTGTTTTAAGATGGGAATTTTTGACATTTTTCTGACAATCAGAGCGTGGTTTGGGTTGAAAGGGATCTTCAAAGTTCACCTGGTTGTTCCCCCCATTGACAGATTATCCATCATTGTATGGATGCTGTGCAGCTTAATGGAATACTCTGTATTTCCTGTGTATTTACAGAAGAGATCACTATCTTGAAGTTTCTTGTGGCTCAGTTCAAAAAAGGGTTCCCAGGCTCCAGATCTTGTCACCAGCAGGAAATTGCTGGGAGTTGCTCACCTGAGCATTCCTTGGCAGATATTTTAGATGAACCTGCTCTAGTGTGGGGCTCCAAGCACAAAACAAAGGAGTTTTTTTTGTGATGAGAGGCATAAATTATCTCAGGAGATCTAAAACAGACGTGCAGAAGGCAACAGACCTCTAACCAGCACCGTGGAAAGGTGAATATAGAGAATTACAGCAGCACCTCACTCTTTTTTATTGTGTGCTTAAAAGGGTTTGAGGGGATAGAAAAAGGCAAGAGAACTTGGTGAGACATTAGTGGTGCTCAGTCTAATGATTAAATACAACTAATTATTTAATATCATATTATTGTGTTACTTATATTTCGTATATTTCATAAGTGATAGATAAGAAATATATAAAAGTAACTTAAAAACAAAGGTAGTGTTTAAATCTAAGAAGATTATGGCAAGTGCATGAGATTCTGTTAGGATTATCTTCTCCACTTGTCCCTGTTCCTTGCTAGAGGTTACTCTGTGTGCCTCAAGGACCCTGAAGTATTCCAAGGATGATTTGCTTATGTCTTAATGTTGAAAGTAAGGTGAAAACAAGTTTTTTCAGCTCTATTCTGATGTTTGAATTTCTTTAAGAGAGCAGCAACGCTCCAGGACTTGGGGTTTTCCATGATGTCATGGTGTCAAGGCATTCTAGGGAAAAAAAAAAATAAGATAATTTTTGAGCTCACATTTGAGTGTGAGAGAAGAAACAGCTGCTGTCCGTGTGTCATGAAATGGAAGAGATTAGAGCTACATCTCCAATTTATTCTCCTATGTCCAAAGAGTAAGAGCTGCAGTTCTGGCAAACCAGCTGCACTGAATTTTCTGCAACATGTTTTTCAGCACAGTTTTCTGAAACATGATTTCCAAAGGACTTCATCCCTTGGAAACTTTTCATCCCATTGTTTTCCAGGCTTCCTTACCGCATCCTTCCCTGCTAAGCAGGTGGAAACTTGTGCTGGGTGAATGGCCAGCTGCTGCCAAACAGGGGGGGAAAAATTTTTAAAAATAGATGTCAATGTGTGTGAGGTGACTTTTACCTGTCTTTTATGTGAAAGCAGAAATTTTGGGATGTTTTTTTTTCCTCTTCACTCCCAGTGGATAGGAAAAGAACTCACCATTTTGACTTCAAGCAAAACTCCATTATTTTAACCTAAAGCAGCTATGGAAGCCACTAGAAGTTTCTCTCTGTATTCCAAGCTTGGTGGAAATGTGAGGGATGCACCAGGGATGCATAGCTCCCTCATTTTTTTAGGAGCAGAATGTATGTTGTTAGCTGACTTCCACAAATCAGTTTGTCCTGCCAGCTTTCAGGATTTTGTATCTGAAAGTTTGGAAGGAGTTTTCCTGGTGGGCTTGGAAAGTTTGGCTCATGCATGGATGGAAAGAGGGGAGAAGCCAAAGGTAACATGGAATTTAATGAGGAGCCTCTCACCTCCTGAAGGGTGGTCTTCACTTTCTCTCATAGCAAAAATGTGAAGTTGCACTCAGACAGAATTTGGTGATGGAGAAAACTTATTTTCTGGCTTCTTCCCTGTCACCCTCTGGTTGGGGCTGATCCTGGCCCCACAATACTCCCCAAAAATTGATATGGGAACTTTCCACAACGACAAACATTTCTGTCACAATCTTTGTTGGTCTCTTAGAGTGGTGTTTATAGAAGGAAGGGGAATTGCTCATAGAGCCAATTGTAAAAACATTCATTAGTAAATATTATTTCAAACCAAGCTGTTGGATATAAACATACCAGAACCCAAGACACTGCTCTGAAAAAAGAACTTTCAGGAGTCTTCAAGTACGAAGTTTTGTGTTTGTCTTATTCAAAATTACAAGAAGGAATCAGTCCTGATTCAGATGTGCTAACAGCTTTGTATTTGTCGTGACCTAAAGGTACATAGGTTTAAAAGCATCTTCTAGGTCTTTTTAGAGTCTTAAAGTGTCTTTGTATTGTGAATTTATTTCACCTGAAGTGTTCAGGGTAGATACTTCTGTCATCTTAGAGGATGATGTGAAAATACATTGTCAGTGTTTAATTTCTGTGATTATTGAACTGAGGAAATTATTCTGTCAATGTAAGATGGTCTCTTTTTGGAAGAGTAGGATGCAATGAGTCTGCTTGAACAGATTTACCCAGAATGACACTGGTTGTGAGAAACCATTTCTTTGCTGAATGCCATAGAGTGAATGTCACAATTTAATTTTTTGGTTGCCTGCAGCATTACACACCACACACATTCATTGTAACAGATGCAGCACTGAATATGTTTTTCTGCTAATGCACAGAGTGGGTGTTCAAGCTCAGCAGAAGTTTTTGATTTTCAGCCTTGTGACTGTGGAAACAAGGTGGGAACAGCTGTGAAACATATTACCTGTCTTTCAGATCCTAAATACTTAACCATGCACCTGAACCTCTGCCAAACAAGAGATTTGGAGAGATGCTGTGGACCTGCCCAGGACCATGGGACATGACAGACTTAGCAGAACCTGTCATTATTTCTTGACTAAATATATTTTTTCCTGGTATTTGTTTTCCATGCTTTAAAGAGATGGTTCAACTAGGAATGAACAAAAAAAAATTGATAAGCAGTATACATAAAATATTTACAACTCTGTTTTGTAGTTCTTAGATAAATTGGAATACATCTTCCTTTTTGAGAACTTAAACTTTTTCCCGTGGCTGTGTTCACACATTCCTGTAGCACCTTCTGTTACAAACTCCTGATTTTTGCATGCTGCTTTTATTACTGAAAGGATATAACCTCTTTCAAAGTGTGCTTTAGTAGGACTCTTAACCTCTTCCATTCAGACACAGGGGTTTTACTGGTGTTTCAGTTTCAGTACTAAATTTGTGGTGAACTAAAGTGTGGTGTGAAACTTCAGAAGGGAGAGTTACTTTAAAAAAGGATGACTTAAAATATTGCTTTTATCTAATGGGAGAAGACAGCAGAGGAAAAATACCTCTGAAAATTTAACACTGTATAATCTACAGAGAAGACCTGGAAGAAAAGATATGATAAGATTTTACTGACATATGTGCCATAATTGTGTTTGTTTAGTAAATATGTGAACATGCACACCTTTGTGTTACAGTGACTCTAGTAAAAGACTTTGTTAGTCACTTTGTTTTTTATAGTGAGATATTTTGGTGAAGTGCTGCATCTGCTAGCTGCTTGAAGCAAAAGTTCAGTTTTCAAACTAGTTATTGGGGCAAAGAGGAAGGATTTCAAGCAGGTATGAAATTTCAGCACCATCACCTTGAGGTGTCTTTTCACTTCTGGTCTGTGGATTTTGATTACAGTAAAAATCCTAAGTGTGCTAAAGTCAAGTGAGCTTTTTATAAATAAAAAGACAAGTAGAGGGCAGCTGTGTCCATATGCTTAATTAATTGTTTAATTGTTAGAGGTGATTGGTTATGTTTCAGATAGAAAGTTGACTGGAAAGCTTACGGGTTAGTTGCACTTGCCATTTAAACTTGACAATGTGCTTCTCCAGGAAATGAGTAGGAAAAAAAATCCTATTTCTCTAATCAAGCTTTGGCTTACATTCCATGAATGCAAAAATAAATATTTTAGACAGAAATTTGAGTGAATATTAAATATTGTTTTTAAATTTTTGGAAACAAAATACTGAGGAGACCATGCTGTAAATCCAAAGTAAAAAACCCTATTTACGCTGTAGTAACTGCATCTGGCTGGTATTTAGATACTTGTTAACACCCTTTGCATAGTTTCATTGGATACTTTTGCCAAAAATTGCTTAAAACTTAACTAATTTGTATGTTTTGTAATTTTTATAGTTCTAATTAGCATGCGTCTTTCACAAATGCTTGTTTTCCATTCATTTTGATCAGATTGCATTTGGCAGTAGTGGGAAAAATAATTATTTTTTTAATAGATTAGAAAATAATACAATTAGATGCATGTTTTAATTAGTTTTTAGCAATTGCTTTGGCTTTTGGGTTGGGAGTAGTACTATGTGATATATATCCAATTATTTTTCTCAATATTATACTCCTAAAAAATTGATTTTTACTGATGAATTAAGAATTGAAGAAATCGAAATCCTACATAATGAGCATTTTCTCTTTCAGCTTTGTAAGGACCTCTTCACTAGAATTTCATAGCTTGATTTTACTTTTCTGTAATGAAATTTTTATCAGCTCTTGCTTAACTAAGGTTTAACTGCTGTGTGTAAGTTCTTGCTGATATTCCAATATAAGAAAGGCAGCTGAACAATTGGGTATCCATATTTGTTTCTTTGGCTCCAGAAAACATAATCATTCATCAATTTTTTATTTTGGGGAGGAAAAGGAAGAAAACCATTCTAGAGAGACTGAATATTCTGTAGCGTATTACAGAAAGGCTTTACTTACTATAAAGCATTTGAGTTACTTATCTGTGTTTGCCCACATAAATCAGTTATTATAATCAGAACCACAGGGCAAAGTTTTGCAACTTGCTGGCACTGCAATGGCCTCTGCTTTATAGCACAGATGGATGAAATCATCGTGGTCACACTGCAATCAGAGATAAAATAATCATTTTGTAAATACTTAAAAGTGTAGGGAAGGTTAAGCTTTGGTTTCAGTGCTAAGTCTGCTTAGATAAACTCAGCTTTTGTCTGAGGCTTTCTACCAACCCAAAAGGGTTTGTGTTTTCGTCCTGCATGTTTTGTTTCCCCTGGAACCATGATCCAAGGTGGTTTATTTTAAACCAAAGTGTGTGAGGCAAGGGGAAAATCAGCAGGTCCTTTGTGACACTGAGAGTTGCGTCAAAACCTGGGGTGTGATTTATTACTGTGCTACCCAAGGGTTGCATCAGCAAGTGGTTTGAGAGTGTGGTGCTGTCTGCAAGGACTGGGAACAAAACCATGACTGAAGCACAAGAATATTGTGGTAATGGAGTGAGTGAAAACTGCAGAGGTGGATAAATTACAGTGTCTTGTCTGTGGCTCTTGTCATTGCAAAAGAAGTGTTTAGAATTAGTGCATTCGTTGTGGCTATTTCTGCATATTGAATTAAATACTCTTGTGAAGTGCAAGACCTGTGCTTAACCACAACTCTGAGCTGCTGCTTCTTCTCTTTTTCTTCTGCCCAAGTTTAGTAAATGCAATGCTGAGGGACAGTGTTGTCCAAAATGAGGTTTACAGGAGCTGTGCAGCTGTTGTCATGATTCCCTGTCACTGTCACATAGGTAGCTTTTAACTTTCAATCAACACTTACTAAAGTGCATTAAACTTCACTTTATACTCAGATGGGAGTACATTCAGACATCCCTTCTGTACCACTTGATTTCCAACTACTGTATATTCCCCAGGAGCATTTATTTTAATACAAGCCACTGCTGTTAATCCCAACACAATAAAACTTTCAGGAGTATTAATTCTTTATGGTTTATTATATGGAGTTTTTACTGAGATACGTTATGATCGGGAAATAGTATTGAGGCTTTTTTTAAAGGCCTGGTTTTGGGAAGGATTTAAAACAGCCTTTGGGCAGGTAGCTTTCAGAGCTGAAGTCCATGGTCTTAAATTTCCAAAGACATTGGAAAAAAGTTGGTTTTTTCAAGTTCAGGTGAATACAATACCTCGTTAGTGCTGCAGATGAGGTGGTGGTGCTCCACACAGGAGGGGCTGCAAGGGGAATGACACAGAATGGAGCAACTGAGGCATTCCCACTATGTCAGAAATGCTCCAAATGCAAATGTAGAAAATTTCAGCCCGTGGAATTAAAGCTTGCATGGTCTAAAACCAGAGTAAAATGCCATTGCTGGTTCTTTCTGGTGTTTCAGCATGAGTCTTAGGAAGTTAATTGTCATTTCACCCTCGCTGGGGACACAGTCTAAGAGCCAGCACTAGTTTCTGCATGTGCTGAGATCTCTTTGTAGTGGGGATGAGGCTCACAGGACCTGCTGGAAGCCACTCAACACGAGTCAAAAATTGCAATTAATACGTTTTCATCAGAGGACCCCAGTCTAAACAAACGAACAGCAACGCATCTACATTGTCCAAGTAGCTTCATGTGTGAATGCAGCATTTTTTAAAAGGATTCTGAGCAATGTATAACTCTTGCAGCAGTTTTTAATTACATCAGTTGGAGCAGCCAGATGTAGGTTGCTGCTTTCTGTGAATTCAGCTGGGCCATGAGAATTACTTCAGATGTGGGGAGCAAAGCCATCTAATTTAGGAATAAATCCTCGTTTCCAGAAACTGTGATCAAATTTTGGAATGCTCCCATCTGTCCTTTGGAGGTGGCAGTGCAGATAAACGTGTCATTCAGAGCACGCTTCAGTGGAAGGGCAGATGCGATTACAGCAGCAGATATCTGGGGAAACACGTGAAAACCCCAACAAAGAGCAATTATATACAATTATATACTGCCCCAGTTGAGTGGCTGACAGCACATTTCATGAGTATACATTTACAGGGGGAGGCAAGCGTGCCCTTGTGCCATTTTGCAGGGTCGGAGTGCCCGGTGCCGCCTCGGGAAGCAGCTGCAGGAATTCTTGGGAATTCATGGGAATTCATGGTGGCTGGCAGGCGCAGGGCTGCGAGCTGTCAGAGCAGCTGTCTGTCCCGCAGGACAGATCGAATTAATCAGTTGATAGGCAGTATCTGGCCGTTCCTAGACCCACAGGAGCCAGGGGGAATTGAGGGAATTGAGACTTCCCTGGTTTCTGGAGCTGGCAGAAACTTCTGCTGAGCACAAAGGCTCCAGAGGCTGCTGCTGCAGGGGATGGCGGCGTGTTGTTCCTTTGTGAAGAGTCTGCCCATTATTTATGGCATGATGGGGCACAAGGGGTGGCTAGCTGAGCTAAAAACCTGAATTAAACATGATTTAGCAAAGGCTGTGGTGAGGGAGAAAACCAAGCAGCCTCATGTTTGGGAAAGGAGGGCTCCAGATCTGTTTGAGTGTGGGATCACTGCGCCCTCATCACAGAAGATTGAGTTTCAGGGGTGCTGAAATCTCTCCTATACAGGGTGCAGAGTCAGAGCATCTCTGTGATGATGCTTCTTAACACAGTGGCCTGTTGGACTCCATTGAGTTAGATGCTGAAATTACTATAGGTAGCTAACCCTGCCTAAAGCATGTATTCAGACTGGCAGCTCTGTGCATGTTCTGGAGCTCCTATGATTCTTGGTGATTTCTAAATAAGCTAAAGTTTTTTGTTTTGTTTGGCTGTGGTTGATTTTGGGGGGTTTGTTCACCAGGTTTTTTATCTTAATATCACAACACTTGTGTGTGTTCCAATGGCTTTCCTTCTCCTAGAGCCTCTAGTTTTTACTCCTGATTTCCTGCTAGCGCTGTACTAAACTACAATATTATGTTTTTCTTTTATAATTCCCATTAGCTAGATAGATTTGATTATCTTCAAATCACTATAATTTTGTGACGTAGGAAGAAAGCATGTGCACATCAACAGAGATGTGCCTCAGGCTGCATGGAAATGAAGCCTCTGATGTGCCCTAAAATATGCTTGGAGAAGGAAATGCCAATGTAATATCCCTTCCTAAGTGCTAAATATTTACCTTTAATTAAATACCACTACTCAGCCAGCTGGGTTGAGCAGTGCGACCACAGGAGACAGAAGTTCATCAGAATTCCAGAGCAAAGAGTGAATTTATTGCATTTGCTTTGACACTATTTTTTTTTTTTTTTGGAACTCAAACAGATTTGCAAATGAGCGTAGCAGAGTGACGGTAAAATAAAGCATTTTGAAGTAAGAAATTACCTCTTATACCACCTGGTGCTGTAACACTGACCAGAATGTCAGTTGAGACACTTTAGAGAAACCCCAAAACTGTAAAAAAAAAAAAAAAGGTTAAAAAAAACAGTTTATGGGATGCACTTTAGTAAATTCCCAAATATTGCAGCAGTTTCTCAAGAATTGTCTCCTCTTACTGCAACTAGGCTGATCAGTGTTTGCTATCAACTATAAAACTTTACTTCTCAATCCTAAGGCAATTTCTTCAGGATTTACCATGTAACTAGCACTTCTGGAAGTGGATTTACAGTAAAGATGTTTTCAATGTAAAATGATCATGTTATTTGAAAATCAAAGTAATCAGTTATCATAGTTCAGGTGGGATTAACTGTATATATTCTACAAAACTGTAAAATTTGGACTGTAGCCTTTAAAAGGGGGTATATTAATAAACCTCCTACACATTTGGTGTTATTTTTTTGTCTTGGCTACTACTGGTTTACTTGCCAGTCAGTCCTCACCTCTGCTTTCACTACCATCACTGTTTTGCATTGAAATTCCATTCCATGCAAAGTTTTTCTGGCTCATGGCCATTGTAGGTTTCATTTCTGGTGTTTTGTAAGGGGGTCACCCATTTTTTTTTTCCAGAACTTCCACTTTGAGAGAAGTTCTGCACTGCAGAGATGTAATTCTTTGTTTTCACGATTCTCTTCCACAGTCTGCCATCTTCAACTTCCAGAGCCTGCTGACTGTGATCCTGCTGCTCATATGTACCTGTGCCTACATCAGATCCTTGGCTCCCAGCCTGCTGGACAAAAATAAAACAGGGTATGTGGCCTGATCATTTCAAACATCCTCAAGCTGTGTGGTTTCATCTGCAGCCTTTCAGCATCTCCCGATGAAGTGTGTGATAATGCAGATCCTGCTTTGAGAATTTTCTCTCTTTAAAGATAAAAATCTTAATTTTGTACCTCACAATGCGGTGCAATAAGGTATTGGCAAGCACTTAGTTGTGATTTTATTGAAAGGATTTATTAGCCTTCTAACCTTGCTAATACTGTGTTATTAATCTTCTAAATTTGTAGCTTCATTGTTAGATGCTTCTTAGAGATACAGAAATGAGAGACAGGAATAAAACATTCTCCTACATGTGGCTGTTGCTGCAATGATTTATTTTTGATTCCTAGGGTGGGTAAGAAACCAAGAGAAACTGGCTTTTTGTTTGTTTTCAGGATAGGTGCTTTGCAGATAAAAGTTTGAAACACAGCTTTAGCAATAATCTGTAACTAAAAGAAAACTAAAAGTTGTTGTTTTTTTTTTTAAATAAGCAACACAGTCCTCATGTGTGGTCTGTTTAAATCATGGTTTTTTTATTCTCTAAGGTGAAGGAATTTCTAGAGGAGTTTTTGAAAGCTTCTACAAGCCTAACTTTTTTTTTTATCGTATGTATGCTAGCTGTGATCAGCAGAACTGTGACTTAAATGTGGTGGGTATTGAGTAACCACTGGTCAGTTGTGACACAGAATCCTCTGGGGCTGTCCATAGAATTCAGTAATGCTGTCACCTAAGGTTAGTGCAAAGGAGATGATATTTGTAGAAGCAGGAAGTAATTCTAGGTGGAAAAACAGACCAGCTTTTGGATGCTAAGTGTTTGACTTCTCCACTTTTTCCATTAGGTAATTTCCTGTTAAATAAAATGTTCATCTTCCCTAAGTGTCTTCCATCAGTTTTATGTTTAAATTCAGAAGTGTCCAATTTTAAATAGACTGTTGTGACCAAGAATCCTGCATGTTTGTCTTCTGAAAACTTCCATTGTAATTAACCTTTAGGGCTGCTGCTTTATTATCCAGGTTTTTTATTTTTAAATATCCAAAGTACGCCAGCTTTTTTTCCTTAATTTGGAATTCTAACATGAAAACACTTGTGTCCTTTTATATGAAGCCATGAAATTGCCACTGACATGAGAGGTTTCTTTGGATGGAAGTAAGGGTGGAGGAGAGGATGACTTCATGAAGGACAGGGAGTGGGGGGACGAGGGGAGTTTGGGTGTCTGCTGGTGGAAGATAACACAATAGTCAATGAGGTATACACAGCAAGAAGTAAGAATGTTTATTTTACTGATTAAAATTTTAGTGCTGTTCTTGGCAAGGAGTATTTCCTTTAATCTGGAGCTACTCTGTTTATTCTTGAGGCAAATCTGTCTGGAGTACAATGGAACTCTCTTCATAAAGCATTTCCAGAGGGTGCTGACACTGTGGAGGAGTTGGGCGTTTGATGTGTAGGTTTTTATTTATGTAGATGTAGGACACACCATTTTGCTTTATATATATATGTTTGTAGACTACTTTGTGCTGGAGAATAAAACCTTGGCCTGGAAGTAATGAAATTTGTTTCCTGTGTGGTAGATGTTTACTTGGAGCTCATGTGGTGCTAAACCCCTGTCCCTCTCTTCTAACATGCTCCACGCTCCAATGGAAATGTCTGGACATGTGGGATAAAACAAATTCTAGTGATACTTCAGCTTACCACAGAGATGCTCTTACCTCATCATTCCTGCTCCAAATCAAAGGCATGAAAAAGTAGCAATAAAATACTAAGTGAGGGAGAGGAGAAATGTTGATAGTTATTCACTGTATTTCTGAGTGAGTGGTAACTTTGCTGAGGGTTTAGGTCTGTTGATAATAAGTGAAGAAATGTATTTCTGTTGGTTGAGAGACACCGTTGCACAGTGATGTCACCCATCCTCATAACCCTGTATTTCCTCCCCCTCATTCCTGCCAAAGTGTGTTTTTTTCCTACCAAGCCAAACAGAACTTTAAACTTTCTTTTTCCCTGAATGTTTCCATGTGCTCTGTCCTGAGCAAGAGTGTTAAAGGCTGGGAAAGCAAGTGGAGATTTACTGTTTCATGCTAACTAGAGGAGAGTGTGCACCACAACATAATTCTCTCCTCCCTGCTAACCAGAAAGATGTGTTAGCTCATGTGCAGCAGAAATCCCCTTTGATTTTCCATCAGCATTGCAGTGGGGATGTCTCACACTCCCTCCTGCAGTGGCACTGGGCTTCTCCTGGTGAACACATGGCATTTTGCAGCACACCCAGCCTTAGCAGTCGTTGTCTAAGGCTCCACCACCTCCTCCTCAGCTTAAGAGTTTCCATTTATTTGGGTTTTTTGTTATCCAGATAACCACCCCCACTTTTTACAATGAGTGCTTTTAGCATTCAGAGATCCAGGAATATGCAGCAGCTCATCTGGCTGCACATTTGGGCTGCCAGAAAGCAGCAGGGTTCAGCCAGACCCACACCTTTACCTGCATCCAAACAAGGATGGAGCAGAACATAAAGGATGGAGGAGGAATAGTGCAGTTACACTGAGGAGCTGCTGCAGGAGGAATTGCTTTGGAGCAGATTTATTCAAGGCAGCATCACTTCTGTAATAAGCAGGCTTTGACTTGAAGAGGTTCTTGTTGTGGACCTGGGATGAGCACTAATGGAAAAGCCAGGAGACCTGCACAGGCTTTTCTTGCAGTGGGAGATCCCCAGTTCTTCCAGAGGGTGTTTTATCAGAATTCAACCTGCTTCTGCTCAGCAGCAGGTTGTGTGGACAAACCCAGGTGCTGAGCTGCTCCAGTAGCACAAAAGCCTCTTTAAATGTTGTGGTGTCATCATGGGAAGGCTGATCAGCCCTCGTGCCAGTGGCTTCAGGTTCATAAATTGTTAATTGCAGTTGTTAAAGGCAGCTGGTGAGACCCATCCTCTGTTTTGTATCTGGCACATCAGGTAGCAAAATTCCTGTTTTCACCAAGAGGGCTTTGTAGGGAAATGTGCAGTAGTAGCTTCACATTAGTCAAGAAATCCCTGAGAAGAGGTAAAAATACCTTTGCTGAGATTGTGAGGCAAATTCAACAGACTTCTAGGCTGCCTGAAAGGGTGAATATTCTTTTTCCCATGCAAGATTCCTCAAAAGTATATGAGCAGAATGGTAATGTTTTGTTTCTTTGAGCTCCTGGGCAAGCTTTTGAGAGATGGCAATGTAAGAAGCAGGGCTGTGGAAGTTTTCCCGTTGGTTTTGCAGGATGCAATCTGTAAATTCTAATTTTACAGAGAGTGAACAGCAGTTTTGAGAACCTGAGGTGCTATCAATGCAGCACTTTAAGGCTGTGTATTTTGCTCTGTTAAGATTTACACATGCCTTTCTACCTGCATGGATCTTGAAAAAGGGCATAGATGTCTTCAGGTTACTTTATTGTGTGTGACCTCTTAGCCTGGAAAAGTGTGGTGATCTATATGCAGGGATCATTACTTCTGCTTGTGGAGCTACATAAAAGCAGGAAAGAAAGAGCTTTGGCTGTACAGAAATACAGTCAAGCCCAAATATGTATGTGTGTGTATATATATATATCTTTTGCTTGAGGTAAAACTAAAACTTAAAGCACAGATGAAAATGCCTGTTTTCTGAAAATGGAAATGGAATGCTGTTCATGCTGAATTGGTCAGCCAGGGGTACATAGGTCAAAAAGCATTTCACTTTTTTGAGTTTTAACACCTCAGTCACTCTTGGTCTTCATGTGCCCAGCATTGTATCTTTGTCTCAGAAGTAGGGGAGGCTGCTGTGTGGACAGAGAGGTGCTGAAGTAAACCAAGGCCATAAAAGAGGACATGAAATGGAGGTAGCAGAGAAATAAAAGTGCATGTTGACCTGCTCAAGCAGGCAGGAGCAAGTGGCCCAAGCCTACCTGTCTGCATTTAAATGTGTTAGAAGTAAGCAACTCTCAGAGCCCAAAAAAGGGCAAAGGCAGACAATCAAACCTTTGTGGGTGTGAGTTCAGAATGTTAATTGTGGGGTTGTATCTACTGCCTGCTTGATGGCAGCTCTCCAAGGGCTTCCCCACAGTGTTCTGTGCATGCTGTGAAGGAAACCTTCCTGCAGACAAGCTCTGAAGGGCTGAAATCTGCCTTCTTACACAGGACACCTCAGTGTTGTTCCCCTTGTCTTCCTCAGATCCCAAGGCAGTCCCTGCTCCTCTGGAGCAGTCAGTATGAGATTATTTTAGTTACACAGAGAAATTACATGTTTGTGGCATCCCTTTGGTGTTCCCTGCGTTGAATTCTGCTTTTTTCTGTTGCTGTTGTCCCTTGTGAGAGGTAATGTCCTGGGCAAACAGCACAGGAGAGAGATGAGCAAGGTAAATGTTGATAAAGGAATAAAAACCAGAAGAATGGGGAAGACTTTTTTTCTTCTTCTGTCTAGGGTACTTTACTGTAGATAAATACAGGGTTCTGGTGAAATCCTAGATCTGGAGCACAAAATTAGTTAAATGCATCTTTGCATGCAAAAAGACCCCTGCTAGACTTAGAACTTCTGTAATTCATAGTCTGTACCCTTATGTGCAGGTATCTGCTGTTTTCTGGTGTTCAGAAGAGAGTCAAGTTGACAAATTACTGTCAATTCAGATTGTTTTAACATAAAAGAAGGAAGATCAGTTGACATGGATGTATTAAGAGCCTAATGAATTTATTTTATCTTTACAGACTGTTGGGGATATTCTGGAAATGCGCCAGGATTGGTAATTCTTTTTTTTTTCTTTCAAAATCCCTAAGATCAGTCCTATTTCTAGCATAATTTATTAGGATAACATTGCCATGTAGCAATGAAAACCATACTCATCTTTGTCTTCAAAAATGCAGTTTTAACCTCCATGAAACAAGGGGGCAGGATATTGCTTTCTTAGATTAGCATCATGGAAATCCTACATCTTCTCATGTCAGTTCATGTATCTGGTGTTATATTTCCAAAAGTTTTTTCCACTTTTTGCCACATGAAATAACCAAGGATGTATATCTAATATGCAAAGAAATCAATGATTTCCTACAAACTGCGGTCTGTTTGAAATTGCAATGGACTGTTGGAAAAAAGCCAGATATTTACCTTATAGTAATGAAACAACATGGACTTCATAATGCATTAAGGTCCTGTTTAAGCATAAATGTGGTTTTTTTTCCTCTCCTTTCTTTACTCAGCTTCTGTGCACTTTTGAATTACACAGAGCTGTTCGTGTCAAGTGACATCTGCACACAGGCTGATCAGCTCTATCTGATTCTTGACATTTTCTCATAACATTGGTTTTATATTTATTTTAATCCTTATCCTGAATTTATTTTGAGAAGGAAATTGGAATATGCAACAGAAGTTTAGTC
Organism: Tychaedon coryphoeus; assembly: GCA_013398595.1. Taxonomy (NCBI): domain Eukaryota; kingdom Metazoa; phylum Chordata; class Aves; order Passeriformes; family Muscicapidae; genus Tychaedon; species Tychaedon coryphoeus. The sequence goes on from WBND01000673.1 coordinate 85,936, forward strand.
TTAACATTAAGGTATAGCCACAGTGTAGGAAAAAAACCCACTACAAACCCCTCATCAGTGTTCAAATTGCATTGTTAATTCAGTGCAGAAACTTTGAACTTGTAATTCTAGATCTTCCTACTAGTCATTGAACCTGGAGACAGCCTGTATGATTCCCTTTCTGCACTCCCAGGCAGAGCATGTTACAGGATGTCAAAAAGCATTGGCACAAAAAATAGGGTTTTGGTGTAATGAAAAATGTTTTTAAAATGATTGCAGATATTGCCCTGTTTAGATAATAGACACAGCAGAATCAATTTTAGTGCTGTAATTGAAAGGTACTGGGAAGGTGGCAGCTGTCAGAAATGGATTTTGAGCTATACCAGTGAAAACGAATGCAAAAATACAGCTGCATTTTGGTTTTGTTCAAGGTTGAAGAGAACACCTCACCTTACCTTGCCAACTTCTTTGTAATTAATTAAGTGCGAGGATTTTTTTTTTTTTTTAATTAGCTATGTCTCTTTTGCAACTTGCATTTAGAGTGGGCCTTTTTGACTTTCTTTAAGACTAAGAACTAAGAATGGGCTTTGGAGGTGATTGCTGTCATGTTGTTTGTGTTAGTCACAAAGGCAAGTAGAAAGTGTAGGTTTTAAAAATGAAAATGTCTGCTGGCTTCCTTTACATTTCACATCCCTGGTATGTTTAAACAACCTTTTCACATGTACATAAGATCTTAATCACAGGCAAGTGGTTACATATTTACAAAGTTGTGCAAAATAATGTTTAATCCTGCCACATGGTGATTTCTCTTTTAAGAAAATTAAGAGCAGAAAAGCATAACCCATATGAAAATTGTAATACCCTGAACCGTAGGAGTTGGACTTCCTCAAAACTTATTTTAAACAGATGTGAAACTGCAGACATTAATTCGTTCAGTTATTTGAAGTTTAATTAAATATATGCCAGATCATGACAGCATCTTGTAATGTCACCGGGCAGTCAATCCTGTATATGGGAGGTGCCACTGCAAGTATTTTATTTTTCTTTTACTGTGGAAAGCTTGTTCCTTCTGTGTTTAAAGGTCCTGCTGGTAAAAGAAAAGACTTTTTTCATAAAAATTGCACCATGCTAGACTTGAGAGCCTTAGTGGGTTTTTCTCTTTAATGTTTCTCTGAAAACTTTGATAAGGTGGTTTGTAAAGACAAAGGACCTCACACACCAAAGGGAAATTGAACTTTGCTTAAAGCAAACAGCCCCAGCTCTGTCTTTATACTCTAGGTGTGTAAAAACAGGGATCTTCTCACTTTAAAGACACATTTCAGTATTAACATTTCCTGACAGTTCTGTAGGCTGGAGGTACCATCCACTGTTGGTCTCTCCAAAGAAAATTTAGTGGAACCATGGAAAATACAGTGTAAGTGTAAAAATACCCTGCTAATTAATGGGGAAAGTGCTCATGTAAGTAGGTACCAGTCTGATTAACATTATTGATGTTATAGTTCTCCACCCAGGAGTATTTTTTGTCTTGGTGAAGGAGGGACCTCTGTAACATTCTGTCCTGGACCAAATGGGTGGGAATTGATCTCTCATGATTGCTTTTGCCACCAGATGAAAGTGTATTAATGGAGTAAACCTAACTTTAATTCAAAGTTTGCCCTGGGAAACTGTGACACCAATTTGAAACAGTCAGAAAACAGAGGTTCAGCTTCTGTTATCTGCTGATCATTTTTATCATGGAAATCTGTGGACCAGACCCTCTCCATGTGCTGACAGTGTTATGTCTTCTTAGCAAAGCAAAAAAAGACAGGCATCTGTGCCTGTCTGGGCAGCTGTGAGCTCACAGCTCTGGCTGCTGCATGGCACCCTGCACAGAAGATTCACACTGCAGGTGACAGGTACCAGGCTCAGACAGCACCTCAGCTGGCACAGAGCAGCTCCTGAGCAGCCACAGAGGAGCAGAGCCAGCAAAAATGGGGTGTCCTGGGCAGCTTTCACTGCCTGCCCCTCTACTCTGGCACTAGGAGGTAGCAGCAACATAAAACTGCACCTCAGAAAAGGTGGTTTGTAGTGAGATGGAAGCCCTTAGGTGGGGCTTTCACAGAGACACAGAATCACCAGCCTCACCCCAGCCATGGCAGGGACACCTCCCACTGTCCCAGGCTGCTCCCAGCCCAGTGTCCAGCCTGGCCTTGGGCACTGCAGGGATCCAGGGGCAGCCACAGCTGCTCTGGGAATTCTATCCCAGCCTCTGCCCACCCTCACAGCCAGCAATTCCCAAAATATCCACGGATCCCTGCCCTCCTGCAGCCTGAGGCCATTCCCCCTTTGTCCTGTCACTCCATGCCCTTGTTAACAAGTCCCTCCCTTAAAGCAAAGAGCCCCAGCTCTGTTTTTATGCAGCAAAACAACCTGTCCCACATCCAGATTGCCCCACTGCCCACACGTGTTCTTTGTGAATACACAGCTGTACTTCTGGCTGCCTTTCTCCAGCCAGAAATGTTGAATATCAGTTTGCACGTGCTGCAGCACAATTACAGCGTTGGGCTAGGAGCAGGTGGGTCTGTTTAGCCATGCCTGAATTTCTGTTTGTTCTGGGTTCTCTCCCCTCCTGCCAGGTGAGAGGAAGAGCCCCTACGTGGCTGTGTGCTGTGTGGTGATGGCCTTCAGCATCCTGTTCATGCAGTAGCAGCTGGAGAGTGTCCCCGAGTGCCCAGCAGCAGATCTCGTGTCAGGAAAGGATGGGAAACCTCACCAAGTCTCCTCCCTCACAATGGATAACCTGTCTCCTGCAGATGGACCAGCATTAGTGATCACAGCCCAGATGAGATGTGCTTGTTAATGCCAGGTCAGCACTGACACTCCTGCTGTAACTCATGGAGGGGTGTCTGCTGCATGTCTGAGTTTCAGGGGATCTTTTTTTTTTTTTTCCACACCATGCAGTTGAAAAAGCTTGCTGTTTTTAATTCTTTAAAATTTCTTGTCCAATACACCTGTTGAATGAAACCTTAAAATGGTAAATCAGCCACAGCAATAAGACCACTTTGAAGAATTAAAAGAGTATTTTGACTCTAGGGGATGTTTATTCAAAGTATTGCTGCCTGAACAGTTAAATTCCTCTTGATTTGCAAGTGATGGCTCCACTCTTATCCTGAAAATACAACCTCTGTCTGACCTAAGTTACACTCAGCTATTTGTTTCCAAAGTTGTAATTTCTCAAGTAATCTATTGATATTTTTGTTGTTAAGATGTGAAATAAAGGCAGGGACCATAATTGTGGTGATGTCTGATCAGCTGCTGGGAAGGCACAGATGGGGGATCTGAGACACCTGGGCTGCTCTCTGTAAAATACCACATGTACTCATTCCTAGAGGTTTAGGTCTCTCAGGTATGTCATTTCCCAGCTTCTTCCAAAATGCAGAGAAAAGGATTCAAAAGCTCTGCTACTGCTGTTGCATGTGTGGAAGGGTTTCTGAATTAGCAGAATGAACAGTTTGCTGCAGATAAGGAAGTTGCATGTCATAATATAAAGATTGAAACAACTACATCACACCCACCAGTTGTAAAGAGTAGATTACTTCTGATACCTTCCATTAGAATTTATTTCTTAATTTTGCACACTTTCAGTAATCTAGTGACTTGTTCAATAATGCCTGACAGGTGTGTGTTGTGTCAGACAACTGTGTGACTTCATACTGGCTGCATTTGGGAGAGTTGTTTGTTTGCAGTATTTGTTCTGGAAAGGTTTGTGATCAGAAGGAACGAAGCTAAAAAGTAAAACACACTGAAAGGTATGTTAACTGTTGTCATTCTTGTTTGAAAACCTTGTTTTCATCAATCCAAGTTATCCTGCAGCTAGGAAATTTGAGTAGTGACCTTTGTGTTGTCTCACATGTACCTGCAAATCTAAATCACCATCAGAAGTCACCATGCAAAACTTTTCTAATCTGGACTCAGGAAAAAATAGATTTATCCAATTTGGGCCAAATAAATACCCCTGGCTGTTGTCCAGAGCAGTGCAGAGCTGTAGGACTGTCACCATGCCATGCACACACACAAGCCTGGGACTGGGTGGGGAGTGCAAAATCTGCTCCTGTAACTTTAAATGTGGATGCTGCTGCAAGCAGGGGATAAAAGCAACTCAGTCTGGATTTCAAAGGAGCTGTTCCTCAACAGGGGCAAGGGAGATTCCTGAGGAGTCTTGGGTTTTGACTGTCAGGTGTGTACATGTTCAAAATATGCAGAGAATCACCTGGTAGCGTTTTATGTTGAACAGTTATATTCTAGTTATTACTTCTTTTAATAAATTAAGGCATTTTTGTTGCACATTTCCTAGTCATCCAAGCTGTTCTAATTACCAGATGAATTCTTAATAATCTCTGGGTTTAGCTGCAAATGGGAATACCAGTGAAAGGACCCAGTGAAATTTTTTTGTTTTCAGTCTCTGAAAACTACTAACATGGAGGAACTGTGTTGCAAAAACCTTCTCTGTTAAATCATCTAAGAAGCTCAGACAGGCTTCTTCCTGTTTGTTATTTGTTGTTCAAACTTTATTTGTTATGTAGCAGTTCATCCTTTTGGCCTGAATGTGGATGATGGATACTCCCTAGTTGGTTTTGTTGGTTTTTTTATTTTTGCCCTTAAATGATGTTTTCAGGCTGTCCATTATGTGCTAGCTGCATGGCTGCCCCACAAAACTGTCTGGAAACAAGATCTTTAAACTGACAAACTGTAGTTGTTTTGAAATTGCTGCTTCAGACAGGTGTTTGCCTCAGGAGCAGTTCTTTGGTTTTCAAGATTTTGGCTTTTAAGAGATTTATACCTCATCTCTTTTAGTAAGATAGAAAATACTGGTTTCCCAGGTCAGAATCTTAAAACTCTTTTGCTTTCTTGTCTTTCTTTTTGTCATGCAGAAGAGTTTGCACCCACAGCAGGTCTGTATGCCTTTCCCTGTGCAAAAGGGACAGTGATAAAATGTGCCTGAGGCTTTAGTTGTGCCTGCTACTGTGGAAAAGTATTTCCACATTGGAACTACATCCTTTTTTTCCTAAACAGCATCATGGATGTTATTGATGTCCAGACACTGAAGCACAGTCTATTGCTCTTAGAACACACAGTATCTTATGCCCTTGCATGTACTTGGTATGGATTAATACTAAATTAATTTCCATCCTCATCTGCACCTTAAATGACCTCAAATTCAAAGCAGGGATTTAAGGAAGGCTGAATTGAACATCAGTAATTGCCATGTTGGGAAATGAGTAAAGCATGAGTAAGAGATGGGATCACTGTGAAGGTCTGATGTTCTGGAGGGACTGATAAGCAGCTGGGCAGCCGTGCCTGGTGGAGGAGGAAAGACAAAGTGGAGGCCAAGGATGACAGGAAGATTTCCTGTTCCTGGAACAGTGTCCCTGTTCTGTGAATGCCCTTTCTGCCTCCGTAAGCTCAGCAGTGAGCAGTGGAAATACACTGTCACCAAGAGGTGAAGCTGCACTGTGTTGGAGGGAATAAATGCTCTGTTAGTGCTTTTATTATTTCAGTTTGTCTCCAGTTCTGTCCCACTGGCATCAGGGGCAGAGCCCACTCTCCAATGCCTAGAAAGGCTCACCATGATTAAGTGATTCCTTCTAGAGAAAATAAAACCAACATCTTCCTAATGATTTAAAATGCTGAACTTGGTGAAACCCACCAGAAGCCAGGAAAGTGTGATCTAAAACTGCCTCTCACTCAGGCAGCAGCTTTACATTACCCAGTCCAAACATTCCCAGTTAAGGAAGGTTTTCCAGCCAGGTTTCTGTTCCCTTCATTTTTTCTTGTTTTACCTGAGCACTATTACTCATTCCAGACTATTTGGGGAGTGCTGCCAGCATCCATTACAGGGCCCCTGTAGGATCCAGGTGTATTTGATGGCACTTGGCTGCCTAGAGAAGCAGATTTCCCTTAGCTCCTGTACTGCAGTGTAATCAGCATGCTGGGCATGGGAGATTCATCTGCACACTGAAAAGCAGTTTTTGAGCACGAGGCCTGAATGGTTTACCTGGCTGTTTTACAAATAGCACCTCTTCTCATGACAGCCCTAGGCCATAAGGCAAAAGGTGTGGAGGAACAGTCATTCTGCAGGATCTAATGGTTGGGGAAAACTCAGGTGCAGCATGGCCAGTGTCACCCAGATAAATTAACACAGTGCTCAGTGTGAAATTTTTTTACTCCATTTCAAACCTGCAGGGCTTGTGTGCCCAAAGGCACACCTGTGTTGTTCAGTCAGTCAGTATCTGGCAGGGTATAATCCATCTCCAGAGGTTTTGCCTAAATTCCCAGGTACTCAAGCATAACCTGTCTCCTCACAGAGTGCCCTTCCCTTTGACAGATGGAGCCCACACTCCTCTGGTGAAACACCAGCCGAGCTCAGCCTTCAGAGACCTCAGAAATAAAATCACCTTTGGCACTGCAGCTGCCCTGTCTCTTCCTGCTTCACCAGGAGCTGCAGGAAGGTTCCCCAACACTTCCTCAATCTGAATGAAAAAGACCTTGAGAAGAGTATGTTACTGACTCAAGTAATCCCTGCTGGCGTGGGAGGGATTTGCCAACATTTCCTCAAGGACCTGGGTATAAACATTTCCAGGGACACAACTGCTGCTGCCAGCTCCTGGGACATCACTGAGGGAGATAATTACTTAATTAAGGAGTGAGGAAGTTCCTTGCTGGCCTGTCACATTCAGAACTTACTCTATGAGAGCATCCCATCATCATTTATGTTGTTGGAAAGGGCTCTTTGGAAGCCACAGGAAAAGAGGTTTTCCCTGCAGCCCAGCTCTCAGTGAGTGCCCATCCCCAGCTGCCACGTTTCAGTAAATGGCCAAGTTTATGCAGACTGGTTCAGCTGAGGACCAGTTTGTGCAGGCCTAATTAACCTCTGCCATCTCTTTTTTCAAAATAACACAAAGCTAAACTCACTACACCAGGCTCCCTGACACCCTCTGCATCACCTGTTTAACAGTCAGAAACACAGTGGTTAAAATACTTTATTTTCTCCCAAAGGAAGACAAGGAGGTTTTAAAAGTGTAAAATTATATATGGCTTCATTTATTCCATGGAGAAAAAAAAAAAGGGTGAGGGGAAATCTTGTTTTAAAGCACAAAAGACTTGTTCTAAAGTGAAGAAGTCAAGTCAGGTCAAAATATAAAAATACCCTTTTCAATTCTAAAATCTCCACAGCTGGTCATTCCCACATGCAAAAACTTAAATAACCTTTCAGAGCTGTAGTAGGGCTAACGAAAACTCCGACCAAATGATAGATGTATTTGGACATTTGGATGTATAAATGTCACACCCAGTGGAATTAAGAGGAAATAAATAGCAATCTGACAGCATTGGCAGGCTGTGTTTTTGACTGTGTAGCACCACCAGCATATTTTACATGTGTATCACAGTCATGAATAAGCCAGTCCAGACACACATTCACAGACCAGTTTGGATTTCCTATTAATCTACATGCTCATTTTCTTTCCCCCACCCTTTCCAGCTAATAAAGAGCCAAGGGAACGAACTGATCCTTGTTTCTTTGGAACAAATTACCTCCAAATTCTCACGATTGATTCACACAGGCTGGTAAAACTCCAGGAGACAGGGGGGAGAAAAAAAAAATCCCAGTGATAAGGCATTCTTGACATTTGAATTGTTTGTCATTTACTAAGGACATAAAACCCTGATACCAAAGATGGCACTTGAAATTATCACTGGAGCCCTGCCTGGGGCTGGGGCTCCCTGCTCCAGAGGGGTTTCTGAGCACACTCAAGGAGTCAGTGTGTTCTCCCTCCACCTCTGCCCTGCACAGAACGTGCTTCTGCCTGCCCAGGGACACGTTCTGGCATCAACCTGATCACTTAATGATACCCCTCCTGCACAGACCGGAGGCATGGAAAAGATTCTCATCTCTGAATTCACCGGGGCTTCTGGAAGTAATAAAAATTGTTTCCTCCTCTTCTTCTCACAAAGAAGAGTAAATCCTTTGAAATGCAGCTGCTTCCAGGTCATAGCTTGGCTGGTTGGTCTGACCACCTTCACATTCATGGAATCACAGACTGGTTTGGGTTGGAATGGACCTTAAAGCTCATCCACTGCCAGGGCAGGGACCCCTTCCCCTGTCCCCAGTGTCCAGCCTGTCCTTGGGCACTGCAGGGATCCAGGGGCAGCCACAGCTGCTCTGGG
>WBND01000674.1:0-57872 GCA_013398595.1 Tychaedon coryphoeus
CTGACATCAGCAGGTGTGGCAGAATCCCTGCCCAAGCAGACCTGCCATTCCCCTGAGGCCTGGCAGCGCTGGTGCCGATCTCCTGTCCCAGAGACCTATGCCCTGGGGGGGCTTCTGTGCAAGAGGGCAGCCAAAGCCAAGGTGCACTGCTGGCTGTGCTCCATCCTACAGGGGCTGTTGGCAGGGGCACCTGCAGCAACTGCTGGCAACACTTGCTGTGTGTCAGATAATGTTGCTTCTTCCTGGAATACTTTTTTTTCATGGAAGGGATTGGTAGTGGCTCCAGAACAGCATGAGCTGCTGTGTTTCACAGGACAATTAGGTGGCAGAGACAATAGAAAGTTTCCTTTTGCTTTTCTGACTGTCTTTCTTGCATTTTGGAATAAAAAGAATTGACCCAGCCTCTGCTATTCAACATTCCACTTGCTGTGTGTCTGCCTGTGGCAGCTCATGTCCAAATGCAACTGTGTGCCTGCTGAGCACAGCAATGGACGGCAATGGACGGCCTCAAAGAGGGGCGTGTCCTGTGAAGATCAAGGCAGCCACCTGGGCAAGTGCAGTGGCTAGGGATAAGTCTGGGAGGAGAAGTTATTCTGTGTTTCTGATGATGGTGCTGATACCGCTCTGTTTTATACTGTGAGACCTTTAGAGCAGGTATTTATTGATTCGACACTGGGAGGCGGGGGGATAGCTCTTGTATGAGCTCTTGTATGTTCTTCACACACTAGTAGCTTTTATACTTTTTTTAAACTTGATGTGTACATTATTCTTTCCTAACTTTCGTATTGCAACCTGTTTTCTTATCACACAGTTATGTAAGCCCCTTTAGCACATGCGTGCTTTCTGCACGAGGTGGTCATCAGTCTCCTGGTGGCCGTTTTTGATGATAGCGCGGAAGTCTTCCACAGGTTTGAACTTTTCATCCCCGCTTCCTGTAGATGATCTATATGATTGTCTGCTGAAATAGCCAGTTTCAAAGAACTTCTTTCAATTTACTTGTTCTGGTAAATTTGCTTATTTCCAAAAAGTTCTTAATTAACATACCGTTTTACAAAGGAAGTACTTCTTTCTGTATAGAGCTTTTTACATAGCTCAAACATTATCTCGTTGCTTTGGCATCAGGGTGCCTGGTGTCCAGGCATTGTCAAACCAGGACACTCTAATAAAATGGAACAAGCCTGTGTTTGTACCTCCAACACATCAGTGTCAGTAGAAAAAAGACCTGTTTTCATCCCAGGACAAACATTTCTGTACCAACTGGAGTCACAGAAATACTTGAGCATTTCTGCAGCTCATTTAGGATACAACCGGAAGGCTCTGACCAAAGCAGTGGTGCTGCAGCTGATTTGTGACCTCTGCTAGGAATGTTTGAAGCCATGGATGGCTGGTGAGGAGATAGGGCTCTGATGCTCGTGTGCAGCCAGAAGAGCAAGAGCAGCACTTTTCCAGGGTGTGAAGGGGCTACAGGGAAGCAAGAGAGCAACTCTTTGTTACGAATTGTAGTGACAGGACAGAGGGAATGGGTTCCAATGGAGAATGGGAGTGGATTTGATGTTAGGAAATTATTCTTTGGTGTGAGAGAGGTGAGGCCCTGGCCCAGGCTGTGCAGAGAGGCTGTGGATGCCCCATTGCTGGGTACCTGATTGAAGGCCAGGCTGGACGGGGCTCTGAGAAACCTGGTGAGGTGGGAGGTTGCTCAGGGCTGACCAAGAGAACCTTAGGGCCCCATCCAAGCCAAACTATTCCAGGATTCCATCATTCCAGGCTCCAATGGAAGTGGCCCCAGGACTCCTGTGACATCCCAGCTCCCAGATGTCACAGACTATGTTTGCTTTTGTCTCTTTAACAATCTGGGCACAGGGCAATGCAAAGCAGGAGGGGAGCAAAGCCCAGAGCCTTTGGAGGCTCCAAGCCTTAAACATCAGCCCCTGCAGCTGCAAAAGCTGCTCCCCAGATCCTGGCTCCAGCAATTCCCGAGGCAGTCATGGCCTTCAGAGCATGAATGTGGATTTTGTATCCCTGTGGTCTGATGCCAGCTCTCAGCCAGGAGTCCCCGTGGCTCCAGCAGGAAGGGTGGCAGAAGCTTTCCTGCCTGCTTTGGTGCCCTTGCTGCAGGGGCTGCTGCTGTCAGAGCCCCCTCTCTGCTGGTGACAGCTCTGCTCCTGGGGACACCACTCTGCAGCAGCCCAGGAACAGGAGCAGTGCCCAGTGCTGAGAGTGGCGTCAGTGGGACCCCTGTGCACAGGGACCCCCAGCCCTAGGGGGGCTGTGCCAGCACCCACAGGGACCTCCAGCTCCAGGAACCTGGAGCAAGTGGGAACCACAACTGTGCAAACGCTGCCTGTGCCCAAAGGAAATGCAGAGAGAGCCAGGTGTGACAAACAAGGACTATTTATTTACAGAGCAGCAGAAACAACAAAGTACAGAACATATGTACAATATAAGAATTCTTGTAAGAACAGAAATCTATAAAAAATATTTATAGTTTAAAGACCTATCTAAAAACAATAATGTAACAAAAGTATTTACAGACTAAAGGACAACATCCTAACTAAAAACAACAACCTTAGAAATGTATTTACAATATAGGGGACCTATAGAGCACCTGGAATCTAACAAACATTTTTACAGAAGAACCTAACAATTTAGATATGTAAATACAGAAGGGACTGTGTCCATCATCTCTGTTATACCTGGAAGAGAAGGAAGCAGCATGGGGCCACTCCAGCCCAGCCCTGAGGGCTGTTCCCTGTGCCCCCAGGCTGGCACACACTGGCAGAGTGGGACTGTGCCACCAGCACTGAGCCCAGCTGGGGCTGGGAGCCGGGCCCCAGGCACTGGGACGGGACCTGCGTGGCCCAAAGCCAGTGCAGGGCAGGCTGGGGGTGCTGCTTGTGCCACCAGAATCCAGGGCCCCCCCAGGGCACTGTGTCCCTGCGTGGGGCCACCCAGCCCAGCCTGGCTGCAGGAGACTCACTCTGCCTGTGGGCAGGGCATGGCCAGCACCTGCCTGTCCTGCTGCTGGGGTCAGTCTTCATCCCAAAATCTTGTCTTCATCTTCCTTATCCACCTCCATGTCTTCTTCCTCCATATCTATCTAATTTCTTTCACATACTCTTCAAAATACACCTCAGTCTCCTCCACATAATCTTCCGAATCAACCTCCATCATCTCCTCTCCATCCATCTCCATATCCACTTTCATGGTCTCTCTGGCAGCCTGCATGAGGCAGCACAACCTCACAGTGGGCTACCTGTCCCACACTATCCCCACAGGGCTCCTCACAGGCAGTCAGGGGTGCCCTCCTCCCTGGAATGGCAACGTACCTTCACTGGGACAGGAGTGCACATCCTGCTGGGATTGGTGCTTCAGTCCAGACAGCAGGATGAGCTCAGGACTGATGCCAGAAGCAAGGAGCAGCAGAGAACAGTCTGATCCAACTAGGGTGAAGGGTGGTCTCCGAGCAGACTGAAGGCTCTGCTGGCTACAGGGCAATGGTTGGCTCATCAAGAGATGCTGGAAGTTCCACCTGGAACACTGGCTGTGATACAATGAATTTGGGACCTGAGTTTGTGACAGGAGTTTCAGGACCCCTCCAGGTTGGGTGCTTCTTGTTGTAAAGTGATTGAATCCTTGAATTGTTTGACTTGGGTGGGTCTCTAAAGATCATCTCGTTCCAACCTGATCAACCTCCACTAGTCCAGGTTGCTTAGGGCCCTGTCCAGCATGGCCTTCAATCATCCCAGTGATGTGGTATCCTAGCCTCTCTGCAGAGCCTCACCATCCTTGTGGAAGAAAAACATCTTCCTCAGATCAAAGCTAAATTGAGCTCCTCCAGTTTCCATCCATGCCCCCTTCTGCTCTGGCCACAGGCCCTGCTGAACACTCTGTCCCCATCCTTCCCCAGGGCCTTTCCAAGTCCTGCTCAGCTGCAGCGAGGCCTCCCTGGGGCCTTTTCTCCTCCTGGCTGAGCAACCCCAACTCTCTCAGCCTCTCCTCAGAGCAGAGGGGTTCCAGCCCCTCCAGCATCTCCAGGGCCTCCTCTGTACTCCCTCCAACAGCTCCAGCTCCTTCCCATGATCAGGACCCCAGAGCTGCGGGAGGGACGAGCCCAGGAGGGGCTGCAGCTTCATGGGCCCCAGCAGGGAATTTTGTATTATCCCTGGAGAGGAACTAAGGGCACTTGGATGCTGAGGGATACAATGAAAGGAATGAAGACTGCACTGGGCACCTTTTGATTTACAGAACTCCTTGACAGTATCGGGTGTGCCAGTGCACCTGCAGCACGCTGAGTATTATACAGAAATCCTACAATTTCCACACGTACTGATTATCTGTCCAGGTGTTCTACTGGGATTTCTGTCATTCTGTGGTCTGTTCACTGGAGAACAGACACTGAAGATCAGTTGCTTCTCACCTTAAAAATAATTATCCTAATTTACTGAGAGGACTGGGAACTGGTGTCTCAGGAGAAACTCTGCACTGAGAGTTATTTCGAATTTCTCAAAAGAATTCAATGACAATTTCTTTGCAGTTATGAGGAAATCCTCACTGTTACATATTTCATGGGTTAAAGGAGGTGTGTATAACAGTGTGGCTGGAAAGTTCATCCCAGTTCATGACTGAGGCTTATGAAAAACATGTTTTAGATGTTAGAACAGAAGCAAATGTGTGCATGACCCACAGGCAAGGCCGAAGCGGGGCTGTGCCTCCTGTGTGCGCAGCAGGCATTGGCTGTGCCTGGGGGCCAGCAGCCCTGCTCAGCACCTGGCAGAGGGCTGCAGCCTGGGGAAGGGAACTGCCTGCAGCCAAGTCCAAGGTCCAGGCCGATAGAGCTGCTCACACCTTGGCCCCAGCTCTGCCTGGCATCTCACCAGTTGTATCCTGCCCACTGCCTTGGGCCCTGCTGCAGTGAGGGGTCTGTGTGCCCCAGGGTAACACTTCTTACTGAACATCTTGTGGGATCCTCTTGGGAAAATGAGACAGGGAGTGCTGCCTGCTCAGTGCCCAGGTGGCCAGGCCTGACATCGGGAATCAGGGCTGTTCCTGGCACTGCCCTGGGACCTGCTGTGGCTTCATGTGGCTCTGGGTTACAGAATCCCAGAATGGGTGAGGCTGAAAGGGATCACAGTGGGGCTTCTGGTGCCACATCCTGGGTCAAACAGAGTCATCCCACAGCACGGATGTGGAATGTTTTCAGTGAAGGAGACTCCACAATCTCTCTGGGCAATCTGTTCCATTGAGTGGTCACTTGCAAAATTAAGTTGGTTTTCCTCATGTTCAGGTGGAATTTCCCTCAGTTTCTGCCCATGTCCTCATCCCACCGCTGGGCCTCACAGAGCAGAGCCTAGTCTATGCTCTGAGCCATCCTTGCAGATATTTATATAGCGGCTCCTGTGCTGGCACCGGTAGCGGTGGGTGCAGCGGCCGCCAGAGCCTGCTCGGGCGCGGGGCTGGAGCTCCGGCAGAGGCTGAACGGGGGGGCAGGTTCGGGGACGGAGCAGGTCCCGGGGACACAGCCGCCCAGCCCCAGGCACTCCGTGCCCGCCCTGCCCGCACAGGAGGCGGGCCCGCGGCCGGCCCTGCCCAGAGGAAGCGCCGGCCGGGCCCAGCGCCCAAGCGCAGCCCGGCCCCGCCTCACGCAGGCGGCACCGCCTCTACTTAAAGCGCGCCCGGCGCTACTGCCTCCTCCTCCTGCCCGCCGGCCCCGCGGCTCCACCATGTCGGACCGGCTGCCCTACAAAGTGGGTGAGTGCGAGCCCCGGGTCGGCCCTGTGGGGCTCGGGGCTTCCCCCGGGCGGGGCCGAGCGCGGTGCGGGGAGCGCGGCCTCGGCGCTGCGCTGAACGCGGCCGTGGGGGGAGGACGGCGGGTCCTGCCCGCGGCGGAGCCGGGCCTGAGCCCCCTGTGCGCTGGGGGAGCCGCCGCCGGGGAAGGGGCTCGGGGGCGCTGCGCCGCTGCCTTCCCACTCGCGGTTGTGCCGCTCTCCCGGCCCGGCTGCGCCGTCCCTCCCCCGCCGCTCTGAGCCCTTGGCGGGAACAGGCTTAATACTTAGTACTTTCCGAAGGTGAAAGTATTTCCCAGCCTGGGACCTTTGACTCATGTGCCCTGAAGGTTTTGGCGGGCGTTTCTGTAGACCTGATACTTCACAAAGAACCCCAGTTTTTATAAAGAGTTGAGTGTTCCTTGGAGGCTTCATTCAAAGACAAGAACATTAGTCTGTAAGGCTCAGCTTCAGAGATAATTTACCCTGGAGCCCCTGAGCCTTAAATACTGCAGGATATTTTAAAAGCAGCCCTGGTAAAGCTACCAAACCCCTGAACAGGGGTAAGATTAAGCCTCCTCCTCCTCTTGATGTATTTGTTTCCATGGTCTTTTCCTTGCCTGTTTTCAATCCCGGCTGTGTACAGGCTGTGCTCCAGTCAGCTCTAGCACGTGCAATAGCTTCAGGCCCCAGGTTTCATTCTGCAGCAAAATGCAATTAGCGTGTCTGCATTAAACCCGGCAGTCCTGGTGTTCCCCAGTGTTCTACACAGTCTGTGTTCACGAGGTAGGGGACAAAAGAGCATCCGACTATGATCTGAATGGAATGGTGAACTTCTGAAATATCTCAAAGAGTCTCAAACCGACTAAGAAGGACACTCCGTGTTGGCTGGTGCTGCAGAGTTAGTGCAGCTGGGTATTACCTGCTTGATCCTTGTGTTTTTAAGACTGGGGCTGGACATACATGGTGAATGCAGTGAGCCTGTCAGAACTCTATCATTTTTTGCTGGACTTTTCTGCTATTTATCCTTTTCACAAAAGTAGAAGTAGACTGGTAACTGAGATAATTTGGGTCACTTAAAATACTTTTTGTGGATCCAAGGGGGAAGGACTAATGAGGAGGTACCTGCAGCTTTGCTGTGAGGAAGGGGAGCTAAACTGGGCTCAGCTCCTGGTGCACTCTTAGGGAGCATTCTCTGTGTGGGAAGCCACTGCGCTACAGCCAACCCCTTCCCACATGCACGTCAATACTGTGGAAGTCAGTCCCTGTAGGAAGTTTTGGACTCTAGGGGAGTGTCTGTAAGAAGTGCTTAAGGCTGTGGCTTACTGAATTCATGGCCCTCGGGATGTCCAAGCACTAGATCACAGTTGATTTATATCCTCTTGCAGTAGCATGCTTTTTTTTTGGGGGGGGGCTATTATTTTTGGTCTAAGCTTGTGTACCGTAGCAAAGAACCACGGAGTAACTGGAATAGGGTCTGGTTTTTTTTCTGCAACTCTGTCTCCCAGCTGTCGCTGGTTGTTCAGTTCAGCTGCTGCAGCCAGTGCCTACCCACAAGTGTGCGAACACATACCAAGGTCTCAGCTAGTCAAACTCTGACACCTGCCCTGCTTCTCTTGCAGCTGACATCAGCCTTGCGGACTGGGGTCGCAAGGCCATTGAGAT
Organism: Tychaedon coryphoeus; assembly: GCA_013398595.1. Lineage (NCBI taxonomy): Eukaryota > Metazoa > Chordata > Aves > Passeriformes > Muscicapidae > Tychaedon > Tychaedon coryphoeus. The sequence goes on from WBND01000674.1 coordinate 7,428, forward strand.
TGCGGAGAATGAGATGCCGGGGCTGATGAAGATGAGGGAGATGTACTCGGCGTCCAAGCCCCTGAAAGGTGCCCGCATCGCCGGCTGCCTCCACATGACCGTGCAGACAGCAGTGCTCATAGAGACCCTCATCGTGCTGGGGGCCGAGGTAACGTGGCTCTGAGTGTCTCCTCAGCTCGTGGGTAATGCTCTGCCAGGTCACTGCTCCTGCTTATGTAACACCTTACAGAATCCTGGCAAATGTCTGTACGTCTTGGATGAGGCTGCTGTCTCCACATGGAGGGATTACATCTCCTCTCCTTGTTGCCTGCCCTCAGCACCCCTGAAGTGTGGGGTGTGCATGTTCCCTGTGGACAAGCTGCAACTTAGAGTGCCTGTTGTGCCCTGTGTGCAGTGCCCACAGCTGCTCCCGTGCAGCCATGCTGTGCTCGGGCTTGCAGTGCTCTAGGGACTGCCTCCAGCACAGATTAGCCTGTATTGAAAACTCCACTCTGCCCTAGTAAAGTCAGCAAAATCTAATAAAGTTTTCTGAAAGCTCTTGAGCTGTGCAGGAAAACAACAGGGATGCAGTTTGGCTCAGGGACCGAGGGCTGGGGTCTCCACTGAATTTTGTGTGACTATGGACCAGTTACTCTCATCCATATTAAAGTCTGAGATACTTGGAAGCCATTTACTGCCTTGTATCCCATGCCTGACTTGCTGAATGAAGTCCAGACATCACAGCTAAGTGTTTGCTGTACAGGGCATGAAAAGAGCCAGGTATCTGAGCACAATTTGCATTGCTTGTGTACTCAGCAGGGAACTGCCTGGACTTTTGATGGATTGTTAAGTATTTATATGATCTGAAGTTCCTTCTTCCTGCAGTTTGGCTGCCCAGAGATGCCCTGTGTGGGATCCCTCTCTGGGAACAGTTAAGAATTGAGCAGTGTCATGCTGATTGAAAGGCGCTGGGAGAAGGAGGAGTTTTCTCCGTAGCAGTGAAGGTGTTTACTCAAAAAGAGGAGGAGGTAGATATGGACAGTGCCAGGTCAGCTTGGGCAAGGTACATGCTGCTGTGCAGGTGTTCCCCAGCCTCTTCAGAGCTGTTTTGTGGCTGCAAATAGTGCAGTGCTGAAGAAGAGCTTTGATGTGGAGGTACAGTCCTGGCTTTGTTCCGGCTGCTCTATGTGGAACTCCTGTCCCTCTGCAGGATTTATAAGGAAGCAGTAGTCCTTGAAATTTGGGAAGGTTCTTGCTGTTCCTGTTGGTTGCTGTATCCCAGTATGACTTGCCTAAGAGGCAGCTGTGTGCTTTGTTAAACATTGCCAAGCTGCTTTAAGCTGAACATAACCACAGATCAATGTTACATGGGATTCACCCAAGTCATTCAGGGAGGTACCTGCAGAGACTTGGTTTCTCTATGATGTGGTTGTACCTCCAAAGGTGTGTGCTGGTGTGTTAACTCTTTGTCCTGATGCCTGTGGATTAGTTTAGGCTTTGATTTGAGTTTGGATTGAGCCCTGGTTCATCTGTTCTGTCAGAACTTTGGTGCCAGGGAGGGAGGAATGAAACTGATAAAATCATACCCCTTGTAATGTGGATGTAGCTTACTGCTGCATAGTAACCTTGGTGTTCATTTTTTGGCTGGGTTAACAAGGATAGAATAAACACTTTGTGCTAAGTTCTGAATTTGTAACAAAAAAGAATCCTTTCCATAACCAGTGGTGTAAATACTAGGGTCTGAGCCTATCAGGTGTGCCAGTTATTCTAGGCTCTATATCACTACCACAACAAGTCTGTATCAAGTCTGAAGTGTAAACAATACATAGGTGGTCTGTATACTTTGAATGTCATGACACCTCCTGATGTCATCTCTGCTGGTATGGGGGGAGCTTGCAAAAACTCAGGTGAGGAGATGCACCTTTAGATTATGGATTCTGTTTTCTGTGCTACTTCCAGGTGTGTTTTCATGACAAGTATTAGTAGTGTAGGCTGCTTCCTACTGCACCCTTTACTTTGAGATGTCACTTTTTGATCAAGTGGGATGAGTATCTGAAAACAGGCTGGATGATTGTGCCTTATTGCCCTCTCTACTCAAGCTCTGTAACCAGTGAACATGCAAATACCTTCCAGTGAGCCCTAAGGGGAGCAGAGGGTATGTGGCTCTGGGATGCAGTGCTGTGAGATGCAGTAGGTGTGCAGATCCTTTTCAGTGCAACTCAGCAACATGCTGTTGCTTTTCTAGGTGCCTGAGCCTAGTTATGAAATCTGAGGAAAACACTTAGCTCAGCTGGAAAAGCTTCCATGACTGGAGCACAGAGTGGGAGGTGGGTGAGCATAATCTTAGAGAATGCCTGGATTGAGTGTAATGTTTCAGCTGCATATCTGACTCTTGTGAGTGCCAGTGGATGTATTGCTGCATGTCCATACCTTCAGTGGACGCTTGCTATATTGACCAAAACTTCCCAAAGCCATCCTGCTGGGCACTGCTGAAGATCTGGAGTATGCTCTGGCTGTCTGGGAGAAGTGCTTGTTCAACAAGGCTGAATATATGGCACAGCTAAAGCTCATTCACATTCTCTCTCTGTGACATTATTTTCCCTTAGTCAGACACCCAGTTCTCACCTTAACTTTGCAGAGCTAGTGAAAAAGGCAGGAATCTGCACTAATTTCTTTCTGCTCTTGTTCCCTTTTTAACTCCTGTGTTTGACACAGTCCCTGGTATCTCAGAACTTTGTTCAGCAAACAAAATTTGGTTGTTTTCCAGGTACAATGGTCAAGCTGCAACATTTTCTCCACTCAGGACCACGCTGCAGCTGCTATTGCAAAAGCTGGTATCCCTGGTAAGTTCTAGTTGGCTGAGTTGGGCTATACTGCCTGTTCCTGCTGAATCAAACTGTGTACACATCAAGCTCTTCTGAACAAGCTTGAGGATAGAAACAACCCATCAGAAACAGAGATGGTTACAAACCAGGACATTTGATTCAGGCTGTGTTGCATCAGCCTGTGCACAAGTCTCCCAGCAAAGGCTGCTGTTGGGCTCTGTGTTAGAGCTCATTAAGATGATGGAATGGGCTGGGTGATGAAATGGTGTGTAGGTGTGTGTAGCTGGAGGTGTTTGGTGCTTTCCAGCAAGCTCTGCCAGATAGGGATTGGGAAAGGAACTGCTAATATGCCCTGTTACAGTGACAGGGTCAGTACCCAAGATATTTTTAGGCTGGAATTAGCCCTGCTGTGTCTCTGCCTAATATCACTGAAGTGCTGTATCAGGATGCTGCTGTCTTGCTACTGTCATGTTCCAATAGGGAGCAGTTCCTCACAGATCAGTATAAATACCAGAAGCTGTCTGCTGTGCAGCTCAGTTGAAGAAAATGCAATCCTCAGTGCTGGGAGCTGCATTATCTGAGCCCAGCTGTTGGCAGAGGCTAAATTTGGTTTCTGGCAGTCTGCTTTGGGAGGGGTCTCTCATTTCTATTATAGTTAACTATTGCCACAACTCTTTCCCTAGCTGTGGCACATTCTATGGTAACAAAGTGATCCCTTCATCAGCTCCTTTGGCACTACCAGCTTCAGGCATTGCCTCTGGTGTGGGAAGTCAAAGGGTCATGTGAGTTTCTTTAGACATTGGGTTGTCTTCCTTGCTGCTTTCAACACCCAAAACTCAACTGAAGAGCCATTTATAGGTTGAGTGTTTGTCAAAGTGTTTGACCCTTGCCCTTTGTATCCTTTTTTGGAACTTGCTCTTTTTGTTAATATTGTACTTCACATACTAAATTTATGAGAGCCTGGAGGAATGCTGGTCCTTTGGCTTCAATATGAGATCCTGACACACATTACTTCAGAATAGGTAGTTGTATGATTGGCTCTTCATGGCTCAAGGTCAGTTTTCTGTGTAAACAGTGAAAATGTGACAATTTAGCCAAATGTTGGGGTGTGTAAATAATGTGCCCAGTATGTGTTTGAGTGGCTGAATACTTCTGAAGATCGAGTATAGGGTGAAGGCAGTACAGCTGCCTGGAAAGACACAAATCCTGGTGGATGCAACATGCCAGTGTTGGCAGCCTGTTGCTGGGGCTGTACTGACATAAAAATACACCCTAATTAGAACAGGTGAGGCTCCTCAGCTTGGATTTTAGTGCTGGGCTAGAGACTAGAATTTAAACTCAGTGTTGCTGAAGAGTTTATATTCTGCTGCTTACCTCATGCTGAAGTCTGGTCCCTTTTATATGCTGTGCTAGAAAATGCTATAGTTGTTTTCATTTATTTGTATCAATATGTCCAGTGGATATTTCTAGTGAGTGGGGTGCGGTGGATGTGAGTCAGCTTTGCTTTGTCTTCTTAACATGGAAGAAGAATAAGGGGAGCAATGAAGTCTCAAAATTTTGACCATGTTTGTGGCCTGGAACAGTGATTATTCTGAGGTCTGTTTTTCAGTGCAAATGTCTTTGCTGGCCTGCAGGCGCAGATAATCATCTGTCTGTCAGCTGCTACTGGGAGCTGCTGATGAAATCTTCCTTTGGCTGCTTCTCTACATGCTGAGTAAGAAACTGGCTCATGGTTTGTGTTTGTTCCCATGCAGTGTTTGCCTGGAAAGGGGAGACAGATGAGGAATACTTGTGGTGCATCGAGCAGACGCTGTACTTCAAGGATGGGCAGCCCCTCAACATGATTCTGGATGATGGTGGAGATCTTACCAACCTAGTTCATACCAAATACCCACAGCTGCTGAAAGGTGACTTGTGTTTTGTTTTGGCAGGCACGGTTCTGCCTGGGAGGCTGTTTGGGGGGAGTGTTTCTGCAGGAATTTGCTGCTGGTGTAAAAAGGGGTGGGGAAAGAGGGGCAGACATGTGCAAACAGGCTGTGAAAATTCTTTACAGTTCAAGACCAGAATCTCTTATCTGCAGGAGCTGTTTCCAGCTCTACTGTGTAGTACATAAGCTGCAGTGACCTGTCCTGGCTGTTCTTCACTGTGCCCATTTCCTGAGAATGGCCACTAGTTCTGCTGTCATGCCAAAAGCTTCCTGGAAGAGGGCTGTGTTCTAGAACTCAATGTCTGTTTGCAATTAGCAGTTTTAGATTAATGCATTTCTTACCCATCATCTTCATGCAGTTCTGAATGAAGTCATGACCACCTGTGGAAAAGGAACAGTTTTCTACCTTAACTACTCAGTTTGTCAGTAAAGATGCTGATGGAATCAGGATTGGGACTCTTGCTTTGATTTACCTTTGGTGCAAGTTAGTAAAACTGATCAGTGTAGTGTTGCTAGCATGTGTTTATGTAAAAGATTGATGGGAATTTGATGTGACCAGGCTGATCTGTGCCTGGTGAGTATGACAGACTCTCCTTAGCCCTGCCAGTGTCCATCAGCTGTGCTGCAGCAAGACATGTCTCCAGGGTTGTTAAAGGGCACATTAGGTCTGGGATGTGAAGGAAATTGGGTGGTGATACAGTGGGGTGTGTTGGTGCTTTTGTAGAGGGAGGTTGCTGTAGAAGCCTGCTGGATCAGCTCCTCTCTGACCTGTGCCTTGCTTTAGTAGGAAGATAGGAGGAAAAAAATCTGAAGGTGGCAGGCTGTAAATAGTGCTGTCTGAGGGGACTGGGGCTCTGCTCCTCATCTATGTGCTGCTGCAGGTAGGGGCACCAGAAAGAGGGAAACTTTGTAGCAAGTCTCACTCTGTCCTTCATCCTCAGCCTGATGTCACTCATAATCCAACACTCAACATCTTTGTGTTATTTAAACTGTAATGAAATTGGTATTTGCTTAGCCTCTCTTCCATCAAAGGTCTTGTGCTTCCTGGATTGCCTCTGTGATATTCATGACCTCTTGCTTTTCCCATGTTTGATGCCAAGGAATACCACATCCCTCTCTGTGTTTTCAGAGGCTGAAGAAAGTATTTTCCATGCTCATTCTTCATTTTACAGGGTTGTTTCCTTGCCATGCACACCTTGGTTGGTGTCCTTGTTCCCAGGGTATTTGAGCTGAACTTCTTTCACACTTTCAGCCCTCCTGTTGTACTTCTTTCTCCCATCCAGCCCTTTTCATCCTCTTGCTTGTCTTTTGATCCTGGTGTTGGGGGGACTGGCATAATACAACGCAGTAGGACAATGGCTCTTGAACTGTCTCATGTATTAGCATCCATGTGTAGCCTGCCTCTGATAAAAAACATCCCTTTCTGGGTGTGCTTCCCAAATTCATAGAAATTACTCTCCCTCTGGGGTTTTAGAGAGTCTAGGGAGGATGCAATACCTGTCAGTGTTTCCCTTCCCAAAATGTGTGGCTGTCTGCATTGGCTGCAGTTGAAAAGCTTCTTGCAGCAGTTCAGTAAATGAAGACTGGTATCTATAGAGGACGACAAACTTGGTCTATTTTACCTTCCAGACCACTGTGCCTTGGAAACAGAATTCCAGAATGGGACTCCAGGAGTAGAGTCTTGATGTCCTTAATCTGAGATCTGTGCTTAGCTCTTTGCTGCAAAGTCTGCTTAAATGGAGTAGTGTAGCATCCAATTTTGGTATCTTATAGCTAACAGAGGCTAATATATTCTAAGGACTTGTGGGGATATCTGACCTCTGTGGAGGTGGAACAATAGTGATGTTATCAGAGCATGCACAGTGTGTGGATTCTGAGCACAGGACACATTTTGGCATGAGGCAGCTGAAAATGCCATTTAAAGACTGGTTATACAGTTATGTTTTCTGGGTTAATTTCAGAGGGAATTGTCTTCCATGCTTCAGCTGCTTCTAATTTAAATGATTAGGTCAAACTGTGCAGCTAACAGTTGAAAGTAGTATTCCTTCAACTAGGAGATGTGTTAATTGTGTATGTGGGACTGCTCAGTAAGCTTCCTCTCTCCTGAAGTGTGCCTGCAGTTAGAGAGCAGAATGGCCTTGGTACTATTGGCTTATTCCATTAAGCCAAATACCATTAATACCAAGAAAAATAAAGGAAGAAAGGAGGAAAATGAGATCTGACCAAAGAGGAAAGTCATCTGTGCAAAAGACCTGTGTGAGGAAGATTGGCTCGTTTGTGATTCATTGATCAGACTTGCTCATTGCTCAGGTGAGAAACACAGGGCAAAGCAGATCTGAGCATTTAGCAAGGCTGTGTCAGTTTAATTCAAACTTGTCCTTGCTGTCCCTTCTCTGCTCTCCAGCCACTCAGGCATTGACCATGGATGGTATAGGCAGCACTTGGGGCAGCTGCAGGGTGGTGTAGACCAGCTGTTAATGGCGCCTGGGGCAGTGCTGGGGTGCCTCTGGGGAGGGGAAGATGTTGGCATATGGGATGTGAGGTCTGCTTAGTGTCATGGAAAGACAGTCTGCTAAGCTCAGGGTTCTCATCTGGAGAGCCTTTGAAGGATGAGGAGTGTCTCCTATTTGCTAGATACACAAGAAGAGAGGGGGCAGGTTTGAACTGGAGGTTGCTGCCATGGCCTCCAAAAGTTTTCCTTCAAGGAGATGACTGTCCATGATCCAGGCAGTTGCTCTGGAAACTGATGCTTTTGGGATACTGTCCACAGATGCTCCATTTCACTGTGCACAAGGCTGCACCGTGAGCTTTAAACTCTCTTCTCCCCTCCAAGCAAGCCCTAAATATGCCAAAGCCTGAATGCATTTCCTCAGCAGGTGGCCATCAGGGGAGTGGGGCTGTTGGGGGCTCTGTGGTGAGATAGAAGTGATGGGGATCAGTCAGCCTAAACGTAGAATCACAGAATGGTTTGGATTGGGATGGACCTCTTAAAGGCCATCCAGCCCAGCTTGCCTGCAATAGGCAGGATGCCTTCAACCCAGGCTGCTCAGAGCCCATTGAACATTCCCAGGAACAGGGCATGCAGCATTTCTTATGGCAGCCTATGCCACCCTCATGGTAAAACAAAACAAAACAAAAAAAAAAAACCTGCCTTATATCTAGTCTGAATCGCCCTCTGTGAGTTTAAGACCATTCCCCCTTGTCCTGCTGCAACAGGCCATGCTAAACAATGTGTCCACATCTTGTAAGCCCACTTCAGGTATTAAAAAACTGCAGTGACCTTTCTCTGGAGCCTTCTCTTATCCAGTTAATCAGCCTTTCTCTTTCTAGTGCTGTTGATCTCATTTCCTTCATATGCTGTAATACAGAGTGGTCTGGGGAGCAATGGGAGGATCTCATGGTTCAGTCTCAGGCTCCACTGGGGAACCTGTCCAAGTTCTACTTTGAAGCTCATGTTGAATTGCATTCAGAGTTCCTCACCTGGCTTTGGAGCAGCTCACAGCTGGATGTTTTGAGTAATGAGGATGGATTTGGGCCAGACCTGGTATGTATGAGTGAGCAGTGCCCTGGAGCCAGGAAAATCAATTGTGTCGTGGGGGGCATCACTAGCTGGTCAAGGCAGGGGATTGTCTTGCCCTGCTCTGGGCTTGGGCAAGTCTCACCTTGAATATTGTGTGGCTTTGGTCACTGCAATGTAAGAAAAATGTTAAACTACTAGAGAGTGTCCAAAGGAGGGACACAAGGATGGTGAAGGACCTTGAGGGGAAGCCATATGAGGAGTGGCTGAGGGCACTTAGTCTGTTCAGCTGAAGGAGACTTAGGAGAGAGCTCATTGCAGTTACAACTTCTCTGTGAGGGGAGGAGAAGAGGAAGACTCCGACAGGAGTGACTCAGTGACAGGAGCCAGGGCATGGCTGGAGCTGTGCCAGGGCGGGTCAGGCTGGAGATCAGGGAAAGGTTGTTCCCCAGAGGTGCTGGCACTGCCCAGGCTCCCCAGGGAACGGGCACGGCCCCGAGGCTGCCAGAGCTCCAGGAGAGTTTGGACAGCGCTGCCAGGGATGCTCAGGGTGGGATTTTGGGATGTCTGTGCAGGGCCAGGAGCTGCCCTGGGTGATCCCGGGGGTCCCTCCCAGGCAGGCGCTCTGTGGGTCCGTGCGGGCCGGGCTGACAGCAGAGGGCGCTGCGGCGCCGCGGAGCGCGGCCCGGCCGAGGCCCCGAGGCCGCTCCTGTCCCCGGGCCCTGCTGCTTTCATCCCCCGGGCCCTACCCCCACCGGGCCCACAACTGTTCCCCCAAACCCCGGGCCCTGCTCCTTTCATCCCCTCCAACTCCGGGCCCCACTTCTGTTCCCCGTGCAAACCAACCCCCCGGGCTGCTGCAGCCTTGTGTGGGGCCTGCCAGGCACAGCACTGGCAGGTGCAGAGATGAGTGGCTCTGAAGCGCATCCTCTGGTGTTTCTGCAGTTGTTTGAGGGTTCTTAAGCCTCTGGGGGATGCTCCCAGCACCTGGATGGGCTGGTTTGCACAGCATTGACTCCAACTAAGGTGAATCCTTTTACTTTTCCCAGGAATTAGAGGTATTTCAGAGGAAACGACCACTGGGGTTCACAACCTGTACAAGATGAAGGCCAATGGGACCCTGAAAGTGCCAGCTATCAATGTGAATGACTCTGTCACCAAGGTAATACAGACAAAGCCCTTCTGCAGCGTTCTGCTCTCTGGCCAGCTTGGTGTTGGGATGTTGTCATTCCCATGAAAATATTCCTTCTCTTGCTGAGCTTTTCCTGATCTGGTTCTGAACAGAGATTTCTACCATATCCTAAAAGTGAGGCTTTGATGTCTCTAATGGGACATGCTGTTGTAAGTACCCTGTTGTCAGGACATTGAGGGCTTTTTTGTATGTAAGAATGTACATCCTTCTGCTGTTTAATAATGTGAACACACTTTTGGAGATCCTGGGCACAGTCAGTACCTGTGGCAAGGAGCCTATCCTCACTGTGAGTAGCTTAAAGCCAGCCCCTAGGCAGATGTCAGGTACCAGCTGGAAAAATATTTTACCTCCTTGAGCTTGTGCTGGTAAGGGTTGGTTGGTCATCCTGTGGCTGATCTCTGTAAGCAGCAGTTGCAAAGGAGAGGACATGAGGGGGATATTTATCCCTTGCTTAGCTTTAGTACTGCTTCTGAGGTAAACCCTGGTGAATTGAGAATGAATTGGAATGGTGTTTAAAGGGTGGTGGTGCTTTTTGGCCACAGATGAATTATAGTGCGAATTAAAGGTGTACTAAAGGTTTATGCATGTTGATGTTTTTTAAATCTAGTTACTGACTCTTATTTCAAGTTCCTGTTGGGTTGGCAGTTCCCATGTTTGACCTGCCTTCTCTGCAGTTTGCTATCTCCTTTCTGCTCACTGAGATGCCCCTGATACTTCGGTAGTGGGCTGGAATCCAGTTAATGTTGAAAGAAGTTCTTTGCATTCTTTTCACGCAGATTTGTGCTGCTTGCATAATAATTATTAATACTGTTTAGTAGATCTAGAAATTCAGATGTTTCTAACAAAGCCTCTTGAGGGGATTTGGGATTCTAGTGCCAAACAAGTGCTTATTTTCAAGTACTGTTTGGTATCTATACAGTACAAGATTTGTACTAACCACAATTACAGATCTCTGGGAAAATATGCAGCTGAGCTGACAAATTCTGCTCTCCTAGTCTGATATTTCCAGTTGGTGCCAGGCTCTTGTGCTAGCATATGGAGAAAGAAGGCAGGCACAGCAGCCAGCTCTGTTCTTCCCCTCAAGTGTATTTTGGGTGGGGCAGATATCTGCATCCAACACTCTGCTCTCTTGTCTGCATGGGAATGCACTGATTGCAGTTGGGGGATTTGGTGATGAGGAACCAAATCTGACCAAGCTGCTTTCCTTCATGCTGCAAGGAAAATCTGCAGGACTAGGAAAGAGAGATACCAACTGGCACTAGCTGTAGTATTGGAAGGGTTTGTAACAATTTTCTGATGTATTAATGGCAGCTTTGCCTCTGATAGTGTTAATAGGCACTGGGTCTGAAATTCTGGATCTGAGGTATAATTTGTTACACTTTGGCCAGTTTCTGCCATGGGAACTTTATCCCATTTCTAGTCATACTTACAAGAACTTCAGATGCTGTGAGTGTACCTTCCACTAGACCAGCTTGCTGCCTCTGGGAATTTAATCTTAAGATTGCCTGTAGCAGACAGTGCTGTGTTAAGTGAGAGCAAGAAGGATTGGTGCCCTAAGGCTGTAGAAAGCCAGGACAGGCTTTGAGATCAGAATTTTGCTGTGAATAGAGATTTTTAAGTATTGCTTCCTTGGGGAGCACAGCACAACATTAGTAGCCAGATTCTTTAAAAAATCTCTGTAATTCCCTTAATAATCAAATCTGTTTGTACAGCCCTTCCTCCTGGTCAAAACAAGAGGCTCCAGGAGAAGGAGCATTGCAAAAATCAGCACAATAAGGTATGTTTGAGTTTAGGAAGGTCTTCAAGGGGTGAAGTAAAGTAATATTTGATGTCTGACTCAGCTGGGCACTTTTGATTGGAGGGTCTGGCTCTTAATGTCAGTGTTACAGTAGGAGGATGTTGTGTGATAGGGCAGTAGGAGATGAAATCCAGGGATTCCTGGTTGCAGTGACCACTGTTGTGAATGGCTGCTTGCTGAAATTTTCCAGGTCTGAGCAGTAGTGACAGTGTTAGGGAATTTGACAGTGTTAGGGTAGCTCTTTGTGGGGGAAGATGTGATTTTGATCTTCTGGGAATACAGGAACCAGTTTCTCCTGGTTGATGTGGGCAGCTTGCTGCTCTGCAGGCTGGATGTGTCTTGCAAAGATAAGATGTGCTGCTGGTGTGTTTTGCCTTCTTGTGGCACTTGGTTCAGTTCATTGGCTGGTAAATAGCAGCATTGTTTGGTAAACATCTGGTTTAGGAACTCAGACCTACATTGGTGTGAAAGACACTTAATAAATTCAGGTTACCTCTAACAAGTTTTTAACAAGTCCAAGCCGTGGTCAGTAGATGAGATGTATTTATGAAATGCTTCTCACCATGTTGAAGCCTGGGTCTGATATAACCTATAGATTGAAACTGGATAAATAAAAACATCAAACCAGGTTGCCTATCCCTCGTGGTGGTTAAAGTATTTGACTCTCGTAGTACTTGCACATAAGTCCATTTTCTTTCTCTTATGGAAATTTCACTTGAGTGGCTTTCATCTCTTCTGAAACTGCTCTGTTTTCTCCCTCAGAGCAAGTTTGATAACCTTTATGGCTGCAGAGAGTCCCTCATCGATGGCATCAAGCGTGCCACAGATGTCATGATTGCTGGGAAGGTGGCAGTGGTGGCAGGATATGGGGATGTGGGCAAGGGCTGTGCCCAGGCCCTGCGGAGCTTCGGAGCCAGAGTCATCATCACCGAAATCGACCCCATCAACGCGCTCCAGGCAGCCATGGAAGGTGGGAGCTGAAGCAGAGCAGGAATTTGGGATTCTGACAGGATCTCTGCATGTCAGTGTAGAGCAGTAAATGAGAGCTGGCCAGGAGCAGTTCAGTGGGTTTCAGCCCTGTCCCTACTGAGGTAGAGTTGAATCCAGTTTAACTGCAAGAATCCTTTCCTTGCAGTTAGGGAAGGAGTTTGTTGCTACAGGCCTTGAAGGTGTATTTGGAATCAAGGATTCAAAGACCATAGAGGGGTAAGGCTGAGGGATTGTCCTCAAGTTGTGTGGTTCTAATCTCCAGTGTGGGATAAGACTTGACTGGAATTAAAACATTGAAAAGCACCAGGCTTTACCCTGGATAGATTTTTTTTATTTTATTTTTTATTTTAGAGCAATGCCATGCTCTCTGTCTTTCCAGCTGAGCTCAGGGCATGCTCAAGCTGTTCTCTTTGGTGGGTGGCTCATGTAACTGTGCCTCTTGGTACCAGTTTATCCAATTTTCTGTTCACCCCTGCCAAGAACTGCAGGTGTTGTGGGGGCAGTTACTTTGTGAATTCAATCCCCTGAATCCAGTCTGAGTGCTGTGCCACACTCTACCTCTAGACATTGAATGCATAGATCCACAGATTTGAAAAGGGTGAGGGATGGATGGTTTTTGTGCCGTGTTGTTTAGCAAGACCAGTATCACACCACCTTCCATCATCCCTAGGCCAAGTGTGGGCAGAAATATTTGACTCATTCTTTCTCTACACTTCTCTACTTTTAGTATTGTGCCCCACTTGTTAATAAATGTTGGTGGTTGTATAGAGAAGTAACTTTTTCTCTTTTCAGGTTATGAAGTTACGACCATGGAGGAGGCCTGCAAAGAGGGCAACATCTTTGTCACCACCACTGGCTGCACTGACATTGTGCAGGGCAGGTATGGCCAAGCCATTTGCTTTAGTGAAAGCATACCTGTCTGGTTAGACTTCTTTCTTTAAATACAATAATAACCTATCAACGGCGTGGTTATGGTTAGCACACAGTCTGACTTCTGAACATCAGAATTTAGCATGAATTTAGTGAGAAATTAAGTCTTTGGTCAGTTTTGTTGGATGTTGCCACATTGTAGTTGTTCCTGGCTTATGGAATGTAATGATGGAGAAACAAAAGCTGTAGAGGGGTAGATTGACTTTTGGAGAATGAGGGCATCAGGGCTGAATTCTGTGTTAGGCCAGACAAATGTGAACAGAAGAGGAGGCAGGTAAAGGTTGAAAGGGATTCCATCTGTGGGTGTATATAGCAGCTGAAACTAGCCTGTTCTCAATGAACTGCCCTGCAGTGTTTGGTTACTGCTTCTTAGAACTCAGTTTATAGTCCCAGCTCCACAGACTCCTTCCTTTCTTTGCCATGATGACTGTAGATGTTGTAATGGAAGATCAGATTAGGTGGAAGGACATCAGGCCAGTAGTATCTAGAGATGTAAAACTGCTGGGAACTTCAAAGTCGTGAAGAAAATAATTTCTTCTGTGTAAGGAGAATAACTGCACCTGTTTATTTTGACCAATCAAGCAAACTTTTATTACTTTCCATACTGGGAAAATACTTTCTCTCCAGTAAGCTCTTACATCCTTGGGAAATGTCCTTCCCAAGGACTTCCAAGAAGCTTTAAAGCCTGTTCCAGTAGACTTCCCATGCCTGGAGGGAATTCCAGCGCCATACACCTTGTTAGAGTCAATCCAGTTACTGAGCTGGGCACTGGTCAGGGCTGTGGATTGGAGCATCTGCTGAGGGAGAAAACTGTGGATTAACTTTTTTTCTTTTGCAGACACTTTGAGCAGATGAAGGATGATGCCATAGTGTGTAATATTGGCCATTTTGATGTGGAAGTTGATGCCAAGTGGCTGAATGACAATGCAGTGGAGGCAGTGAACGTCAAACCTCAGGTGAGGCAGCCTTTCCACAGGCTCTCCTGCTGGAAAAAGGCAATGGCTGTTCAGTGTCTGTTTCTAGAAAGGAAAATTACTTCTCTTGAGATTCTTTGGTGTTTCTAGCTTTGTTGGAAGCCACTGTTCTTCTGGTGAGAATGCAGATTCTGCTAACCTGGAACAAGCTGCATGCGATATTCTTGGGTTGGCATTAAAGCAGTTGTTTCCAGCCAGTGCCCAAGTCCCTCAGGGTGATCTCTGGGGTGAGGTGCCTGGTATGGGTGCATCTTTCTCCAAGTGTTCCCACTTCCTTGAGAGACAGGAGCCTACCCTTAGTGCTGGTTGTAGAGAATTAATTGTATCAAGTCCTTTCAGCTTTGATGTTTGGGGCATGGGCAAAGGGGTATGCAAATGTGCTTGCTTCGATAGCCCTGTGCTGAAAACAATGCCTGAGCTCAGGAAACAAGTTAGATGAGGAATGCAGAGCATTAGAGACCCTATAAAACTTAAGAGCAGAGCCCACAGATTGCCTGGTGCCTGACTGAATTTCTTCCTGTGGAGCTGTTTACTCATGTACTGCTCTGCAGCAGAACAGTTGTGGTCCTAAGGGAATCTCAATGGAATCTCTTTTGGGATTCTGTCAGGGTTTGAAAAAATTCACACTTCTTTGTTTTCAAAGTATGGTGTGATTTTTTTGAAATCTACTCTGAGATTGAAGCCTCAGGAAAGCCTGTCTGAAGCTGTGCCAAACTTGGGTTTCTTTTCCAGACTTGAGGGCTTCATTTTAGAAACCTGTGTGGGCAGACCAGGCAAGATGTTTCACCCTTGCTAAGCTTGCATACCCACCATGTATTTGCTTTAAGCTCTGGCTTTAGCTACACAGGGAAAATAAAAATCTGAAAATTTCAGCTTTCAACTGTGTCTTAAAGCAGAGAAGCAAAACTGAAAATAGATCAAAACTGTTCTGTGACACCAGCATTTAGAGAGAACATCACATAAAGCAAACCAGGCTTTATCTGACTTTGTGTAGGACTTCTGGTTACCTTTTGAAGAGGGAGTTTCCTTGCTGATATCAGGATTCTGGGACAGGTTTTCTAGTTTTTAATAATGCCACACCCAAATATACCTCTCACATCTCCATTTGCCCTTTCAATTTTCCTAACTCCCCCGTGGCTTATTGGCCACCCACATCAAGTGTTACTAAACACTTGTGGGGGGTTGGTTGAGACACTTTGCACAGCCTTAACCACTTCTAGAGTTGTACCTTCAAGTTCTCACTATGTTCAGGTTTGTTCTTGCCCACTGCCTTAGTGGAGCTGACTCTGCTCAGCGGCTCTCGTCCTAGAGGAGCCCACAGGTACCTGCTTGCTTTCTGCTAGCTCAGGTTCTTTTAAAACTAAACCCTGGACTGCTTGAATGACAGCGTGCAGTAAGGTGCAGTGTGGTCCCAGGTATGAAAATTGTAACAAGTTTTTTGTTTTAAAAAGAATGAAATTGCCTTTTGAAAAGGATGGAATTGGGGTTAGGGTTGGCCATATGGATTAATGCTGAAGAAATAAGTTCCTAAATATTCAGATTTTTCCCAAACCTGGCAGCTTCTTTTCTGTATCCTGAGCCAGGGGGGGAATATAGTACAAGAGCAAAAATCCCTGTCTTTCTGTGAGGACATCTCTGGATGAGAGGATTAATGCCAGGGTGGTTAACTTCAGCTGAAGGTACAAAGTAATTGAGACCATGTCCAGCATGAAAGTTTCAGTACCATTGCTAGGCTGATGTAAGAGATGTTTAATACTTCAATAAGAAAAGCATCTTACTGTGCCATTGTGAGTGATGTTGCTTTCAGAGGACAGGTGAGGAGGAAATAGGCTTATTACCAAAAAGCTGGCAGATTGGTTTGGCTCTGGGTTTGCACTGCAGCCCTGCTCAGCTGTGTTTGGGTATCAGAGACTGACCTACTGCACAAACTCAACTTGAGAGGGCAAGGAAAGGTCAAGGTCAATGAGCTTTGGCTTATAAATTATTCCCATATAGTGTGAAGGGAAGAGCAAAGCAGCCAGAAAGTCCAGAGCCAAGTAAATTCCAATGGGGAAAAGGCACTTGCCTAAGTGTGGAGAGGAGCTTATTGCTTGGATAACTTGAATTCTACTTCTGAAGCAATTTCTTGAGCTTATAAATCAGCCTGTTTATCTGCCTGTATATGAGATATATTTCACAGTACTGACTTAAGCATCTGCTGGTACCACTACTATTTTGTATTTATTTCTGTGCATTAATTTTACATTTTCTGTGTTTCCCTGTGCATTGAATGATTCCTGTCAGCACAGGTTGCTGAAGGTGTGGGGTTCTGTGCACAAGCCAGCAGCTGTCCAGGGGCAAGTTGTGTGGATACCATGCAAGGATATAAGATTGTGACACCCTAACCACCCAATTCAGAGTTCAAAACCGAAATGCTACTTTACCTGTCGTTGGTGATCTGCAATGGAGAGCTGGCATCCAAAATAACTGCAGCTGCTTGGGGGGGAGATTGTCCTTATCCCATCTGCTGAGTGCTTTTGGGCAGGAGAAGCCAAGACTGATTTAGGGCTGCACTTTGAGGTGGTTACTGCCTGCATATTTTGTGCTGAAATCACAATAATCTGTCATGTGAACCCAAGAAGCAGAAAATGGTGGTGTGCTTGAAGCATAGCTGGGGCAGGCAGGTGGAGGCACAGACCTGCTCTGAAGGCAAAATACCTGTCATAGAAAATATTTGTATTGGTTTGCTCTTGGCATCTCTGCTAAAGTCCTGCACAAGGATGTTTTTTCACAAGAGGGTATTGTAACAATTACAGCCTCATCACATGTGGCTTTTAACTTACAGGCCAAAATTGAACATTGTGTTTTACTTAATATTAAATAACTTTTAGCTTCCAAAGTTTAAATATAGCTGTGGGGAAGGACCCTTTTAGGTCTGTCACAGTTGTTCTGCTAAGCTATCAGAAGATAAATGGACTGAAGCATTAGGTTTTGTCAAAGTTGGTTGCTGACTATGTTTTAAGTATTTCCAAAGTGCTCTACTCTCAAATGCTTGGTATGTGAGCAGTAAATACCAGTTAATACTGAATATTCTTGTGACTTAAGAGCCATATTGGTGTTTCATTATTTCTTTAATATTGTAACCTCCTCCAGGATGAAGGCAGGGCAGAGAGGAGCTAGTGAGAGATGGAAAGGAGAAGCCAGGTTAAGTTTAACGTTGCAGGAGTGCAGCCTGGCCCAGGCAGTTGGGGCACATGCTAAGTGACATTATCTCCTGAGCTGTGGGGGACAGTGACATTGTCTGTTTCCTGAGTTGTGTGGGACTCTCACAGCTGAGGCTCTGTCTCCTTAGCCCATCTGAGCAGGACTCTGTGCAGAGTTCTGCTGTCCCTGGGGCGACTTGGGGAGGATCATGCCTATGGTCCCCCAAGAGCAAAGCAGGGTACACCAGGAACCAGGACAGCTGATTATTGTATGTATTGGCCTTGCAGAGGTGGGAGCAATTCCAGAAGACCTTCAACAGGCTGAGGGCTCTGGCTGTTACCCTGTGTTAGATGCCAAGGCTCTGGACTGATGCATGCAGAGGTGCTCCCTCTTCCCTGTCACCACACGCCAGTTGTGACCAGTAGGTGTAGATAAACTGGGATTTACTGCTAGCAGCACATTCCCATCACAGTTGGTTGGGACTACATGCGTGTAGAAAAGCCAGGAGAACTGGGGAGATGGCTAAAAAAAAAAAAATTGGGAAGCTGGTTAAAAAAAAACGTGGGAGAGAGCTGGTGAAAAACAAAGCAGATGGCAGGATGGGTGTGCTGTGAAGCCCAGGGTGTTTTGCAAAGACCTGGGATGGAGAGAGGGGTGTCTGTTAGAGCTCAAGTGCAGAGTTGCTGGGGGAGGGAGGCCCCCAAGGCCAGGCTGCCCGTGTCTGACCGGCACTGCTGCTCCGCAGGTGGATCGCTACACCCTGCGCAACGGCCGCCACATCATCCTGCTGGCCGAGGGCCGCCTGGTCAACCTGGGCTGTGCCATGGGCCACCCCAGCTTCGTCATGAGCAACTCCTTCACCAACCAGGTCCTGGCACAGATCGAGCTCTGGACCCACAGTGACAAATACGCCGTGGGGGTCCACTTCCTGCCAAAGAAGGTGAGTGAGAGCCACACAAAGGTGCTGGTAATGAAGCCAACTTCAGGTGTGGCTTTGTTTGTGCTTGAACTCATTTTTCTACTGAAGGCTTTTGTTGCAAAGTGGTTCTGTCCTTCAGAGGATGTTTAGCTTTCGATGTGCTAGGTGTGAATGGGCTGTTCTTTTTGTGTGCAGAACTGGGACTTGCCTGTCCTGTGATGGAACATCCAGGCACTTTTTGACTTCTCTAAGTTGCTGGGAAGCCCTGTGCTGCCTCAGGGTAGTTGGGAAGCTTCTACCAACCAGCTTGTTCCTTTTACAAACCTGTCTAGCAGCAAAGTGTAGTGGACAGAGTTGGAGTGAAACTGAATCCCTTTTTTGGTGGTTGATAGAGTCCTGATCCCATTTGCACCTGAGAGAGCTTTTCACAATCTGGTCCTAATAACTTCACAGAATATTAATGACATATTTTCTCGGATTTCCCTTTAAACTTATCTCTGCATTCTTTGTTCTTGGAAAAGTCTGGATCATGTCACAGGTTGCACATTCCTTTTAGAAAACTAACATGGTTTTAATTTTCCAAAACAAGCCTGAGAATTTGAGATCGTTCATGGAAAAAGATGCCGGAGTTAAATCCCACTGCCTTTGGAGCACAACCAGGTGTGAGAGTAAATGTGAAAATACTTTCCATTTGGGAAGTAGAATGTGTATGTTTTGGCTTACTATTGAGGTGTTTGATGAAGAACTTAAGTTTACAAACTCTTCAGTTAAGGATCAAGCAAAGCATACCAGAAATGCAGTGTAGGAGTGGATCAGCAAACTGCCACGGAATTGTCTTCAAAGGAACAGTTTTATTGACAGTTCTCTTGAGAATGAGAGGCCCAGTGTTGCTGATAAAATGTGACTTCATCCTTTCACTGAGTAGCAATTTTTAGTAAGCATATTTGAACTGGAAATACATAGAAATGAGAACTAATGCCCAGAGCAGTTAAACATGAAGTTGCCTGTTAGAGGAGCATATGGCAGTGATCTCAGGTTCTTCCACTGTGACAAAGCACTTCTGACCCTCTGTGCCTCACAGAGGGCTTTATTCAAAGAATACAGCAATCACCTTGTCAGAACCAACAAAAGAGTTTTCTCTGAATTTTCTGGGTTAGTGCCTTTCCTTGTTCTGTGCAATTGCTTTGAGGTCCAAATGTAAGACTTAACAATTACCAGGTACCTTACACTGCACTTTCTTTGACTGCAAGAGTATTGCTTTGATCAGCCATTACAAATGTGCACACATTTATGCAATGTGTGTTCCTGGAAATCTAGGAAAACTCTGGTCTCTATGTTCTTGGCACCAGATCTGTCCTGCTCAGCTTTGATTTTAAGGTGAGAACGTCTGCTTATCTTCATCTAAATTTGTGTGTGCTATGTCTAAGTCTTCAAGTCCCCAAGCTGAAGCAGCTGTGAAACGATTGATCCCTGCTGTCATTAGAAAACCTCATCTGGGAATTGTCAGGGACTTGGTTCCTTTTCAAGTGAGTGGAGTCCTAAATTCACTGGAAATACACCTGTGAGTGCTTCACACCTCAGTCTAATCAACAAGATAAGAATACAATTTCTGACCCTCCTTTTTTTGTTTCCTGGCATAGTGATAGGATGTACTAGGCTTAAATACTTGTTTCGCTTCTAAACACAGACCACAGGTTTTCTCTCTTTCATGATTTACCTGACTCTCTGGTGGATGTCTTGGTTCACTGCCACCATTTCAACCATTTCCCCTTAAGTTTCTGATTTGGTCTTGGTGACCTTTGGCTGTACTGATTCCCAAGAGATGCTGTCAGGTTGACAGTGTGGTCACTGTGAGCATGCTGAGCTGCAGTGAGTTACACTCTGTGCAGGTGGAGCTTTTTACCTGGTTCATGGCATGGGATTACTTCAGAGTAGTGGCTTTGTTACCACAGGCCCTTGGAGGGGGAAATCCAGGACTGGTTTTTGAATCATTTAGGCCATGCTGATTCACACAAGCTGCAGGTTTGGCCCTTGATTGTGTTGTTGATTTACTGTCCTTCAGTATATTGCAGTCTTTCATGTCTACTTAACTAATATGAGGGAAATGTTGCTGGTTTTTTTTCTGTGCTGCTGGGATTTAGACTTACCTTGTATTATCACTGTTTCCTTTGCAAAGATTGCCTGGTTTTTGCAGGAATTGCAAATGGTCAGACTTGTCCATGATCCCTGCTTGTGCTGTCCTTTTTTCTGCCTCTGAATATCCCCTGTGGCTGTACATCCCCCTCTCACACAGCAGCTTGTTCACCATCCTGTTTGTTTTCTGACTCTCCTGTACCTGCTTCTGGAGTACTTGACTGCCTTCTAACTTTGTAAATTTTTTAGTTTCTTGAGTTTACATATCTGCCTGACACCTCTGGGATAGAGAAATTATATCAACCTTCCTGTGCTTGTGTCCTACAGCCCAGCTTGGTTTTATTCTTCATGAAGACAGTAGATAAAAATAGTCTTGCTGAATTGGAGATTCTGGAATGGTTTTCATTGTTCATGTGTCCCTAGGATGGGATATCTGGAGAGGGCAGGAATTTTTTTCCACTCTTAGGACTTGTATAATATTTTGGGATGACAGTGTAGTATGTCCAGGTGTCTTTGTAGTAGAAACTGGGGCTTTATCATTCTCCCAAACTGGATATTCTTATCTCTGAGGAGTTTGATCTCTGCTCTTTGCCTGCTGGATAGATGTGAATGTGTAAATGAGATTGAAACAGGTTTGATTATATAAAATTTTGTCTCACTTAAACTTGACTCCCTCAAAAGCACAAGGCTCTTCCATGTGAGTTGAGTGCAGGTCTATGAGGTGAGGGATGTTGGCAGGAAAAAAGCTGTGTCAGTGTAAGTCCCCCTTCGGGGCTGCTGTTGGTTTCCACATTCATTTCTGTGACTGTGACTTCCTGAACTAACAGAACTCAGTTCTAATGTTCTTATCTCCATGTTTTGTTTTCCAGCTGGATGAAGCTGTGGCTGCTGCTCATCTGGACAAGCTGAGTGTGAAGCTGACAAAGCTGAGTGACAAACAGGCCAAATACCTGGGCTTGCCCAGAGATGGGCCCTTCAAACCAGACCACTACAGATACTGAGCAGGTGGCACTACCCAAAGACCAAAGTGCAGGGATACAACCTTCCAAAGCTCTTGTGTGTGCTGGGTTTCTGAGGACAAGCCTTTTGCCATTTTCCTCTCAGTGCTGCACAACCCCTCCCCTTACCAGGGAGCCTTCAAGGCACTGTCAGTGGAAGGAGGATCACTGACTCCTGGAATTAGAATTGGTTACTTAGCTAATGTCACTGTGAAAAGGATCCTATGCACCTTTTATTGGTTTGTAATGCTCCAATAAGGGGAGCAGGACAAAAGGTGGCTAAATGAGAATGTGTAGTCTTGTCATACAAGTGGCTGACGGCTTTGAGCAGGCTCACCAGTGAGGTGGGGAATGGTTTCTGCAGAGAGGTGCTTTTGCCATGCCCTGCTCCAATCAGGTGAATCCCATTAGGAGACTGGCTGTGTCAGGCCCTCTCCACAAGAGTGCCCTGGTAAAGTGCTTATTGTGAAACTGGATGAAATATGGAGGATATGGGTTGCTTGGTCTCCTTGCTGTAAAATCAGCTCAGCCTCCTATTCAGAGATTACAGCTGGAGCTTTTACCTGAGTTAATTTACTCCATCGTTTTTGGGCAGAACAAAGACCATTTTGTGCTCCTGCTGTACCAGCTTGAGGAGGGGTGAGGTAAGAGAGACTTTTAGCAGCCTTCAAGTGTGTTGTGAGCAGCTGAGGAGCCACTGAGGGGATGGTTTGGTTTAGGGACCTTGTTCAGTCCTCTGCAGACACCAGCAGCACACTGCTACCCCCAACTTGATTTCTGAGTTGTCATGTCTGCTGTATCATGTTTGTCACTGACTTCAAGTGCTTTTATTAAAGATCTGACTGTGGCCTGACTTGCTTTTGCAGTGTGATGTTTTGGGGTTTGCCATGAGTTTGTTTACCTTTGTGTGATCTTTAAGCTACTGAAAATATTTAATGTACCCACATGGGTTGTCCTCAAGGCAAAAGCCAAAATGCTGTGACTGCATCTTGTGCTCTGGCTTGGAAAAGCTGCTCCTCAGGAAATATTTGAAGGGCTGAATCTTATAGGCTGGTCACTCTGCCCACACAGAATTACCTCCCTATGCCATGGAAGCTCTTTATTGCCACTGTCCTCTTCAGTCAGCATTGCACTGCAGACCACCTCTGTTTCTGCATGTAAGAAGATAAAAGGTTTGGAATGATGTTACAAAGTGCTTGAAATTCTCAGATTCATGCCCAAACCTCAGTGAGCAGTTAGAACAGATGGTGTGGAGTGTGAACTGTTGGAGGAGGAAACAAAAGAGATGAGTGAACAAAGTGTTGCTCAGTGTGCAGCTTTTTTCATGGCTTTGTTTTTGACCTCTAAAAAGCACCAATTTGAATTGAATTTGGGTCCCACAAGGGCATCATAAATGACTCCATAATCATTAAGGGTGATTATCCTTTAAGAGATGTAGCAGTTGAATACACATCTAAATGTAGGTGATGTGCACCTTGTGCTTGTGGCACAGAGTACCAATGGTGAAAAATGTCACTGTGGTAGAACAAATGCAGTAGGAAAATAAGGACTGCTGGTGTCCTTACTCCTTAGTTTCCATGACTTGGGCTTTGACTTCTCAACCCATTTCACAGCTGAAATCTGCTGTGCTGAAAGTGCAAGGCTGTAATTCTATTCTTGGATCATGGATTCCTAAAATTCAATTAGGTAGGGCCACCTGGAGGTCTCTGGTTCATCCCTGTCCTTATACCAGGGCCATGCTGAGATGAACTTGCCCAGGAGAGTTTCAGTTGTCTTGGGACAGATCACATCATCTCCATAGGCTTCTCTCGCAGAATGTGACCACCCTCTGGTGAAAGTATTCTTCTGTACATTTAACTGGAATTTCCTGTGTTACAGCCTGTGCTGGCTGCTTAATTTTCTCCCTCTGTGTGTCTGGGAAGGGACTAGTTCCATCTTCACTACATGCATGATTCCATAGACAAATCAGGGAAGTGTCCAGACCAGCTCTGAAAAGATCTCATCTGGTCTGCAAGGCCGTGGGCCAGGGCATTAAAGCACCACTGTGAGAACAAGAACTGTCCAGTGCCTTTCTTCAGCATATTCATTAACCAAACTAATGAAAATCTGATTTGCTGCTGAAAATCCACTATTGTGAATAAGTTAGCAATGTGGGATTATGATGGTTTGATTTGATAAAAGGCAGAATTTATATCTGAAATAAATTTATTAGGTTTAGTATTTTTTTGACTTTTTTTTTTGTTTTTTGTTTGTTTTTTGTTTTTGTTTTTTTTTTTTTGTTTTGCTTTTTTGCCGTTGAAGAGGACTAGATCAAATGCAGGCCCTAATAAAACCACTGGCAGAATTTCTCCCTCCCAGTGCAGTTGTGGTTTGGTGGCTGCAGCACTGCTGCGGTCAGTACCTGTCAGCAGAGTGGTTTGGAAACTGGAACCACAACAGGAGCCTGTTGAGTATT
Organism: Tychaedon coryphoeus; assembly: GCA_013398595.1. NCBI lineage: Eukaryota > Metazoa > Chordata > Aves > Passeriformes > Muscicapidae > Tychaedon > Tychaedon coryphoeus. Next base: position 31,248 of record WBND01000674.1, read on the forward strand.
TTTGTTCACTCTTTTTTGTGCACTTCACATTCTTTAGGTGCAGCTGTTCAGCCTCAGGGGGATCATCTTTGTTCTTAATGTGGTATGAGCTGTTTGAACTCTTTCTCAAGGACAATTTTGAATAATCTTTACAATAGAATACACAGATTTCCCTTCCATTTCAGAAGCTTTCCAGGACACATGGAAGACTTTGGAACCTGACCTTTGGTGTAGCAGCTGATTTCCTTTAAAAAAATACATGTTGTTCCACGTTGTGACTCCCTGCTGGTTTCTTAATGTGTACAATCCACATGACAGCAAAAGTGTGCCCAGGTGGGCAGGGAGGCCAAGGGCAGCTGTGCTGTCCCAGGGCTGGTGTGTCCAGCAGGACCAGGGCAGTGACTGCCCCTGTGCTGGCCACTGCTGAGGCCCCACCTCCCATCCTGGGGTCAGTTTTGGGGCCCCTCACAAGAAAGACATTGAGGGGCTAGAGTGTGTCCAGGGAATGGAATGGAGCTGGGGAAGGGTCTGGAGCACCAGGAGGGGCTGAGGGAGCTGGGAAGGGGCTCAGCCTGGAGAAAAGGAGGCTCAGGAGGGACCTTGTGGCTCTGCACAACTCCCTGACAGGAGGGGACAGCTGGGGGTTGGGCTCTGGGAACAGGGAACAGCGATGGGACAAGAAGAAATGGCCTTGAGTTGTTTCAGGCAAGGGTCAGGTTGGATATCGGAGAAAATTTCTTCATGGATAGGGTGGCCAGGTGTTGGCACAGCTGCCCAGGGCAGTGGTGGAGTCTCCATCCCTGGAGGGATTCAAAAGCTTGCATGAGTGTGGCACTTGGGGACATGGGTTAGTGGCAAACTTGGAGGTTCTGGGGGAGTGGTTGGACTGCAGGGTCTTAAAGGGCTTTCCAAGCTCAATGACACTGAAATTACTCAGCAATTTATTGAGCTCTTTCAATAAATTGCTCTTTATTGGCAAGAGCACATCTGATGTCAGAGTTTTGCTAAACCATTCACAACCAATTTTTCCCCTCTTTTCTCTTTGTTTTCAATCCACATGCTATTAATTCAGAGTTCACTCTAGCCTGAGTTCGAGCATCTAGATTGCCTCAATACAGATTGCCACTCATTGTGGCTGCTTTACAATGGTTTTAGCGGGTGCTAATGAATGAAGAATAGCACTGAGGAGAGCCTGGCGTCTCTAGGTGCCCAGGCTGGGAAGTGTCCCCTCCCCAGCACCAAAACCCCTCAAATGGGCTCCTCTGGCATCCCACACCTGGCTGCGATGCAGAGGGCAGTGACAGGCTCCAGCTTTTCTCACTTCTGAGCCTCTGCACAGCAGATGTCCCAGCACTGGGGCAATGTGAGCCACGGGCCCCTGGATCTGACAGGGGATCCAGAGAGGGGGAGCTGGGTCACTGCGAGCAAAGGGGAGATTCAGTCTCGGAGTGATGGAGCTCAGCAGGTCTGGATGGATGCACAGAACAGTGTTTGTTCCCCGGGCACGGTGTGAGAGGCTGACCCAGAGCAGCCCTCGGGCCCCTGTCCCAGCCAGGCTGAGCAAAAGGACAAACCCCAAAGCAGCCTTACCTTCAGTTCAGCAGCCTCTTCCCCCAGCTTTGATTGCAGGCTCATTTTGAGGGGCAAAAATGCAAGAAGGGAGATTTCCATGTGTGCCCAAAGGAGGTGCAGTTTGGGAAGGTGTGGGCACTGGGTGAGGAATGAGGAGAGCTGGTGTGTGCTGTCCTTCATACTACAGCAGCTGGCTCAGATTTGCAGCTTCCTCCCACCCCTTATCTCCCCACTACCAGCAACCACTGGTTGAGAACTGGGAAATATTAAGTCCACTCTAGTTAATAGCTGTTCCTTAAATTTAGCTGCTATTAATGTAGCAGAGCTTTTCCTACTGTTTCTTTCTACTTGACCAGGAAAAAACCCTCAGTAGTAAAGTAGTGCTAAGCCAAATCTGTTTCCACACTGGCAAAAGTTTTTATTTGATGCTGTGTCAAATTTCAGGTTGTTATTTAGCACTTTCAAGTGGTTTGCACTGTCCCATTGCCTTCAGTGAGGTTGGGTGGTAACAAACACTGTCATCCTGGGAAATATGTCCCTGCAAATTAATGGAACCTGGTGATCAAATGAAATTAATGGTGAAAGATTGTACTCCTGGTCTTCCAGCAGCTCTGATTTGGCCAAAAATAATCAAGTATTTCTCAAATGTTTGTCAGACTAACATCTGTTACTGCTTTCCTTATTGTTACCTGTGAAAATACTCTTCTCTTGTGAATAAGGCACCTCCTGCCCCTGTTTTCCCTCTGTCGTGTGTCAGAAGTGATAAGAGAGCACAGGCTGTACATTTTTCTCCATTTGTCTCCACCAGAAACGCCAGACTCTGTGATTTTTAAATTTGCCTTATAGTCTTCTTAGGCCTTGCTCTTTATTTTTTTGCAAGGCTGGAGGTCTGTGGAACAGAGATTGATGGAGGTGCACGGGGAAATACAAATCAGTGCAGAGGAGAGCAGGGATGGCTGAATGGATGCTGCACTGATGACTCAGATTCGTGCCTGGGCTTGTTTTCATAGCAGTGGTTCTTCCTGCAGATGATAGGAAGCTAATTGTGGGGCTTTTAGCCTGTGGGGCTTTTTGCTAAGACAAATCAAATGCAGTAAATGTAGCCTGGGAAGCCTCAGCAGGGTTTGCAGTAGCATTGTTTGCCACTGGACAGCTTTGCACCGCTGTAACAATTACAATTATTTTTCTTCTCTTTTAAAATCCCCTTCATGCCTGTGGTTTGCACGCCGGCTTAGGGACAACAAAAACAAACAATAGACTGACAGAATAATAATAAAAAAAAACCAACCCTGTGAAAAAATACTTCCAGAAGTGAGTGGGATAAAAAAAAAATGGGTTTAAGTTTCTGCAGAATCCTTTTTCTGGGATGGGGACACCCCAACTTCTTGTCTAATTCCCTGAAACTACACAGCAGAAAGATTAAATACTTTAGGATACTTAGAATGGTTGTAGTAAAGTTTTCACTTCTTGTTCCGTCTGCAGAGTCCAGAGACACTTTTCAGCACACCTGGTACTTTTCTGTAGCACCCTGGTTTTGGTTTTATTCCTGGAAAATAATTTCTGTAAGGGAATATTTAATGAGCCACAGCCATAGGTATGTGCTCCTTTTCCTGCTGGAGCAGCAGCATTTTGGAAGTAAACTGAACAGATTGCAGAGGTTCAGGCACCTTAAATGCTTAATAATTTAAGGTAAAATTAATAGTAATTGGACATGGAATTTTGGGTTGAGCCAGGGCTTGCTGTCAGCACCTTCATTTTTATTAACTTGCTTCCACTAAGAGCAAACATTCGGTGATCCTGCTCTTCCTCTTCTCCAAAACTTGTGTCCTATGTGTATTTTATTAACAACTGACTGCAGACTCCTTTGACTCTTTCGGGGGTCTGTCCTGCCACTGAGATGTCATTTTGGAGATAAATATCAACATCTCTGACCACACTCCAGATTTAGAGGAAAGGAGCAGTGATGGGGAATGTTGAAGGGAATACAGGGAAACAAACCATCTGTTCTGCCCATTTAGTTTGCTTCCCAAACTGAGAAATTAATATGAATTGAATCACAGCTTTATAGCAAGGAAATCTTTGAAAAACTAAAAGCTGTTTTAAAAGTGGTTTGGTTCTGTCAGATATTTCTGAGGTCTTTTCAGAGGAGGAGGGATCTCTGGCTGTAGAATTACTTTGAATGCTCCTATTTCCACTTTAGAAGACTCTAACATTTGATGTCTTTCACCAACAAGTGAAAAAGCATTATTTTAATGAATTTATGTATATATTTATAATAGAGACGTATATTTTTAATGCTACTCTTATTTGTTATGGAGCACATGGAAGAGTGAGGCTGTGTATTCTCGTGGTGCATTTCTGGCTATTACTGTTCTAAGTCACATAATATTGTTGTTCATCTATTTGAGACAGCTGTGCACAGTAAAGGTGAGCCCATGTGAGATCCCAAATGACATTTTAGCTGGGGAAACTGCCCAAAATGGCATGGGTACCACAAGAAGACTGTTAGGTAAAGCTAATAGATTAGCTAAAATGTAGAGTGAGTGATGGAGGTGTTACTAAAGTACATTAGAATATATTAAAGTCAATAGATGATTTCCACTGATTCAGAGGGGTCTACAGGGGATGGTGTATTTTAGCATTTTCCTGCCTTTATCTGTATTAAATGAAAGCCACATATGAATTGTGTTACGACATTAATATAACCATTTTAGGAATCTCAGATTTCAGAACAGGGTTTAATCTTAAAGGATTTCCTGGATGGAAAGATACGTGCATATGCCAAGCAGCAATTGAAATAGTTCCTGATTTCACTGAAAAAAAAAACCAAAAACAAACTTCAGAAATGAGGCAGGAATGACTAAAGCCTCCTTTTTCTTTCTTTTCTTCTCCTTTTTCATCATCTTTTCTTCATATGGTGACTACACCACATGTTGGCCATCTGCAAATCATCTGAGAAGCTTGCCAAAACAATCCTTGTATTACCTCAGAAAATAATCTAAAAGGGGCACTTTGAGAGTGGGTGATGGAGCTTTCAGGCAGACCCTGGCCTGGTGCTGCTCCTCCAGGTGGGAATGGTGTCCCAGAAATGGGAATGGTGTCCCTGAGGTGGGAATGGTGTCCCAGAGGTGGGAATGGTGTCCCACAGGTGGGAATGGTGTCCTACAGAAAGGAATGGTGTCCCAGAGGTCGGGAATAGACAGAAAAAAAATTGTTCCTGGGTTTTTTAGGGGAATCCTTTGTTAATTGTCTTTTCCAGGCCTGAGTGGGCCACTTAGAGGCATGTCTTGGAGTTAAATAGTTCATTGGATGTGGACAAGTGTTGAATTGGTCTGCTTAGTGTTTTTATGGAATCACTTCTGTCCATAGAATACTCTAATTCATCTTAAGCTGCTCTGTTGAAATATATTATGATTTAATGGTTTTCTGCATTGGCCTTGAGTACCATTTAATGTCTGCACCCAGCCACGAGTGAGCTGGAGGCTGCAGTACCTCACGGGGACCGAGTCCCACCATGCTCTGAGAGGCCTCAGTGCTGTAGCACTGGGATGGATTTCACTGTGCCCTGTAAAACGAGCTCCCAGAGTCACACCTTGGCATGTCACACACAGATTCTTGCTTGGCCCCTCGGTGTGGTTATTCAGATCCCCTTCTGCTGCCCCAATAGTTCTTTTCATCATGGATTTAATGGTGTCCTCATCTCCAAGGGGCCTCGTTCAGCCTTTCACCATGCTCAGCCAAAGCAGCATCACAGACACTGCTGACTCCTCTAGAGAGCTTGAAAAATGTCATTTTACCTTCCATTAAATCTTCCCTTCTCTCAGCAATTCCTAAAGGCTTTGGTTGATTTCTTTTGGGGTCTTCCAGAGAATTTGAGTGGTTAGCTTGGAAAACTGTGGCATGTTTGGAGGTAGTTTGGTATAGCCATTAAAGTGTTAATTCTACCACTTGTTTTATCCATCAGGATAAGCTTGGATTTTGTGGGCTTTGGGTGTGACAATAAGCAATCAAGTCAGGAAAATACAGTATCTGTTTCAGATTTACACAAGGCAGGCGATATATGGAAAAGTCAACAGTGATTTATTTGTGTTTCATCCTACAAACATGTAACTGGGGTAAAATTTCCATTAGTGTCTTGGAGGACAATGACTGTCACAGAGCATTCCTGAGACTGTCTCTACACTTGAATTCCAGTAAGTTTTCAGTGGAGACATTTTGGTGTGTGACAGGTAAAAATTACACACTCCATCTTTGTCATGTGCATGTTTTATGATCTGTGTGCTGATGACATTTCAGGTGGGACCCTGGGGGGACTCCTGCACTGACAAACATCCCCTCAGTATAAATAACTGCTCAAACTAAATAAATTGAAGCAAATATTTGGTGTACATATTTTGCTGATTTCTGCATCCTGTGTCAATACCTCATGCAAGGTGATTTTTACCCAGAAAAGTCACAACACTAAGGCTAATAACAATTTCAGAGTACTTGATTATATGTATTCTCTGGTGTGATAGATGAACAACAAAGAAAGAAAAGCCTCTTTCTAATCAATTCCAGTTTTAAAAAAGGCTTATGAATAAATCAAATTTAAAAATACACTACAGATAGATGCTATATTAAAAACTATGTGCATATATGTTGAAAAACAAATCACCTTACTGTCATTGACAGCTTTTTTCCTTTTCCTTCATTGCCTGCACATGCCATCCTGTCCTTCTCCGGGTCAGCTGCCATGTCTGTAGGTCCTTGGCTGGGTCTTGGCACTTTGATTTCCCTGTCTGAGAGCCCCAGGTTGTGCTACATCTCCAACAGTGATGTGGATGAGGGGCAGAGGGAGCTCCAGGGGCATCTGGGGAATGTCCTGGGAGGAGTGGCTGATGTGCCAGAGGGATGTGCTGCTGTCCAGAGGGACCAGGCCAGGCTGGACAGCTCAACAAGGAGGAGCACAACGTCCTGTCCTGGGGAGGACAAACCCCAGGACACTCTGGGGGACACCCAGCAGGGAGCCAGGAAAGGCCCTGGGCACCTGGTGAGCACCAAGAAGGTGAACAGTGCCCTGGGCAGTGTTGGGAGCATTGTCACCAGGTCCAGGAGGGGATCCCTCCTTGCTCATCACTGTGGAGCTCATCCCTGGTCTGCTCTGTCCAGTTTGGGCTCCCCAGTGTGAGAGGGACAGGGACTGGAGGGAGTCAAACATGAGGAAACATTTCTTTTTCTGGTTTTAATGGTGAGTGAGGCTGACCAAGCACCAGGACAGGTTGCCAGGGAGGTGGTGGAGTTTCCCTCCTTGGAGATGTTCAGAAGCTGCCTGGACAGGTCCTGGACAGGCAGGTCCAGATGGATGGCTGCTGACCTCAACCATTCCGAGGTTCTGCAAAGCTGGAGTGGGAGCTGCAGCTGAGAGCAGCTGTTTGCTGGATTTCTGGCTCTCCTTCCTTCCATTCCATCTGCTCCCACTCCCCTTGACCATGGTAAAATACAATTTTTCTGACCAGCTGGACTTCCTGGTATGAAAACGATCTTGTTTCCACATAAGAAGCAGTGTGATTTTTTTGTATGTTTTTAGTATCAGTCTGATGCCTTGAGAGGGTACCTAGAACAGAGCCTAGACAGTGTTAAAGGAGTAAAGTAGGAATTTTTAAAAAAGGCCTTCAAAGGGTACACCTTGGGCAGTACAAGAGCCTGGTATTGCTCCACCCAAAAGCGACCCAAGTCATGAGCTTTTATAAGCTCATAGCTCATAGCTTATATATATATGTAAGTTTTTATATATCCCAATTTCCACATTGGGGTTAATTGTCCAGTTCCAGCTCCAGGTTTTGCAGTCCCATCCTCCCAGATTCTCTCCTCAATTCTCTGTTGTTTGCACTTTCTGGGCCTGAAGCTGCAGCAGTGTCCTTGGTTCTCAGGCTGGAAAAGGATTGTTTTGTCTGACTGAGCTGTGAGGAGAACTTGCTAACATTTTATATGAAGCTCAGAGTCACACACCAATGCAGTACAGAATCTGAAAAATATGAAAGCTAAAACTTAAGGCATCAGATCAACAACAGTTTGTTATAGTTATGAGAATTTTGAAACAATTCGATGGAACCTAAATCTTTACCTAGTAAAAGAAGGAGCCTCTTTCTGAAATCCATTATAATGTATTGTCCTTCCTTCTCATCCCCTTTTTCATAATAACTGAGTGGCTTACAGATTTCTGAGCCAAGAAATCTGTCTAAAAGATACACTTACATATATTTACAAGAATTCAAGCTTATATCAGACATGTCAATTGATGTGCCTTATAAAAGATAAGGAATACAATGACATTCTGTCATCATGAGGGCTCTTTTTTAGATTAATCTGACAACTCTATATATATACCTAGTATAAACAAAAATGTCTGTCAATATCCAACCTTAGTTTTGAGTTCTGGGCTTTAGAATGATTATTAGAATTTAAAAAATAAAAACCCTTTATATGGCTTGAGCCCCATTTGGAGTGTCATCTGTATCATCTTTTCCTGCCTGGAAGATTTTTGTAGCCCTCAGCTGTGTTTAGAAATAAATCAGTAAACAACTGTCTTCTCCGTTAGACCTGCACAGGAGATTAGAAAATTCCTGATTGGGATTAGAAATTCATGGCTGGAAAAAATCTGATTGTGAAAGCTAAAGAGCACTGGAAGGGGCGCTGGTGCAGGCAGGTGGAGAGAGCACAGGAGATGTGGGTTAGCCCTGGAGTGCTCCTGTGGTAACTGGGAATAGCAGCTGGATAAAAGGAAAATGCTAAAAATGAGGAAGCAGAACAAAAAAGAGTGTAGGGGAGCAGAGGAGAGACACCAGAGGTACAGAACAGAGGAGGCAAAAAGCAAGAGCTGGAGTCTGGCAGATAAAAAGTCTTCAATGTCAGGGACGTTTTCTGGGTCTGCTCCCTCCTTGCACTCCCGGGAGTTTAACCAGGAAGGGTTTTCTCCTGTGCCATCTTGGATACCTCAAATTTAAGGCAAAGGCTTTCAAGAACAAGAAAAAGAAATCTTCTGTTGCCTTGAGCTTCAGCCACCTGTTTCTGAGCCTTTCAGTGTTGTTGCAGCATGTGATGTATTTTTTCCCCTGGTTGCTGCAGCACTTGGACATTGCTGCCTGAATTCACCCTTGGAGATGGTTCTGGGAGTTCCTGCAGCAAGAAAGGGCAAAGAAAGGGACTGATTGCTTGGAATGGTTTGCTCTAAGATGTACATGTGGGATATACATTCATCTTTTGCTGACATTTCCTTCCTTCCTCTAAGTCCCAGATATATCTTCCTCTTTTGGGCTCTGTACATGCAGTGTCTTTGGCACCAGGAGAAGAAGGGCTGAGGAGTTGATTCTTATAGATATGGTTGGGGAAAAAAAATCTGATTTTTATATTCCAAGGCACAGATACATTTAGTTTTCAAGTATATATGTATGTCATACCCCTGGGAGATACTGCCTGGTGGCAGAATAAATGACTGATATCTCTGAAGGTGGATGCTTAGCTGAGAATGACTAAACAATGTCCTTATAGCCTTGTGTCCATCTTTTCAGGTGGAATAACCTACATAAATTCTTGTCCTGATTTTTGTTGAATGTGTGAAATGGAGTTAACCCCAAACCCTGCATTTTCAGCCTGATTCTTTGGCTGTGCTGAAGGCTGGTGATGTCCCTGTGGGCAAAGCCAAGCTCTAGTCCCTCGCTGGCCTAACCAGTCCTGTTTTAGTGGCCATTTAGGTGCCATGGGGACAGGTTTTGTGGTGCTGGTTAGACAATTCTGCAGACTGGCATTAATATGACCCTTCAAATAAAATCCCAAACCCACATGAATCCAGAATGCATCATAAAATACAGCTCTTCTGCTAAAAATGCCTAATCAGTGCCAATCTCCCTGGTTGTCTGCTGCCTGAAATAACATCCAGCTTGTGGAATATTAACCCCATAATAAAGACTGTCCATTAAATTTTAAGAGGGGCAAATTCAAGCTTCAGAGCTCTCTATTTTGGTTACTATGCACACGGGGCAATTTGAAATATCCACTTGAGAAGCTGATGAAAGACAGAAGGCTTGTTGTGCTTCTGGCTTGGCTTAGCATTTGGGGTTTAACATCAGGCACTGGCAGATCGTCTGGAAGATTCTGCATTTGCACAAAGCACAGTAGTGACAGCAGGAATTCAAGTGTGGCTTGCAGGTTTTGAAGGTTGGCACACAGTTAGCAGCAGGTGGGGGCCTTGGCTTTGGAGATATCTTGTGTTTAGCATTTTTCTGGAAGAGAAAAACATGAGAATTCATAGACAGGTGAAATGAGGGTGGTGAACAGCAGGAGGTTCTGGGGGAGGAGCAGGTGGCTGTGCTAGCAATGTAGAGGGTGCTGGGGCTGGGAAATAATGGGGAAAGGTGGCTTGAGACCAACCTGCTGAGCAAAATGACAAAACTCATCTTGACCATGAGTGGATGGAGCTTTGGAAAGGGTCTGCAGGGAAGAGCGTGGCAGCAGTGAAGAAAGGGGTGCAAAAATGTACTCAGATGGTGAAGTTATCAGTAAAAGCAATTAAGGTGTTATGTTTGGATCTCCCAGCTTTTCAGATGAGTGAAAACTCCCTGTCAGTCTCTTGTTTGCTGAGCTGTGACACGGAGAGAGCAGGGCAGAGACTTGGCAGTGCTCACCTGGTGAGGCAGGTGATCCCCTGGGGAATCCTCACCTGCACACACGGCTCAGGGGGTGGGAGACACCTCTCACCTCCCCCAGGAGTGCAGCTTCTCTGCTGGGGACTTGGAAAGGTGGAAAATTTTGGGTTGCTCAGCATGTGCCTGGGACCTGGGAGGGATCCCTGGAGCCCAGCAGCTGCAGGCACCCTGTGCACTTCTGAAACTCAGAGTTATGGAATTGTTTGGATGGGAAGGGATTTTAAAGCCCCTTGCCATGGCAGAGGCACCTTCTGCTATCCCAGATTGCTGCAGCCCCATTCAATCTGGCCTTGGACACTGCCAGGGATGGGGCAGCCACAGCCCCTAATTTTCTTTCCACCATTATTGTTTCACATCTATTTTTACAACATTTAGAGCTTTAAACTGTATGTAAATTATTTAAATCAGGGAATGACAGTAAAAGCCTTGCAAGTTAATGCACCAAGGGAAACTCTAAAAGCAGCAAACCATTCTAATCAGACAAAGTTTTCTGAACAATCACCTACCTTGGATGATTTCTTGTTCTCTGCCTCTTTCCTGCTGACTTTCTGGGATTTTCTAGTTAAATCTTCAATGAGAATAGCACAGCAAAATGTACAATCAGTTTTACAGAACGTTATTTCAATGAGATAATCCTATTTTTGTGTGAGAGGAGGCAGATAACCTGCATTGCCACCTCATTGCTGCATGTTTATCTCAATTCAGAGTCTGAACTCTTTCACTGCTGCTTGTGAGGAGCAGAAGAGCAACTGATATTTGTATTTTAGAAGGGATTTTTAACACATTGTTTGGTAGATGCAAGCAATGAATTATTTCAGAGAAATAAAATTAAAGTTCTCTGTGAAAAAAATTACACACAGTGGACACATGAACAAAAATAGGGGAAATTTTTAGAATTCCATAATTTCTTCTGTTAAAAGGTGGTGCTACATGCATGACTTGGAAGGAATTAACAGGTGTACACTGCTTCCCACAAACAAAAACTCTGCTGATTTGGCATAAACTCTGCATCTGTGATACCACCTTTCATTCTGCAGTTCTTTGTTCCTTCTCCCCCCCGACCTCATTTTACAGAATGTTACTTGCAAAAGTGTTCCATTCATGTGCCTATAACTTTGCTCTCTATATATATTTGTCACTATATCTAATTTTAGATATTTATAACAGTGTAAATTCCATACTGGGGCTTGTTTTGGGCTCTAACACAGCAAGACTGTTAAAGTGTGAGACATTTCCCAGCTCACCAAGCTATTGTGGTATTTTTTATACCTTTATTCTGGGTGTGTGAGTTTTGTGATAAGCACTATCTGTATGTAATGGATGACTGAGATAAAAAACATCCAAATCCCCACTGGTGAATGGTGGCCCCTTATCTATTCCAGGATCCTCTATCAATATATTTTTGAATATTTACTGACTGCTAGGATTTACAGAGTTGCAGAATGAAGAACAAATATTTTGAGCTGGTTTGGGGGGTTTCATTTATTTACCTCGTGTTGTTATAAGTTAGGGTGATGCATCTCTAAGAAGCAGTGGGGAGAAATGTGTCACAGCTCAGCCCATCTGCCATGCCTAAAGCATGGGCTCACTTCTGTGAGAAGATGGAGAAATCAGCTGAAGGGATTGTATTTTATAGCTCTGATTTTCATTGGGGTAAAAAAAAAAGTTATTGGAATTGTGAGAGTGAAGGCATCAAGGATCACTAGGACCATGAAATGGTAAAGCCTGGGAGGCTGCAGAACAGCACAAGCTTTGCTAAACTCTCAGTTAAGCAGCACTGAGTCAATCAGGATTCAGATGTTCAGATTTCTTTGGAAATGCATGTGTGGGGCCACTGTTTCTCCTTAAAGATATGTTGTCCTGAGCAAGAGCATGGAGAAAATACAGGAAACAAGATAAGAACTAGAGTGCTTTAAACTAAAGCCCTAAAAACCTGCAGAAAGGAGTCAAACAAGAGAAGCTTTATTTTTTAAAAATTATTAGCATTTTGACACAGTTGTGAATGTTCTGTAGCTGACTATCTCCAAACACCCATGAGTTTCTTGAGAGGAGAAGTTGGTGTAAATTACATTGAAACAGTTAAGGCAGACATGAGGAAAGAATTTTGTGAAGGAAAGAATTAAGCATCACCCTAAAGAAGCTCTTCCCAAACAGGGCATGTGGTCATCTGCCAGTAACTGTAGGGATAGAGTTGGTCCTGTCTTGGGTAGATAAATAAATGACCCCTGGCTCTCCCTTGCAGTGTTCTTTTCTTCCCCTGTTTAAAGGCCAGGTAAATTAATTTACCTGATGTTATATTAATACCTATTAACACTGTTGATTTTTCTACCATAAGAGTAGACCCTTAAAACCCTCACATTATGTTCTTTTTTTTCTCATGTGCATAAGATTTTCAAGGGAAGGTTATTTCCCATATTAGCACAAACCCACTTGTCTTCAATACAAAAAGGCTTATAGTGTGATAGGAGCTGAAGTGAAACCTGTAAAACTAAAATAAATTGTATTTTTTTTCCTCTAAACTGAGGCTTAGCACATTGTCACTCTTGAGTGCTGCAGCCATCACAGTTCTGCAGCCTGTGAAGCCAAGCAAAGTTATCCAAATAATCCAGATTAATCAACAGCAGTGTTTCCTGCAGATCTTGTTAATTTGGCACCAAAGGGCAGGTTTTACTCACCTACAATGGAGATGGGAGGGAGATCTGACAGGTCCATTTTGCTGCTCCTGGACAGGTTGCATTCTGTCTTCTCCTCAATGACCAAGTAGGAATCAGCAGCTCTGAACAGGCTGTAGCAGAGCAGGAGGCTGAGAAAGAGATTCTTTCTTGCCATCGTGGGGAGGAAAAATTCCATTGTCATGAAAACCAAAGTTGGTCAAAACCTGCAGAAGTGATGCAGGGATATGAATCTCAGCAGTGGTTTTCTGTCACGTTGTGCACAAACAACAAATTTCTGAAAATTTTATTTCCAGCACTTTGCCTCTGGTACTGGAATACCTGAGATTGTAGTTGTAAGAGTGGAAAAATGCTATCTCAAATACAACTCCTTGAGATGGTATTTTTTCCTGATTCTTTTCTCAAAAGGTTTATTTTCCACAAGATGTGAGGGTACTCTCAACTGAGCTTTATAATGGTTATTTTATGGCCAAGGGCAGAAATTCAATTACATCATCAAATTTTTCCTAGAAAATCTTGTCTACAAATTTATGCTGGAAAACATAGAAAAATAATGACAATTTAAACCCTCCCCAAACTGCGTTTCCTGTTAATTTTCTGGTCTTAAGAATAAATCATGAAGTAATGTCTTGTTTTATTACACCTCCAAATGGCTGCTCTAATCCCATATGAATCACAGCCATAACTCATGTGAGTTATAAAAGGCCAGTGCTGTAAAGTGTTTATGTGCCTTGGGGTTATGCACTGAATCACTTCCAAGATGTGGCCAAGTCTGGGATGTGGGGACACTTCTGGGGGCACCTGAGCTGTGCCATTCACCCGAGGTGACAGTCCCTGCAGGGTGACAGAGCCAGCCTGGACTCTTTTTCTTGTACTTCAAAGATTTTTATTTCCATGTGCCTCAGAATTGTCTGCACTGTCAGGGTTATATGGGAGCATTGTTCCCCCAGAGGGGAACTGCCAGTCTCCAGATTTATGGGTGGCTTTGTGTCAGTGAAAAGCTACTGGATGCAGTAAAAAGAGCGAGTGAAACCAAATGTTTTGGGCCATTCATCTGCTTGTAATGACTTCATTAGTGGGAAGTTAAAAGATGAAGAGTTTCTGCATTGGGAGGGCTTCAATCTGGTCACTGCTGCTACACCAAGTCTGTTCTACACCTGCTTTTATAGCCCCACTGGCCCACTCTTCCCTGGGAGATGGTCAGCATTATGCTTCTAATTCCAAGTGCTTGGATCAGTTCTAGAATTGTCTGTTCTGCAGACTGCTCACGTAACAAATAAGTGCTGGGGGCTGGAGCTGTGCCATGAGGATGCTTCACCTCTGCTCTGGAGCCAGGCTGGAGCTGGGCGGGTTCAGCCTGGAGAAGACAAGGCTCCAGGGAGATGTGAGAACCCCTTCAGCCTTTATCAAAAAGAGAGAGAGCAATTTTTTATCCAGACTGAGGGTGATAGGACAAGGCTGAATGGTTTCAAACTAAAAGAGAGATATTTAGATGGGAGAAAAAGTTTCTTTACTTTTTACTTTTTATTTTTACTTTCTTTTACTTTACAGAGGGTGCTGAGGCCCTGGCACAGGTGCCCAGAGCAGCTGTGGCTGCCCCTGGATCCCTGGCAGTGCCCAAGACCAGGCTGGACAGGGCTTGGAGCAGCCTGGGACAGTGGAAGGAGTCCCTGCCCATGTTGGAACTGGTCGGGCTTTAAGGTCTCTCCCAACCCAAACTATTCTGACAGCCCATAATTCACTCCTGGACCTGTCTGGGCTCCACTGGGGTTTGCAGGGACGCACATGCTGGATCCTTTGTGGTTTGTACATCAGCATGAGCTGCAACTGAAAGAGATGTATCTGAGCCTGGAGATTTACAGAGCAGGATTAACCTCTGGGGAGGCAGTGCTGCTGTGTCTGTACTGGAAATGCTGCACAGCTGGAGTCACTCAAAGCAGATGTGAAAGTTCAGACCCTGGCTGGGTCAGAGTCATGGCTATGAGTACAAGTCTCCTTTAAATGAGTTGATTCAAATTTTGTCATACCAGATGTGAAGAGCCTTTGATTTGAACCTGAATCACCTCCAAGAGGAGAAGGTGCATCTTGTTTAGAAGACTGTAAAAGTTCCAGTAACCAAAAGGAACAAGCCCTGCCTTGAGAATTTTTTGTTGTCATGGTAAAACGTGGGCTTGAATTTTCCACAACTGCAGTTTAGTAAAGTGACAAGGTGACACTTCTGTGTTAATTCTTTACCTACTCTGATCTTGCAAACTCTTGTACAGAAGCTCAGCCCTCACCCGTGGCAATTGCCCATTCATAATGGGAGTATCTATAAATATTTGCTAGGTCAGGCTCCTACCCTGATCTTTTTCTTATCTTCAGAAGTGTTGCCATTTTATTGGCTTTTTCCCATCTCCTTTCACAAAAGATGTCCAAACCTCACAGAGATTTCTTGATGCTTCCTAAAGACTGCTCTAACACATACCTACATGCATAAACAACCATTAGGCCATAACCATTCAGGTCACAATTGGAACTTCTTTTCATCAAACTGATTTTACCAACCTGAGTATCTTCATATTCTAGGTCAATGTTGCAATTCATACAAGAACTAAATGATGACTTGTGTGCCCAAAAGCTTGTCTATGTTTTCCAAATATACAGTTGGTCAAATAAAATGTATTGTCTAAAAATCTCAGCCTGCTAAACATTAAAGTTTCCTGATTTTTTGGATCTAGGTTTGAAGGGAAGAAAGAAATTGTTTATGGTGAGGGTGATAAAACAGGTTATCGTGGTGCTCATGCCCCATCCCAGAAAACATTTAAGGACAGGTTGGAGGGTCTTCGAGCAACCTGATTTAGATGAAGATGTCCCTGCTCATGGCAGGGGAGTTGGACTAAATTACTTTTAAAGGTAAGGTCACTTCCAGCCCAATCTATTCCACAATTCCACGGCACAGGGCTGGTCTGTGGCAGGTGGATGGAGACATTTGGGCTCTCATTCTTTCCTTGCCCTGAGCTGGAGTAAAGAGAGCAAGCTGTGAGCTGGCAGCTGTTTTGCTTTGCACATAGTGGTGTTCATGATGCAGGTTTTGGTTTCCAAAGCAGCTCTTTAGCCTTGTTGGAGGATATGCTCTGTAGGATACCTGTGGTGTTCAGGTCAGTGTGTGCAGCCCACCTGGAATGTAGTCTGGCACAAAGCTGCCTGATGGACACCACGTTGGCCTGCCCCCAATGTACCCTTTAAACAAGCTTCTGCTCCAAAATGTTGTTTCTATTGTATTTCTTTGTCTTTATCTCAGTAAAATTGCCAATGGATGTGATTTTGTCTGAGCATGCAGTAAAATTTTACAGCTGACATCTGATCACTTCAAACAGTGACGCTTGAACGATGGCTGGGGTGGAAATGCAAACCTGGCTTGGTTTGAGCCCTGGTGCAGGTGGAGGTTTTGGTCACAAGCACTTAGGTGGTAGGGATTGTACAGTCCTGGGGTGAGTGTTTGAACCTGGAAATTGCACATATTTGGGGAACAAGCATTTGATCTGCAAAATTCTATCAACTGGCTGGAAAAGCAGCGCTCCCTGGAGCAGCAGAGCCTGCGAGGTGTGAGCAGCCGAGTTCATGGGGGGATGAAGGAGGAGGAAAGTGGAATCAGAAGTGAAGTAAAATGTGTTCATGGCCCCAAACCTGCCAGAGCTCGAGGTGTGTTTGGACAATGCTCTCAGGCACAGGGTGGGACTGTTGGGGTGTCTGTGCAGGGCCAGAAGTTGATGTTCCTTGTGGGTCCTTCTAGCCTCAGGACATTCCATGATTCTGTGATTAATCTTGGGTTTCCTCTTCTGCATCATATTGTAAAACCCTTCCCTAAGTTTGTTTTCTTTTTCTGGCAGTAAAGAGAGGTTTACTTATCCATTTTGCCCATTATTTTCCTTCTGGGACTCATCAAGAGCTGATTAAAGCAATCAAACTATTTCCCTTACCTCTAGATATCTTCACATCTGTTTCTCTCTGAGCACTTAAATTTAAAAGTTTATTTTCCTTTTGAGCCTCTAACAATTTATAAGTAAATAGCTTTAATAGTGGAATCTTGAGAGGAGGGTTCCAATTTCCCCAATGTTGCTAAAACGTGCAATGAGCACTTTAACATATGATTTTAAAATTTTTGGTTGTGGAGGCTCAGTCTTGCCCAGTGATGAAATTTAAGCAGTGAACTTTAGCTGCAGTTTAGCAAATAATGTAAGGAAATAGTTAACGTGTTGCAGTGGTCTTGATTGTCAAGGGAGTGACAGAATTTTTTTAAAAACTGAAACAAAGGCAGACATTTGAAATTTTGTTGACTGTCGTCAGAGATCACAATACCCTTTTATGTCCATTGCCTCTCTGCTTTGGATTATTATATACAATATGTAAATGAAACATTTTAATCTTTACCCCAATTGTTGTCTTTCACAAGCATTTTTCCTGAATGTAAATTTGGAAAATGAGAGATGATGGGAAACAACTTTTTTCTCTTTTTTTGTGGTGTCATGTTAAAAGTCTTCATGGAAATTTGGTTTGCTTGGAAACACCCAGTATATTCAACACTTTTGAGGGGAACTAATTTCTTGTCACAGCTGATTTCACTCTGTGCAGCGATTTATCTTCATCCACAACAGAGTGAGGAGTGAGACATTCATGCAAAAAGTCTGTCATGAACACTGGAAGGGACAAGTTGAAATTTTCTTAGACAGATTTTCTGACAACTTCAGATTGACTCACAAATTAATCAGCATCTTTATAAAGAGCTGAAAACAGATGCTTGGGAAAATGAGATGTTAAAGTAGGTGAACAAAGACCTATAAAATACAGAAACCCATTTTACAGCACTCAGTAAATCTTCACCTACACTGGGCTGCTGAGCTTCTGCTTTGAAAAGGATCCTGGAATCATTCAGGCTGGGAAAGAACTCTGAGATCATCAAATCCAACCTTTGAATAAACACCACCATGCCCACTAAATCATAGGAGAGGACAGGAAAAAAAGGGAAAGCAAGAAAAAAAAAAAAAAAACAAGAATCAGTGGCTGCCTTGAAAAATGTTGAGATTTTTAGACTGTGAGAGACTGAAAAATTGGGGAAATGAAACATGGAGTTAATGGGATGACTGGAGATCTCCTGAGGGAATTCCATGGTCACCTAGAACTGTCCTATCCAGTCTGCAGAGCAATCCCACCTCATCCATCAGGTTTCAGCAAAGGAATAGCAGTAAAAAGGGAGATGGTGTGTTAAGGGGCACTTGGAGGGAAAGGAATGGATCTTCCTGAGAAAAATGGGAATCACCAATGGCCCAGGCAGAGCTCTGCTGACCCAGGCACAGGGCTTCCTCTGCCTTATAAGTTTCCTAACAACAGCTTAGGATTGACTGCACAGAGTGCACAGGTGCTTTTTCAGGGCTGTAAAGATGTGGAATCTCATGAGGAAAACCAAAGAAACAGCTGCTACTTCTCCTTAAACCACAAAATAATTAAAATTGAAACTATGCAAATGAAATTAATTGAAATTGTGGCTCCACAGAACAACCTGGTGGCTCTGTTTGGATTCTGACCTGAATTGGTTTCACTCAGTGCTGGGGGACCAGGCTGATAATCTCAGTGCTCCTTTTTGGCATGGGCCTGCTGTACACCTCTAAGAGTGACAGGGCCAGACCTTGCAGAGAGTTTTTGGTGTTAGGGTAGACACCTGAACTCCTCAATCCCCTCCCCATGTTCTTCCATGTCCCCCTGGACAGCTCTTTGCCATCCCCACCCAGCACATCTGCCTGTGTTTTTCACACTATTAAAATAAGAGGAAAGTTAAGTGAGACCTTAATGTGGAAATGTGACTTTGCAGGTTGGAAATACACTCCACACGTGCTCAATTCCAGCTGGGTTAGGGTGGGGTCTGCCCTTCCTGTGTTGAAGTGGATCCTTGGAATCATGAGAAGGAAAAACCCAGCATGTTTCTGTTCCCCTGTCGTGTTCTGGTCTTAATTCTTACACCACTTGGGAATAAAATTTTCATGCTCTTCAAATCCACTTGCAAAAGGTAAATTATTGAGCACATCCAAAAGAACAAAAATGAGAGGAATTTGTAATTTTGCAGGTACATGGATGCCCTGGATCCCTGGAAGTGTCCAAGGCCAGGTTGGATGGGTCTTGGAGCAGCCTGGTCTAGTGGGAGGCATCCCTGTCCGTGACAGGGGTGGAACTGGATCATCTCTAAGGTCCCTTCCAGCCCAAATCAGTCTGTGATTCTATGATTTTATG
Organism: Tychaedon coryphoeus; assembly: GCA_013398595.1. NCBI lineage: Eukaryota > Metazoa > Chordata > Aves > Passeriformes > Muscicapidae > Tychaedon > Tychaedon coryphoeus. The sequence goes on from WBND01000674.1 coordinate 50,419, forward strand.
ATTCTACACCAGGGAATAGGTTTCCCACAGCATTTGGATCTATTAATGCTTTACTCAAGTTCCACGTGGCAGTTGTGCCACCGTTTGTGTTGCTGGAGGAGAACACAAACAGGTTTTGTTATACAGCCTGCCCACAGACTGAGATGAAGACTTTCTCTGGGATTGCTCGTGAAGCCCAGTTTCCAAATATTTTCTAATCTTTTCACCTTCAGTGACTTTGCCAGGAGAGGGAAAGGCTATTTCCCAGTAAGGGAGGTCTCTGTGTGCACATCCATCCCTTCCACTTGACCTTCAGTGCAGGTACAGTGTACATGGCTTTTCCCTTTGGGAGATATCCCATATATCGCCATCTGCTACTGATCATTGTAGGAAGTCCTCAAAATACTCCCAGTTTTCCTCTTTCCTGCAGCACAGTGAGATGCAGGATAATAAATACCACTCCATTGCCTGGAGAGAAATGTCGTGGCCACCACCAGCCCCAGTGCTTGCACAGACATCTCTCTGCAGGGTTTGTGCTTCATTAGTTCCAAACACTGGGATTATAATTACCCCAGTTCTGCCAAACTCAGCTGTTCTGGAAGCCACGAGCAGTACAATGCTAATCACACCGAGTTCTGACATTGACACAGGAATTCAGATTAACCTTTACACATAACTACAGTAATCATTGCACAAATGCATTTACACAAGCCACAAGAGATGTTGTATTTGTTCTGAATGTGATTCCTCATTTGTCAGTCAATGATTATTGATTCCATTCCACAAAATATCTGGTTTTTTGTTATTCAAGGGCCAGGATAAATGTCACTATTGGAGTGCCCTGTTTATGTACTCATTTCTGGGCATCTTTCATTCTAACTTCTCTTTTTTGATTTGCTTATAAAAAATTGCCCATGATTGTGGAAAGCAGGTTCCAAGAGTGTTCCAATCTCACACTTCATTCATTAATTCATGTCCTACCTTTGCATTTTGGCTCATTTTTAAAAAACATAAAGCACTCAGCTGTGGTGCTTGGGCCTAAATAATAAAGTCGGTGTGGTTAAAACTGATCCATGTGCTGTCTATGGAGACATGAAAATCAAATTTTTTTCTGACTTTCAAACAAAATTAGGTCCAAGTCTTTTTTCTTTTAAGAGTAACAGTTGAGGCTATTTTTAATTTTCCTCTAACACTTCTACTTAAAGCTACCAGCTAATGTTTTCTGGCCCACAGAACTTCCCTTAGGCTCCCCAGGAATACCCTGGAGGCAGAGCTGCAAGTGAAGCTTGGTTTTCACACCCCTTGCAGTCAGGGATCTCATCCACATGCTCAGATGCTGCCAGACAAGGACATTCCTGCTGCCTGTGCAAGACCCTCACTCGGGGAGTGGTGGGATGGCAGGACACCAAACTCCTCCCTGCAGGGGCCAGGGGGGCTGAAATGACTCAGTTTCCCTTTTAATAAATGGGTTAAAATCCTTATCCATCTGTATATAATGGTGTCATCTTCACTTGTTTTTACACAGAAAAAAAAAAAGGACATGAATTTCTAGGACTGGGGTTTCTATAGGATGCCAGTGTGTTACAATCAGATTTCTGCTCCTTTTCACCCTTAAATTGAAAAAAAAAAAACAACTGTAGCATACCAATGAGTAAAGTCAAACTGGAAAGTGGCATTGGAGGCCTTCTCTCAGCTCATTCTCATTCCTTTGGTTCTTTCTTTCAGACTCTAGCTGGCCTTTTGTGTGTTTTTTTGTCATTCCCAAGTACAGGGGCCTGGTCCAAGAGGCACTGTCTCTTCTCTAGTTCCTCTATACCCACCCCACAATCAGTTCACTAAAATGAATTGTGTTTGTTGTACAGAGCAAAGTCCACCAGAGGGAATTCTGTAGTGTTTGATGCAATATGCTGTTTCTCTGCAATTTTATCTTTAACATTTTTTTAATTTACTGAACCCAATCTACCCTTCTTGCTCCTTTTATTTCAATTTTCTAGTCCTACTTTCTGATCTCTTTAATTTTCAGCCATCCACTGTGCCCTGTTACAAGTTCCTGAAGGGAATTTGACAGAATTCCCTTTAGGCACTTTTCTCTTGCCTGCCATGTATTTAGTTATTTTTCCTTTGCACACTTTTATTGCTTCCCTACTTTTGTCCTCAGCATTTCCAGCTGGATAATCCTGAGGAATGAAGCAGTGAAACTGGATGAGATGCAGCAGTGCAGAGGCCACATTTAGACACTTTAGCTTGAGACCAAAAAACCATTAATTTCTGAAGGTAATGGCTTCTGGATTTCAAATGATGGAAGAAGAACTGGCTTTATTGTTCACAGTATGAATGTAGCTGTGTATAAAAAGACAATTGAATTCTGGGGTGTCGAGAGAAGTATTTTGTAACTGAAATATGAAAGCGTTTAATATTCTGTGCACATATTGGTCTTCATTTAGAGAATCATGTCCAATTTTGGTCACCCATGTGGAGCAAATATGTATGTAAGTCAGAATGAATGCCAGCAAAGAATAATAATTGCTTGAGATAAAAGGTGATCCAGCAACACCTTCAGGGGTCCTGTGCTTTACACCCAATTTCCTTATATCCCACTGGCAAAAGTTCTCTTTTTGGTATCAACCCTTCCTGTGATCTCCAAATCTTTGGGGCTCCTTGATGCCTACAGAGCATTTATGAAGGTCAGACAGTAAAAAAAGATTTGCCATGTGCAGGAATATGCAATGACAGGCATAATTGGGCTTGTATATATTCCAAAGCCCTGATTTACAGATGGTGTAGATATTATTGTGTACATAAATATAAACTAAACCATTTTTAACTCTGTGTGTGTGTATGTGAGGGAGGGGACAGCTCAGAACTCTTTCAAACCACCCTGTGTGTATTTTTCTCTCACAGTTACCCTGGTTTGTCATGCCCCCTGTAATTAGGCATGTATCAGACTGTTTAGACCAAAACCATTTGAGCTTGGATAGGCTGGAAATGAAGAAAACAAATTTCCCTCTGAAGGATCTTCAACTGAGTTCTCTGTGCCATCATAGCTCCAGGTAAAAAGGTAGGAATCACTCTTTATGGCAGCAAGGAGCCAAGACTCACTGGCTTTCAGGGACAGCTGTGGTAAGACTGAAGAGTCCTCTTAGAATAAAAACTTGTCACAGCCTCTCCAGCTCAGGATAAATGACTCTGCTTGTTCTCCTCCCTCCTAGTGCTCATCTGGAGCCATCCCTGCTCAGGTGCCCTGTTCTTTGTTCAGGATGGACAGAACAACAAGCAGAGGTTTGAATTACAGGAGAAAAGGTTCAGAGGAGACATAAGGGAAACCTTTGCCACGTGCAGCATAGGGAAACACTGCAATCCGTGCCTGGAGATAATTATTCAGTCTCCAAAGTCAGGGAGATTTAGGAACTATTTGAATGTCAGTCAGTCTGCTCTGGCACTTCTCATATTCAAAACTAACACAGATTCAGAAAGAGTCCCCAAACCAGACAAAAGTTCACCCTCCAGGAACTGTCAGGTGTGATGGTGCATACAGAGCACCAGCAAGGGCTGGATCCTTGCCTCACTTTCCTTCCACCTCAGATGCCACAACTGAGGATGGAGTGAATCTTAAAGCAGAAAGAGATTAAAACCAGAAATACTTAGACAGAATTAGCATCCAAAGAAGTAACTCTGATGCAAGCTGTGTTCTACCCAGGTGGAAAAGGCCCAGGGAATCCAGAATTCTAAAGCCTGTTTGCAGAGATGGGGATGAATGTGCAGCTCTTGTAAATGGTTTCAGAGATGTGACCTGTACCAGAGCTATTGTGCTCATTACTGTGCTTGCAATGGATTTAGAAGTGACTACTGAACCCATAATTTAGAGGAACCTTAAGAAAGTAGCCTGAAATCCCCAGAACAGGACTGGATAAACAAAGTGCTGCTAAATACCTAGGAGGGGGAAAAGCTCTATTGAAGCCTCAGCTTGCAAAACACACAAAACCATTGGGATCCCATGGTCTCATTGCTTCCAGGACATGCTGCAGACCCTGCCTAGATTTCAGTATTTCAGGCTTAATTGAACCAAGTGATAACATTTTTTCATTGCTCTAAATTTGTAATATTTCAATTCCTAGGAAGTGAAACCTTCTAAACCTTCTTTTTCATTGTGGAAAACACATTTGCTTTCTTTTTTCTCCCCTAAGAGGTGCTTGGATGAGCAAGTAACTTCCTAATAATCTCCCAGCTCAGGCAAACTGGTTGAGCCTGTAGAATTGCTAAACCTAAAGCACTTCTCTTCCAGCTCTCTGGTTATCCACATGGCTCTCCTGTTCAGCTTGCTAATTTTTCATTCCAAGCAGAGGTAGGGATCCTGATTGTGCCAAAGAATCTCCTTACTCCACTCTAGTCATCTTTAATCAAGTTCTCTACCCTCTAGTCCAAAATTTTGCTAGGATTTGAGTCAAGCCAATGCCTATGACACGCATGTGGCTCAATTATCCACAGGGCCATTAAAGCAGTGATAATTACCTGGCTATTCCCTGCCTTACTGAAAACCAGCTTCTCACCCAGCTCCACCAGTTCAACAATTAGCACCTAATCTGAAGTGGCTGTTTAGCCTTCCTTCAAGGCACAGCTTGGAATTTAAGCTGTCTCTGAAGAGTATAATTATGTTTCCTGTTTTTAATTCTAACATTCTGTTTTAATACTATCATCCTCCTATAATATTTTGATTTTTTAAAATTATGTGTTCCTGGTCCCAGGGCTGTTTAGAGCTGAAGGACAGGATCCTTCAATAGTGAAAATGTACTCATGCCTTCATATTGAGATTTAGGGGTTTTTTTAAAAAGCATTCTTTAAGTGTTGTCTCATGTTCCTCATTTTCTGCATGTTCAAGTCTTTCTAGCTCATTTGGGAGAAAGCTAAGATATTATGATTTCCAGCTCCATGGAACAGTCTCTAGAAGAGTGAGCATTTAAAAAGAGAATCAAGGGAAGTGCCTTTGAATATTGTATGAAAGAGGAAGCTGTCAGGCTATTGCTGCTCCATTTTCACTTTCTAGAGAAACCCCTATTTAAAATACTTATCCCTTTGCTATCTTGTAAGAGCTTGCCTTGTCTTGTAAGACATTACATTTTTGACATATCCTTCTCCTCTCTTCCAATTGGTGGCTAGATACAGGCTTTACAGACATGGATGTGTGAGATTTCCCACTGGTATTCCCTCTGAAGCCTTTATTGTTTTGGGGTTTGTCCTATTGGTTCATTCAGAAACAAATCAGCTTTTATGTTACAATGAAGACATCAAAAATGTGAACTTTTCTTTTCAATAGAATATTTGGTTTGTGACTGGTGGAGGTTGATGGTGGATTTACCTCTGAAATCCTTTGGGCAACAACAATCCTTGTGGCCATAGGGTAATGTAATAACTAAGAATAATGGTCAGTTTATATCTGGTGGTAAAAATAAAATGAATTTGCTGTCTGGCTTTTCCTGCTGATCAGTTTTAAGCAGCTGGCTTGACAGTCAGAGGTCAGAGCCAGGAGAGGTGCTGAGGTCCATGTGAGATCCCTATTCGCAGGGGGTGGGAAGCAGAGTGAGGAACAGGAGCTGTGTGCTGGCAGAGCTTCCCACTGTGCAGCACACGCCCAGGAGATGGGGTGTGATCCATCCAGGGTGTTGCATCCTGGACTTGTTGGGGCCCTGGGTGTTTCCTCCCTGCTCAGGTGATGGGGCTGGCTCTGATACAGCACAGCTGTACCCTGGGATCAGGATGCTGGAGCACAGCTGGGAGGTGCCCCCAGGGGCTCCCTGCTTCCCGTGGATGCCATGGAGAAGGAAGGAATTCCTGCTTAGCTTGAGGCACACACACCTGCTGAAGGGGAACTTGAAGGGGCTATGATTAAGTGGTTAAATTTAAGAGAGAATGCTAAAAGTCTTTCATTTGTATTCCATGTATAATGTGGTTTCTAAATCTCCTATTCTTTTTTTTTTCCTGCTTGTGTCCTTGACATCCTCAATGAGAGGGTCTGACTTAAATTAATCTTGGTTTGTAAACACAGTTTCTTCTTGAGGGCACCACTTGTATATTGTTGACATATGTTGGCCTGTCTCAGCTGAGAGTGCTGAATGGCAGGAGGGGGGACCTTCCTGGCTGCTGATGGAGAGAAAAGGAGGTTTCTGGACATTCCTTCCACATCCTGGCAAGATTCTGTTATCCTGACTGTGGCACAGACATTTAAGAACACCTGGATCCATTGGATTCACATGGAGTAGCTGCAAACTTTATCTGCTGTAGTCACGTGCCCCCACTAGAAATTATGAAAAAGAAAATAAGAATAAGGTTATTTGAGTTGCTCTTGTCTGTGTGTGGAAAATCCTGGGATCAGGGACTCAGATGTCGTGTCCCATATGGAAGGAAGATACTGGAGCAGTCTTGAATATCTGTGCAAGATCAGTGAGAGATCTGGACTGTCTCTGCAGAGCACAGCTTTTCCAGGGAAGGAGGGAAATCCATGTGTAGTCCATACGTGGGAAGGATGAAGACACATTTCTGGAAGTGGCACATTAATGGACTAATTGCCCACAGGAAAACAACAAATATTCTAAGAACAAAGAAACGGTGGACAAACATCCAAGAAAAAAAGTGTGCTGTGCATTTGGGCTGAGAAACGCTGTTCTGGGAAGCAGGAATGCAGAAGGGTTTGGGGCTGAGGTGGAAATGAGCCATGTAGCACTGCTGTCAAAAGTGAAAATGGGAAAATTGGAGCAACTTCAATAGGAGGGGGGATATTTGTTTCAGATAGTGTGGCCGTGTCTGGAGGGCACTTCAAGAACACCACTAATTTATTGGAAAGCATTTGGATAAAGCAAAGAAATTTAAAAGTGTGTCTAAAAAGAGCCTTAAAACTCAGTTCCTGGAATTCCAAAGGGAAAATGCAGAGTGTCTCAGTTCTTGAGTGTGCTTGGCAGGACTGGAATGAGAATGGGATGAAAAATGAGTTTTCAAGCAAGATGACAAAGCTCAAATGAGATGAAGCTGCCAGAAGTAGAAACCAGGCCCAAAACATTTCCAGGATTTGGACCATTCTGGTTCAGTAACAACTATACTTTAGAACTTCTGCCTTTGGTTTTTCTACCACAGAAACTTGATTTAAATATTTTTTTTCCTAAGAAATACAGCTTCTAAGCAAAATTGCTGGAAATTACATCATTTGTGTTATGGGCTAACTAATGACTAGAACTTCAGTTTTATTTATGATCTTACCAGTTCTCTGAAGCTGTGCCAGGAGTGTGGATGTTCACTTCAACTCTGGAATTTTGGGGACTCATACAATCGTGGAGACAAAGATGTTGCTTTTACACTTATGGCATTACAGTTTTCCTACCCACTCGACCTACCTTTCTATTTCTTTATTTCCAAGTGTTTTCTTTTTTCCTTCTTTTAATTTTCTTTTTAGGTTTGTTTTTTTGGGAGGGTTGTTTGTTTGTTTGGGG